>JAGFZM010000366.1:9750-63577 GCA_017657215.1 Limnothrissa miodon | reverse complement strand
GAGCCAGGGAGGTGTTACTGTACAGAGACTCACCCGACACCAGAGTCTCCTCTGCAGGCATAGAGGTCAGAACCGGAAGGAAGTGGAGGGCGCAGGAGGCAGTTCAGCTGGCAGAGGCAAGATTGCGGCATGGTGTGCTAGTAGGGTCTGTGGCGGTTGGCCGAGCAGGACTCGGCTGTCATAGAACGCCGCGCTATGACAGAGTGCAGGGGAGGGACAGACGGCAGATGATTCAGGGCGAGGTCCGAGCAGAGGTGGAAGAGGAGCGGCGCAGCAAAACGGTGGCCATGCGTCAGCAGGGAGCTAGGACCAATTGGGAACATGCACTGACTCGGAAAATCACCTGGTCAGAACTTTGGAGGTCAGAGCCAGCAAGACTCAAGTTCCTGATCCAGTCAGTGTATGACGCCCTGCCGAGCCCAGCCAATCTGCATTGCTGGGGGCTAGCGGAAGCACCATCGTGTCCTCTGTGCCCTGCCCTTCGCTGGAACACATCTTGAGCTGCTGCCCGAAAGCACTGGGAGAGGGGAGGTACCGATGGCGCCATGACCAGGTGCTGAAGGCAGTAGCTGATACCATCTGTGCCGGAATCCAACAAAGCAAGCACCAGCCCCTAGCAAGGCCAAACATTGTTTTCATCAGGGCCGGGGAGAAGCCTCAATCACAGCCAAAGGTCCCAGCTGGTCTGCTATCCACAGAAGGTGACTGGCAGCTGAAGGTGGACCTTGGGAGGCAACTGAAGTTTCCAGACCACATCACCAGCACAACACTTAGGCCAGATATGGTCCTAACATCAGAGGGTACAAAGCAAGTGGTGCTGCTGGAACTCACAGTCCCCTGGGAAGACCGGATTGAGGAAGCGTTTGAGCGGAAAAAGGCAAAGTATCTGGAACTGATTCAGTCTAATCCAGTGTGGAGTAACCGTTCCAAGGTCACATTTAGGGTTGAAAGGGACCAAGTGTGAAGTTAGTGATGTTTTCAGTGCTTTCAATTAATTTAGATATTTGTTTATAGATAACAGACAGGCTGTTTGATATCTTGAACAGTCGCAATCCCAGAGCCAATGGGTTCAAAGCCCCTCTTGGTTCTAGGAATTGGACAAGCACCAGGGAGTTCTTGATAAAAGCCAGGGGGTACTTGCTCACTTTGAAGATGGAGGATGGCAAACCCCTTTACCAAACAAAGAGGTCTTTTAAAAAAGTGACGGCTTTTATAGTCGCCAATACTAAGTTCAAATTCTTAGTCATAATTACATTTTCAAATGTCAATTTACAAATCATTACATTATCTAAGGTGAAACTCTACCGTTTCAGTGCATCCTGTGTGTTCACAGTGTTTATCTACTATGTTCTGCATCAAGTTCAGATGCTCTTTCTTCTTGTCTGCATCAAGTTCTGATGCTTTGTCGTCCTGTCTGCATCGAGTTCATAAGATGCTCTTTTCTGTCTCTGCAAGTTCAAAAAGTGGTACATATTATATATACAAACGCTTGGCCCAACACAGCAGACCGACATAATCAGGTCAGCGTTCAGCAGGACATCTACATCTGAAAGAGAAGGGACACTCCTTTGAAGACAAGGATGTGCACATCTTAGACAGAGAAGACAGATGGTGTGATGGCATTATCTCTCAGCTACATACCATTCTGCTTTGATAGTCGGTCCGTCTGTCTCTGTTGACTGTCTCTTCTTGGTGTACTTTGTTCTCTCTTCTGATTTACTCTGTGTGGTTCGTGTTTGTTTCTAGTATTTTCATCCCTTGTTTCAGCAGCAGTGTTTAGGCTGTGTTTGTTTGCTGTGCTTTCTATGTGATCGATTTTAGTTGTACTTTTTGTAGTTGCTGTATAGTCTGTGTTAACTGTGCCTTCTGTGTTGCCCATGTTTGTTGCCTAGTTAATGAACTGTGTCTGGTCTGGTTTGTTGTCTATGTAACTTAGTTCTGTCTGTCTATAAATAAAACTTTCTGTGGATAATCTGGGTCCTCTTGACAAACCTTGACACCATAGATGATTGCAAAGGTGAGAATGCTACTGAAAGCCAGGGACGCTGCCTTCAGGTCAGGGGAGCAGGCAGCTCTGAGGACTGCGAGAGCCAAGCGGTCCCAGGCCATCAAAAACGGCAAAGCACCCACACGCTCAGAGAATTCACAACCACTTCAACACCAAAGATGCAGGCCACTTATGGCAATCGTCACCAACTACAGACCATCTCCACTCCCCTGTGACGATGATGGCTGCTGGGCCAGACCAAATACCAGGACGTGTGCTGAGAGAATTTGCCGACCAGCTTGCTGACATCCTGACCAATGTCTTCAACATCATAACATCATCTGAGCACCACTGTTGTTTCAGTTTCGAGACCGCAACCATTATACCTGTACCACAAAAAACAACAGTGACCTCTCTCAATGACTACCACCCTGTTGCACATCAAGTCTCAACTACCTGCCATACTGGACCTGATGCAGTTTGCCTACCGTCTCAACCGCTCCAGAGAGGACACCATCACCACTGCCATGCACCTGGCTCTCTCACACTTGGACACAAAGGACGCCTATTTGAATGCTGTTCATTGACTTCAGCCCAGCATTCAATACAATCATTCCCCAGCAGCTGGTAAAGAAACTGGATCAGCTGGGCCTGAACACCACCCTCTGCAACTGGATCCTGGACTTCCTGGTGGGGAGGCCGCAGACAGTCAGGATAGGAAACAGGACCTCCAGCACCACCTTGCTGAACACGGGAGCCCCCCAAGGCTGCATGCTCAGTCCTTTGCTGTTCACACAGTTCAAACCAGGGGGTCAGAATTTGACTGCAGGGGTGACAGCGTTCCGGCACCATGCCGGATTTTCGGCATACGTGGTTGTGGGGGGAAAAAGTTTGCGTATATTGACCTGTCATTTCTCAAGACCTAAGATGTGCAGGTTAGAGAGCAGCTTTGACGCTCAATGACTCAAACAATACGCATACTAGCCAATGAGCCAATCAAAAGTGGGGAAGAGGTGGGCCTTGTCTTTTTCAAAAACATACAGGTTAAGGCAAGAGAAAAACAAGCAGAGGTAGAAGAAAGATTAATGTCAGGGGCAGAGAAACCCGTGCAGCCCAAGTTATCCAAGGCGTAGGAGTATTTCACACAAAATATTTTTTCTTTCTTAACACTAGACATTAAATAAACAGAAAACTTGTGTTAACTGCTAAATATGCAAAAGCAACATGGCATGGCGCGGGAGCTCATGGCAATAATCTAGCATAACCAACTGAAACGCTAGTGTTTGATGGGAAGGTAGAATGAAGTTTAACAGCATGGTAGGTCACTACAGAATCTTACTTTTGTTCCGTTTTGAAGTGAAGAACGTAATGTCCCTGGTGATAGTGTTTACTTGTTATCCAACAAGTTAGCGTTTGCTCGTTTCTGCATCTATTGCATTATGCTCTGCTTAGTGAATTGCTTGAAACCTGCTCTTGTCGGAGCTGGGCGAACACATCCTTTCCAGAAGCGGAGGGTCTTCACTTCCACCAAGTTTCAGTGACAGTCTGACTTTTGTATCATATCGGTCCGTGTACCATTCGTTCTTTTGAATTTCAATTAAGAACGAAAAACAATAAAATGGGAAAACCAACAACAACAACAAAAAAAACTGATTTCGACCTCTATTTCCAATATTGAATTTAAAGTTTATTTCAAATATACACCAATCAAAAAACAGTCCTCGTGCCTATTTCATTTTTGATATTTTATTCTCTGGTTTCTGTGCCCTGGAAGTTATGCAGCTTAGCCTCCGCAGACGCGTGTGAATTCAGTGTCAACTGAGCAAAAGAGTTTATCGTCTAGCTGCTGTTTGTTTCTTGTCATGCAGTCCAACAATTACTTTCTAAGATGCGAAAGTAAACGCTTCTCTATCAAAGAAGAGGACATGTTTGTCCACAGTTGCGACAATATTTCAGGTAAGTTTTTTTGTTGAACATTATTCTCTAAATAATTTTTTTGCGTAAGTGCTGCTACAGCTGCTTCTGCAAACATGCCACTATTTACTAAATACTATTTGTATTTGTATAGGTGGTTGATCATACCCCATACAGCGATTTTCCCTGAGGAAAGCGATGGCCATTTCATTTCCATGGCGCTGGTGGACAAGGCCCACTATGAGGTTTGCGGCGATAGTATGGAACTATCTGGAACCTAGGCAACTAGATTTTCTTTTACCCGGCCATCGGCCACCGCAGCATCTGGCTCAGTCTCTGCTTCAAGAGCCTCTGCAGCAGCAAGAGCTTCCGCAGCAAAAGCCCTTTGAGTGTGTGTGTGTGTGTATTTATTGAACTACGACCATCTTCAGAGGCAAGCCAGAGCCCAGTCAGTCACTGGCAGGGTTGGGTCAGATTACTTTGAAATGTAATTGATTACCGATTACAAATTACCTGCCAATTTTTGTAATTCGTTACGTAATCAGTTGGATTACCAAAAACATGTAATCTGATTACTTTTGGATTACTTTTAGATTCTGCCACAGCATTGACCAAAGAATTTTTATTTTATTTTTCACATAATGATTTCATTACATCTATTTTTTTTAGCTCTCAGTTTGTGAATCAACTACACATTTTATAAAATAACCAGTTCATAAAGAAAACTCGGGTGACGCCGTATTTAGATGATAATGCGGACCAATAAAGTCTGCTCACAAATCCCGTGCATTTAATTTACTATGGCGGCAGAGACGCTGTCCAAGCACAGTTGACTGCTGATTTATTTTTTAATTGCTGGATTATCGTTGTGATACATCAACCAGAGATCCAAGACCCCACTGCTTAAAGGATTTATCCGGAGTAAAATACACTTTAGATCAATTTAAGGATGATTGGGAGTACACACGTTGAGTTGACATCAAAATCATGTCATTCGGATGTATTTTGAGAAAGTTATATTTTACCATTTTGAGCCAAAGTTTGTTAGCCTGGAAGTGACCTGGGCATACCATTTCCACCGCTATAAATGCTATTTTATACCTCTTCTACAGTTCCAAACAACATTACACTTACGTGGTAGTGAGTAGAGGGTCCCTAAAGCCAAACCGAAGTATCCCGAGGTCTTCATGTGGATCGGATAGAGAGTCTAAAATACATTTTAACGAGCCAGTACCTGTCCGGAAATGTTGTTGCCGAATGTGGAGTAACACGCTCTGGAAATTCACAATTTTCACAGTAAAAAAAAAAAAAAATCGTCCAGTATTTCTTTCGAAATTTAAATGAAGTTGTATGCATCAGCTTACTAACAGCTTGGAAATTTGAAATGTCACATGACGATATCTCGCGTGAAGTAGCTAAAGATGGCAACTAGAGCAGCACCATTTCCGGCAAGGTACTGGCTCATTAAAATTCATTCTCGACTCTCTAACAGAAAAAAAAGAGTAAAAGTTGAATTCCCACCTGCATGTCATGCTTCCCTCATCATCCTTCCACTCCTCCTTCCTTCTAACAACCTCCCCTTCCCACCCCCTCCGTGCCTAAGGCCATGTCCATACGTAGCCAGGTATTTTTAAAAACAAATATTTCCACCCGCCTATTTATAAAATAAAAACTCGTCCACACATAATCGAACACCTGCATTTTCAACACATTCATAAGCATTCCAAACGGCAGTAAACAAAGGTCGCACGTTTTTCTTATGATTTTGCCGCATATTGTGATGTTTGAAAACGCAAACCTCTGGTTAACTCTGTCTACACGCAAACGCACAAACAGAGTTTTCAGAAAAATCCACTTTGCCTGGAGTTTTTTTCAATATTCGTTTTTGATGCGTTTTCGTGTGGATGACAGATGAAAACATATAGTTAGGCTGTCATAAAAAGTTGCATTGTTTGCAAGATGAAAAGTAATCATGTAATCCTCAACAATGTAACTGTAATTTGATTACATTTACATTACATGTACATTACATTTTTGCATCGTAATCTGGGCTGATTACAGTTACTTGATTTTTGTAATCTGATTACGTAATCCAGATTAGATGTAATCCGTTACTACCCAACCCTGGTCACTGGTAGTGCGATTTTCTGAGTTTGAGGCCTCTGTTGAGGGCATACTTTTAAGTTAGTAGTGCCCTTGGAGAAGAGGAGACCTACGTCCTCACTGATGGCCAGGGAAACAAGATAGTTGATTCGGAGGGTACCAGAGGTAGGCTATTGTCAAATACTTCGTCTGAAGAACTTCATACATGTCATCATCTGAAAGACTTGATCTTAGCATGGCCATTGCCAGCAAAACATAATCTCAGTGTCATTTGTATCTGGAAGCATATTTGTCACCTTGTATTTCTAAAGGCCTCCACAGATCACAAAATGTTTGGAGGTTTGGGGTTCAGTTTCTTGCTCAATGACACTTCAGTACGGACAGAGAGCATGCGGGTTTCTGACCAGTAACCCTCCTGACTCTTGTTAGCTGACTCCTCTGCCTCTGTGCCACTACTGCCTCTCGTGTCAATCACATGAGGTATTTCTGAAATAAAGGATCTTTTTTACAGGATCTGCATTTTGGAAACAAAATGCATGGCAAATGTATGCTGTGAAGGAGGAAGACTTGAGGGAGCATTTTGCACCCAAGAGACGAAGAACAAGGTACTTTAATAGAAGTTCTTAGTGTGCTTTTTAGAGGCAAACCATGCTAATGAAATCCCTCTGTTTCCATGCAAGACAGCCATGAGAGACCGAGACAGAGCCAATGTGATAGATGGAAATTGTCTGTTATAGCTGTAACTTTGACACCTCATTCTACATTCTAGATACAGTATTTTACAACGGATTGTAGTGTCCAGGCCACGCAAGTGGACAGAATGTGCTTACATCACGTAGGTGGAGTTACCTGGATGCAGAGTTAGAGTGGTAGTTCGGTGTGTGTATGCAAGCAATAAAGAAACAGCCTAAGGCAAAGTTCCTTGTCCTCTTTAATAACATGCTACAAAGACAAGACAAGACACAAATATTACACTGGCGACGAGGATCCAGGTCACGAACGACTACACCGACGTTTACCCAGAGTGGAATCTTACGTGCTGAAGAAAGTTTAGCGCGAATGAAACCGATAAGCTAATCTTAGTGTGCTAGCCAGCCGATTGCCCAGTGGCCTACATGATGCTACCGCACGGCCCAACTCTACTGACGTTCGACACAGAGAGTGAACTCAGCTCTGTCGGCCCGCGATGGTGCAAGTGGCTTCAGAGATTCGAAAACTACACCACAGCTGTGAATATAACCGGAGATGCACGATTGAAAGCCCTTCTGCTCCATCTAGCCGGTGAAGGAGTGCATGACATTTATGATATTTATGACACAATGGCGGGAGACGGAGACAAGTATGCAGACGTGAAAAACAAACTCAACACTTATTTCTCGCCTAAAAAGAACATTTAGTATGAGGTCTACGTCTTCAGAAAAGCTGCACAACTGCCTGGTGAGACTTTGGACGTATATAATACTAGACTTCGCATGCTAGCTAAGCACTGTGAATTTAGTGATGTTGACAATGAGATAGTCACAGACTATTCAAAGCTGCACGTCCTCCAGGGTGCGCAAATTTGGCTTGAGAGAGACGAATAAGACATTAAAAGAACTACTTGAATACGGCAGGACTCTTGAACTGTCTGAATTGCAGTCAAAAGGAATTGAATTGAGGGTTCAAATATCAGCACTGCAGTAAATCAAGTGCACAAACAGCTTCAGAAGAAAGAATACAAAAAACGTCCAGTAGGCAACAACACAGTATGCAGAAACTGTGGCGGTGAGTGGCCGCACATAAACGAATGCCCAGCGAGAGGTAAGCTGTGTAAAAGCATGCGGGAAGCAAAACCACTTCGCAAGACAATGTAGGTCGAAACCACAGAACACAGAGCAAAAAATAGAGACACGGACAAATAGGAAATACTATAGAAAAAGAGTCAACCAAGTAGAAACACAAAGTGAACCAGCTCAGCACACACTAGCTATGAGTCAGACATCCTCAAGTAGTGATGAGTGTTACGCATTCAATGTCAAATGCAATGGAAACACTAAGCAGCCACTGACTAAAATCATGCTAAACAGAGACATTGTACCAGCTATGATCGACTCTGGTGCTGCAGTAAACATAATCAGCGAAAACACATATAACAACCTAAGCACCCAAAGATGCGCTGCCCATCCTAGGGAAGTTCACAGGCAGCGTAGAGGCGCAGAACAAGAACAAAACAGAAGGAACGTTCTACGTGATCAAAGGCAACGGCTGCTCCCTACTCAGCTACGAGACAGCTGATAAACTGGGGTTGATCAGAATCATACACTCCATTGGGCCTCTTCTAATGAGTCTCACAGTAGCAGATAAGCTTGTGAACAGCTACCCAGAGCTGTTTGATGGCATCGGTAAGCTCAAAGACTTTCAAGTTACACTACATATTAATCCAGACATACAACCAACATGCCAGCCACACCGCAGAGTTCCTTTCCATGTACGTAAGAAAGTAGAAGCTGAGCTACAGAAACTCGAAGCTGAAGACATCATTGAGACAGGGACAGGCCCCACACCCTGGGTCTCGCCCATTGTAACACCACCGAAACCCAAGGGATCCAGACAAGGTGCGCATATGTGTCGACATGCGACAGGCAAACACAGCCATTCAAAGAGAACGGCACCTGACTCCGACCATCGACGACGTTATTCACGAGCTGAATGGAGCGACAGTATTCTCAAAGTTAGATCTGACGTCAGGATATCACCAGCTAGAACTACATCCCAACAGCCGATACATTACCACATTCACAACACATCTAGGCCTAAGAAGGTACAAACTCCTCAATTTTGGTATCTCCTCAGCTGCGGAGGTATTTCAAAACGGCATCCGTCAGACGCTCCAGGGAATCGCTGGAGTGAAGAACCTTAGTGATGACTCGACTTGAGTTCTTCGGGTTTGTATTCTCCGAAGGTGGTATCTCAGCAGATCCGAGAAAGGTCGAAAGCATACGCCAAGCCGACAAGCCCAAGGATGCAGCGGAGGTAAGAAGTCTCTTAGGCATGGTGAACTACTGCTCACGCTTCATTCGATTTTGCCACAGTTACAGAGCCACTGAGAAAGCTCACAAGGAAGGACACTCCCTGGCAATGGGGTGCAGAACAGGACACAGCACTGAGCAACTTGAAAGACAGCCTTACCAGCGAGACCACAATGGCGTACTTTGACCCAAACATGGAAACAGAACTCATTGTTGACGCAAGCCCAGTAGAACTAGGGGCAATACTGCTGCAAAAGGACAAAGGAAAGAAATACATCATCGCATATGCAAGTTGAGCGTTCAGCGACGTGGAACGGCGCTACTCTCAGACAGAGCGTGAAGCACTAGCCATTGTATGGAGCTGCGAACATTTTCATACATCTACGGCAAAGAATTCACGATGGTGACAGATCATAAGCCACTAGAGCTCATCTGGAACAACCCGAGGTCCAAGCCGCCCGCCCGCATTGACCGATGGGGACTCCGACTTCAGCCGTATAACCTCAAGGTAGAGTACAGAAAAGGATCTGACAACCCAGCAGACTATATGTCGCGCCACCCACTCCAAGCACAGACACACAATAAAAGCACTCGTGCAACAAAAGTAGCTGAAGAATATGTAAACTTTATCATACAGTACAACACACCGAAAGCAATGACTTTAGATGAAATCAAGAGTGAAACTCTCAAAGATGACACACTACAAAAGGTCAGTGCTCTCATGCGCATCAATGCCTGGCACACTGTCACAAAAAACACTATACTCAGACAATATGAACATGTGAAAAGCGAACTTACAGTGTCACGTGAAAATGACATAATACTGAAAGGCTCCAGGATCGTCATTCCTTCCTCACTAGAGCAACGGGTCCTCCAGCTCGCACATGAGGCACATCAGGGAATCACAAAGACAAAGGCTCTCCTGAGAGAAAAAGTGTGGTTTCCACACATTGATCAACAGGCTGAGGCAATGGTGAGGAATTGTTTAGCATGTCAAGCTACCACACCTGAGGCACATAACGAACCTCTGCAGATGTCAGACCTTCCTGACACTGTCTGGCAAGACGTCAGCGCAGATTTCTGTGGCCCATTGCCGTCAGGTGAATACTTGCTAGTTATTGTGGATGAATACTCCCGATACCCAGTAGTGGAAGTCGTGCCTTCCACATCTGCCAACGCTGCTATCCCTGTCATGGACAAGATCTTCTCAATGCTTGGCATTCCCAGAACAGTGAAGACAGATAACGGTCCACCTTTTAACAGTGAGCAGTTCACCAAGTTTGCAGTATACATGGGGTTCCATCATCGAAAGATCACACCACTATGGCCCCAAGCGAACGCTACCGTGGAGAGATTCATGAGGCCACTAGGAAAATGCCTCTGTGTTGCTCAAATAGGAAACATCCCCTGGAAACAGCACCTCCACACATTCTTGCGTGAGTACAGTGCAACACCGCACAGCACAACAATGTCATCACCCGCCGAGTTGCTGCTCAAACGCAAGATACATACGAAGATGAGCACACTCACCAGACCAGACAATGGTCTTCGCAAGAGAGACCGTGAGGCCAAAGCTAAAATGAAGGCATACTCAGACACCCGCCGACACGCTAAACCTCACCCTCTCCAACCTGGTGACATAGTGTTGTGTTCTCAGCCCAGACACAACAAGCTTACTACAGCATACAGTCCTAAGCCATACAGAGTGACTACTGTTAAAGGTTCCATGGTCACAGCTCAGCAGAGCGGACACTGTGTGACAAGAAACTCCTCCTTCTTCAAGAAGTTCAACCCTGGTCGGTGCGACATGTCCACGACAGCAGAAGAAGATGGAGAAATTGCCACTGACACAGCCCCGGTGTCAACAAGATACCTGGTCAGGCACCGACAGCCTCCTCAGTATCTCAGTGACTTTGCTACAGCCTAAAGAACACTTCAAACAAAAAAAAAAGAGGGAGACACTGTCAATGGATTGAATTTCAGTTGAAAAAAAAGGGTATATTACTTTGAAAGTGCCTATAAAGTTGAGTATGTGTTCCATGTATTTCAAATGATTTAAGAAATCTTTTATTCGTTTGGTTACACCATGAGTTATTGAAGAAGAAAAGTTAATGAGGTTGATCCCATGCTGTGTATCACCAGTGAGCACTTGTTTTATTTCACTGAGACAGTGGGCTTGTTTACTTAAGAGTGTTTATTGTTGTTTACAGACCAAGTGAATGTTTAAGTTACTAACTAAGTCAATCAACCAACAGAAGCAAACAACATTGTTTAAAAAAAAAAAAAAAAAAAAATAGTGATGTAGTATCCAGGCCACGCAAGTGGACAGAATGTGCTTACATCACGTAGGTGGAGTTACCCGGATGCAGAGTTAGAGTGGTAGTTCGGTATGTGTATGCAAGCAATAAAGAAACAGCCTAAGGCAAAGCTCTGTGTCCTCTTTAATAGTATGCTACAAACTAAGACAAGACACAAATATTACACGGATGACACTATTTTTTTATCTTTTGTGTTGTGTGCTCTGTCTGCTTTTCAGTGGCCGTGAAGATACAGGCCTTGATGAAGTGAAGTGTCAAATCGAGGAAGTTGGAGAAGTACCGGAACAGATCAACAAGTTGGTGCAGTCCGTGGGCTCCGATTGTAGGGCCGTACTGTGCCTTACGACTGACAGCCCAGGTTGATGCAGTTAAACATGCATTTGCGTGTATAATGTGTACAAGTAAGGCTTCATTTTGAATGTAATTAGTGTCTACACATCCTTCTTTATTGTAACACACTGATTCACTAGGTGCAACACCCAATACGCTTTACATTCAGAATAGCAGCAGGTTCAACCACACACAAGAAACAAAGGTATATACACCTTTATATACCTTTGTATGTTTTATACATGTTACATTTCATTAAAGACAAAAAGAAGTGCAAATCTGGTGTGAATTTGACTCATTGCCCTGTTGGTGGCCAACTGGTGCTGTGCTGTACATTAGAAATTGAACAAGAAAATATGGCACAACATAGAACATTTGATTGTGTTGCCCATTAGGTCAGCTTTACTTCCCTTCCCACAGTTCTGTCTATGTCCCATTAAATCAGTTTTACATCCCTGTCCACATTTCGGTCTAAGCTGTGCAGCACTAAGTGACCTCAAAGGTCTATGCGCCAATCTACACCAGATTTGCACTTTAAATGTTTGTCCTATCTGAGCAAGTGTTCCAATTGTTAAACAGCCATTGTGTTATGCTTGATGCTGCATTTCCATTAATCCATTAAAGAAAAAAAGAATACAATCTATTTTTTTATTTTTACACAACAGGCAATAATTCTAGCCATACACTAACAGCTGGGGACACAGGTGTATTTATATCTGCCTTCGGGTAACATCTGTAAGGTTGCACAACGCGTTTTGAAGCGGTATGTAGTTGTCATTTACAGCATCATCAGAGACATCAAGGTATAGGAGTGCAAACATCTCCTCTGCACAACATTTGCCCTCCTCAGATGGAAAGATGCCCAAGTCAGCGAGGAACCCAACTCCACTTCATACATGTTTGTCACGATAGAGGCACTGGGAAGCAGCGCCTCTGCGATTTTGACAGGACAAGCACCTGCTGCCAGGTCATTGGGTGTCCCACGTCCTACAACAAGGAAAGAGGAAATGAGCAGGTGTATGGATTTGAGCAGGATTGACAAGGGCCAACTTGTAATGGCAAAACAAAACATCCAACAGATGAGATACCAAGCTACCATTGCTGAAATTATTGATGATAATTTTGTTAAGGGTGACATGCTGTTTGGGCAACAAACGCTCAGTATTGGGTAGGTGGTCAGAACCAAATATGTGTGTTGCAAACAGCAGAACCCCTCATCTATTTACACAGAGCTAATCTGATGGGCTACTGAGGATGACTGTGGGCTGAATATAGGCTACAACTGATAATGATGTATTTGTGTTATAGGCAGTTTAGCATACCTGGCACTCTGTGGGCATTCCATGCTAACCATTCTGCATAAGCCAATCTCACTTAACGTGTTTGAGGTGCAGTATTTGCTTAAAGGGATAGCTCAGTTTTTAACACTTCACACAGAGAAATGGAAGTACCACTGTGTACCTAAGCAGGTACAAATGCTTGTCGCAGGAGCAGTACCCTTTTGAAAAACAATAATGTACCTACTTTTGTAGGTACTTTTTTGTACCCTAGACATATGTACCTTTTAAGGTACACTTGTGTACCCATCATGACTTAAAAGTACCTGGACAAAATATGCCCATGCTGTACCCTCAAAAAGGTACTATTTTGTGCTTATAAGGTACACTCTTCAAGTTTTTAAGGTGGTATAACTAAAACACATGCAGAATCAAACACATACAGTACATTTAAATCTTTTATTCAGTCAAAAGAACTTTCACATGCACTTTGGTGTTACTACCAGTTAATATCAATACAACATTACAGTAAATTTCACATCATCATAACTATAGTATAGTATTTTTCTTTCTGTGCAAGGGGAAAAGGCTCTTTTTCGTGCTTCCTGTAATGATGCCATCTAAAAAATATATATTATAAAAAGGACAACAGACCACATTTGATGCTAAAATTAGGTTCAAAATGTACAAGCCCAATGTGCTGAACAAGTTTAGTAAGTGTAAAGGTTTTGTGCAACCACTTGGTACACTTATGCTTGTATTTTGTTCAGTAGAGCAGAGCAAGTTAGTACTACACATCACATTGTGTTGACAACTTCTATCCGTGCAGCAATATCTGGGCAAGGCTTTTCTGGATGTTTTTTTGGATGTTTTCTTAGGTTGGATATTCCGTGTTGGATAGATATTCCATGTTGAAAACTAAGTACATACAGAAGTGATAAACGGCTCTTAAACAGCAGCGCCGAAGCACACCTGAAGACCGACACCTTTGACTTTCCAAGCAATCACAGTTCTCTAATCTTGAACCTTCACTGGATAGGAGGTGTTTAACTTGCCCTATGTGACAAAGGCAGTAAAGAAAGAAGAAAAAATGATCAGGCATGCAGTCAAAACAAACTAAGCCATTGCATATGATCCGTCTTAAACATTTAGCTCATGTCACCTTACCTGTCTCAGAATGACCATATTCTCCTTGAAGACTGATGACAAGATGACATTTCTACCTGTTGTCAGCTTGAGGAAAAAAAACACATAAAAACAATAAGTACAACAGTCATATGTTATGTGCATTATATAGCCTAAACACAATGACTAAATATTATCAGAAGTCCCACAGTATCTGTGTAGAAACTTATAAGTAATAAAATTTGTTATAATTATGATGTATCTGAATTTCTGATAAAAACAGGCTTAAGGTTAATATATTGGCTAAACAATCACTACTAACCCTTTGATTCAGTTCTATATATTTAAAATTAGCCACTGCTAACGTCTTTTTAAAGTTAGCAATTGCTAAATTACAAAGGCAGTTATTTGACAGAAATCAGCCTGTCACTACTGCATTGCTAATTTACTATTGTTCAAAAACGTACTCTAGTTTTTTTAAAAGACCACAAATTTGGCTGATCACTTTTACAGTTAAGTAACATTAAGTCTTATTGCCTTAATCATGTTATAGTAGTGTTATATCCTGTTATAAGCTGTTGCGATGTTAGCACGATGCAATTTCATATGGACTGGTGTTCCATTTGCTAGTTAGCCATTCACTACCGCATGATCAAGAACCAGTTGTTCATAAAACATTGAATAGATACACATATCCCATTTACAATCATAAAGATGATACACAATTTCCACAATTACGTGAGCAGCAGCTTGATCTATTAGAATTCATGTTGTAAGCTAGTCAGACGTTAAGTACAACTTTGAATTTTACACACATCAACAGCATTAATTATCCTAAGTGTTCTACGGAAATGGAATAAAACGCAAGGCCACTCACCAGTCACTGTTAATTCCAATCCAAACAGCTTCAAAAGGTTTTTTATGAAGGTATTTCTGTGTCAAAAGTCTTGTGCACTTGTACACGAAAGTCACAACTGTGTATCATGAAATCTGAAGTTGCAGAGTTTTTTTTTCTGCCTTGCAAATACAACATTGAGGTTACAAGTTCACAAATTCCTTATTGCAGGTACCCAAATCCCATGCTACACCTCTCAAATGAAAAGTTTCCTACGCTCAAGGTTTTGCTACTATCACAGCAGTAAATCTGTGTCAAAAGTCTTGTGCACTTGTACATAGAATTTTTGCACTTGTACAAGAACGTCACAAATGGGTATCATGAAATCTAAAGTTGCAGAGGTTTTTTTTTCTGCCCTGCAAATACAACATAAAGGTTACAAGTTCACAAATTCCTTATTGCAGGTACAAAAATCCCATGCTACACCTCTCAAATGAAAGGTTTCCTACGCTCAAGGTTTTGCTACTATCACAGCAGTAGATCTGTGACAAAAGTCTTGTGCACTTGTAAATAGAATTTTTGCACTTGTACACGAATGTCACAAATGTGTATCATGAAATCTGAAGTTGCAGTTTTTTTTTTCTACCCTGCAAATACAACATTGCGGTTACAAGTTCACAAATTCCTTTTTTGCAAGTACACAAATCCCATGCTACACCTCTCAAATGAAAGGTTTCCTACGTTCAAAGTTTTGCTACTATCACAGCAGTAAATCTGTGTCAAAAGTCTCGTGAACTTGTACACTGAATTTGTGCACTTGTACACAAAAGTCACAAATGTGTATCATGAAATCTGAAGTTGCAGAGTTTTTTTTTTCTGCCCTGCAAATACAACATAGAGGTTACAAGTTCACAAATTCCTTATTGCAGGTACACAAATCCCATGTGCAGCTACGAGTCTCAAATTCTATTATCAGCTGCTCTCACTTCTGCAACATGCCAACTGAGATATGTGTCTCAAAAGGAATTAGTGTGGTTCAGCGAATCACCTTAAGTCTTTGGGCGGGACTTGTGGGAATTCTGGCCAATCAACAGTCTCTTTTAGTTATTGAGCTACATTCTGAGGGCAGCACTGCCTGCCATTGGTTCTCTCGCTCGCCCAATCACAGACAGCAGGAGGCGGGATTTTCAGTTTTTCAAATTTAACAAGGTTCGCAATTTTTCTGGACAGCGCAACAGCAGAATAGAACCAGAGACAGTTGATACGATCTTTGACTGAACTTCACTAGAGACAACGTTTTTCTGGAAATCGTTGCGCTCGAGGTAATTATGTTCATGGTGAACTATGTTGTAAAATATCAATATATTAAAGTGTGTTAAAATGAGGTTTGTTACTTAACTGGCTATCTATGCCCTGGCCAAACTAAACTAACTTCAAGCTAACAGTGAACCTTTCTAAATATTAGGAGATTATTGCAGATTTAGTGCTGTATTTTATAGAGCTCTACATAAGATTATATTAACATGAGTGAATGAAATGCTGCTCGTTTCTATTAAGTCCCTCTTATTTAATTAAATGTGGATGTAATATGCTAGCTTATAGCATAGTTGCTAGCGCTAGCAATAATAGGATGATGGCTAATGTTACCTTACTTAGTTTAACCTGCCAGGTTTTATGTTCCTGTCATTGCAACTTATAATGTTAAGGCTTAAAGTAGAGTTTCACCAAAGTTTTCTCTCTTCGCAAGATTTTGTTTTCATGATACTGTTCAAACTAATTTGAGATTTCCCATCAAGAATGAGAACCTTGAATTAGAGTGTCGTGTGTGTGTATGTGTGTGTTAGGCTGAGTCACCTGTAAACTTCCTCATAGATGACAAGGTTGTTTTTAACAGGCATACTAGAATGAGCGACTATGCACTGTAGCCATCCACGGCTAGGACATGAGTCACTCCAAACATCACAAATTTTTCATTTTGGTCCATATGTAGTTTATGACCCATGTAACAGCCGTGATAGGGGACGGGATTCAGATTTCATGCACCGTTTGATTGGACATTGTCACATTAATGCACAAATATCATATTAAAAATATGGTGACAAAACAAAGATAGGCAATTAACCTGACATCGTTGCTCATGGTACGGCCGATGGATATCTTGCAATACCTTCCCAACTCGACGTTCTGCTGCATGCACTCCCCTTGTCGGGGTGAAGCCTGGGGGCGGCCCGGGGCCGTAGTGGAAATGCAACATTAGTAGCCTATCTGTTGTTATGGTTAGCTTGCTAGCCTACCAACACTTTAGTGACAGCAAGTGTGCAGCATGTTAGTGTGGTTACCTACCGGCAGAATCGGTTGTGCTTTCAGTATAGTTGGAACAGATCCTGGTTTCAGGCGTAGTGCTCGTGAAAAGCCGGATCGATACAGCCCGAGGTTGACAAAACAACCTGGGGTGAAATGACACTGGGCAAAAAGGCTCTGTTTCCGGAGGTATTTGTGCTCATATATCACTGGATATTTCCAATATTCGAACATATATTGATAGATACGCTCTGGATACGTAAGTCTCAATTGTCATATACTGAGCATATCTGGAGTCCGGAATGGGACTGTATCGACATGCGACATATCCGGATGCCATATACGCACCGGGCATGATCCATGTTTCACGTATTTGCTGCGGATACGCTCCCGAATTCGTCTCATTCTTGTTGTCTACGCCTCCGGATATGTCAAACACAGGAAGACCCATGACCCATATGGCAGGGGTGTTAATTTATTTCAAAGGCAACTTTATTTTAGGAATTTAAACATAGGCAATATCGCCAAACAGACTTGTTACAGTTACACCCTACAACATATCATACAATAGACTGCCATTAAAACAATTAGCCTACTATGGATTCAACTACATTCGACTGTTTTTTTCTTTATGGCTAAAAGGTATACGACAGACAATGCGGTTTTGTTACGTTGTCTTTATTGTTATTTTCATTTTTACAACTTTAACGTTCAGTGTAATTTGGTCTGGTTCCACGGCAGGAGAGCCGGCCCCTCCTGGTGAGTCTCCGGTTGTCTGCAGTGTGTTTGGCATTTGAATTGCACTCCTCCACTTCGGCGTGAGCACATTAAGCGCATTTGACCTCCCGACTATCTTCTTCGGACATAGGGTGGCTTCAGCTCCTTTGAGATGTTCATGGTCGCAGTTTCAAAAGCTACAAGAAAAGCGGGCAGCGTTAAACAATGCATTTCAAAAGGATGTAGGCTACTGTTGAAAGTTTATACCCATAATTTTCCATGGCTAAAGCTGCGGTCATTTACTATAAACATGTTTAATAACCGGTAACGTGGCAGTATACAACTGGGCTATATCGAGAACATTTCAATTAACGTGAACTACATGCATGCGCAAAACTTCTGTTAAAACTGTTAAATCGGTCATACTTGTGATTGGTCCAACTCGCCATAGAGTTGGCCAGTGAACCCGGAACTTCCAACCAGGAAGAGGTTCCAAGGCTCCTGTTTTGCCATTGACTTTTCCATAAAATCGCGTTTGAAAAGCGTTTTAAGTCCCGACTCATTCTATCCAGCTACGGGGTAGGTGATGACCGTGTAACCTTCCGTTCAGAGTGAAAAAACTAAAGAAAAGGCTAAAAAAAGGCAAAGATACAAGACTGTGTACATATGTTTTACCCCCGAGTTCAGAAACTACATATCCCAGAAGCCAGTACTTACCCTGTCCGATCCTATCCCAAAGACTACTGCGCATAACCACGTCCTTTTTGAATCTCCTCGAGTAGACGACAGCCACGCGATGTTGCTCTTGCAATCGGATAGCTAAATTTTGGTGTATTTTCTCAGTAGTTTGTGTAAATAGTGTTGTAATATTGTACGAATATTGTATATATCTTCAGATTTGCATCAATCAAGTTTTAGATCCGTTTTTTTAACCGAAAGCATGGTACAGTATTTTGTACCCGACTGCAACCACCGCTTTGGTGTCCACCATTGCAGTTTCCACCGGTTCCCTACAAATGCCTCTGTTAAGCTCCCCTGAATAAAGAATTGATAATGACGGGTACAATAAAGCATTTATCAAGATTTGTGGTCATTTCCATTTGTTATAGATTGCACCATAACAACTGAATTTACTGTTTTTAATTAGCCCAACTGCCATTTACCACGTTACATACCCTTCATATCACCAGATACAGAGAAAAACTAATGTAATCCAGCAAGGTAAGAAAATGAGCATATTAAATTTATAAATCTTAGGGAAATGGAAATGACATGGTAAGGATGTCTAGTTGAAATTAGGTTACGCTTAAGCGTCGTGTCAAACGAGCAGTAAAACGAGCAAAACCATGGTTATGAGGTAGGCTGCGGTGACATTCGTGAACTTGCTTGCTTTCCCGGGCTTCAAACACATCCATGGTAACGTACTTGTCCACGAATCAGATGCGTTGCTGGGATTGTGGGATTGCTCAGGATTATAGGTACTGAAGTACTTCTAAGGGAAATCGCAGAAAAAAGACGTTTTTACTGAAACAAAATGGAGATCACATTACATTTTGGCGTCTAGTTGAGCACAACCAATCGTTTTGTTATGCTGTAGCTAGTTAGATGTCTTCCTTCCGTAATTTGGATATCGTGGGTTGTAATCTAAATGTCAATGGGAAAAAATAATCAACTTCCGGAACCTCACCGGCAAACTCTATAGCAGTTCCTCCAGCCCACGATGTGCGCATCACCATGCCTGATGAACAAAAATAGTTTCTCAAAAGTCTGACAGTCTGAACATCTAATATCTATAGTTATCTATCCAGTATCTATAGTTCATGTTATTTTCCTTATAGAAAAAAACAATCAAACAAAACATGCAATCATATTACCTCTGAAACTCTCTGGGTGCTGGGGTGGGGGGGTTGCTGCTGCATCACCGCCACTGTTTCCTCTAGAGTCCCTTCATGTCCTCCATGGAGCTAACAGATGTCACCCATTGCCCTGCATCAAGAAACATTTTTAATTTCATCATTTGTCATTGTCGTCTGTATTCTTTGGCATATAACTGGAACAGTTGTAAACGCAATGAATGTCAACCACATAAGCCAATTTATGTAGCAGGCTTCACATTTAGCGTTAGCGGGATTTTAAAATAAGTTTCCTGCAGTTATATAGATCAGACATCAGTTTCAGTAAAATGTTTCGACATTCAAATGAATAATACCGAATAATATGGTACACACATTTTTGGTCAACCAGCTTGTTTTCCCAAGATATAACTCGTGGCGGCTAACCATGTAGCTATCGTTAACATCAGCCTGCCTGGACAGTCTGTAGCTAACATAAGACATACCTCAGAAAATATCTCAGAATTGTTTTCCACTTCACCATCAAACCTCGGTCTTGCTCCCCAAGCACTGTCGATTTCACTTGATCTTGATCTCGGAGTTTCCGTAGTAGTAAATTACACAAATTTCACACCAAATCACTGTTACAGAGCGAACGTGAAGTACTGCTGCTGCATTATAACGTTAATCCCCTTACTCTGATTTTAAATATGAGGACCAGATAAGAGCCAATCATCCTTAAGAATCACAACGTTCTATTCAATTTGATTGGAGCAGGTTTTGGCGCTGGGTTAAGGATAATCTGTGTTAATATAAGTATTAATAGTGTTTATGTATTTTATTTATTATAAACTGTTCGCAATATAATTTACATTGCTGCGCCCTCCAACGTCAACACGGAGCCACAACTATGATCACTGTGATGACCTGGTGTCCATTAATAAGGGGTGAGTCTCAATATTTCTGTAGACCTATGCAATTCAGTGCAAGGGCTCAAACCACCATCAACGTCATATCAGTTTTATAGGCTATGTGACAATAAAAAAATAAAACCAATATAAGACAATAAAAATATGCAGCAAGATTTGTTTTATAAAATAGCTCCCTGGCAGTCAGAACATTATTAAGATCAGTGGAGACATGCAAAATAGAGCCCCTATGATAATATTAGGCTAACAGTCCTAATAAAAACAGAAATGCCCAGCAGAATATGGCATGATATGCTGTGTTAGCCCATGAAAAACAGTCTAAAAAATTGCCCGTTTCGCCCAGGGAATCCTCATTCAAATTACATTTAACAAATGTTGGAGATGGTCAACATGCATCAGATATGCTGCATGTCTTAACAAATAGCCTATCCGGGTTAAAATATCTCTGGATTCTACCCAGCGCAAATCCGTTGTCAAAACACGTCAATATTTGTACGGATTCATAAAAAGTCAGGATATGATCAAAACCTGGTCCGGATATGCTGTGTGTCATTGAAAATATCCAGTCAAAATATTTCTGGATTCTAGCCTATTTTGCCCAGAGTGACCAGAGCAAACTACCAATCTCGGATTGAAGTTTTAACGGAACGTGGTTGTAGATAAACATCAACCTCTCCCATTGAATGCGAGGTTCTTGAGGAAGCTAGTGCAAATTCCAGACAACCAGTACATCCTGGAACGTTACACGCGTTTGCTGACATTTTTTCCGTATGTCCTCCAGTCAAACAGAAATCCAACATGCACTTATTTCAAACAGAAATTCAACATGCACTAAATTTTCTCAATGTTTTCTCAATGTTAGCTAGCTATCACATAGACTACAGTTCGCATCGCCGAAGCAACAGGGGGCTGGACAAGAGACTGTTCCGCACTATTTTGGATTGGACAATGTAATAGAGGAGGTGTAGCTTTGCGCTGTCTACGTAGAAAGAGCACTAGTTTCAGATTGTTTTTTTTCAGCCCGCCAAATTCTAACCTGAAATTTGCATATAGAAGGAGGCGGAAGATGGTAGATGGGAGTTTCGGTATGGTCCGTTGGATACCTTAAGCTACCTAAATTCAACAATAACAAGGTAAATGTGGTTTTGCATTCTGTGGGCTCTTTAAATCCGGTACCGTTTTCAGTAGGCTGATTTGTTGGTGGCCCACTCTCAGCTCATGCACAAGTTTAGTGTTTGGCACGAGCTCCACCGCGTGTGCATGTTGATAATAATTTATTCATAGTCGACACCTATCAAAAGATGCCCACTTGATTTAGACCCAGACCAACTCGTTTTGGGCCAAGACAAACAGCATGTTAAAAAGAAACCACATATAAGATGCGCTCTCACCATGCATGTTCTTGTAGAAACTTTGCAAACGGCAACAGAAAAGGTCAATTCAGCCAACCAATCACATTAACATACACATTTGGGGTGGGCATGAAGTTCAAGGGTGTGCAGCTAGAGGCAGGGCAAGATAACAATTGCGCGTCCACGAACAAAGTAAATATCCTGTGTTAACGGCCAATTCCTGTCATCCATATAGCTTACTGTGCAACATTACATCAATCAGTAATGTATCATATAATTGGCCAGGTAAAATAGTACCGGAAATTAGCTTCACGAAACTCCATTTTAAATTATGAAAAAATCGTTCAATTTTGGCTGAATTTTGCAAGCCTAGCATTTCCAATGTAAATGAATGGGGGCACTTTCTCCAGGTTTTATAACAAATATAACAAATATCATCAAATTTGCTGACACAACTGTGGTGGGTCTGATAAGGGTGAAATAATAAGGACTTGTACAGAGAAGACTCATCTCAGCAACTGGTGTGCCCAAAATATACTCAACAAAAATATAAACGCAACACCTTTGTTTCTGCTCCGATTTTTCATGAGATGGACTTAAAGATCTAAAATTCATTCCAGATACACAATATTACCATTTCTCTCAAACATTGTTCACAAATCAGTCTAAATGTGTGATAGTGAGCACTTCTGCTTTGCTGAGATAATCCATCCCACCTCACACGTATGCCACATCAAGATGCTGATCTGACATCATGAGTAGTGCACAGGTGTACCTTTTCTGTCAATTTTAGATCTTTAAGTCCATCTCATGAAAAATCGGAGCAGAAACAAAGGTGTTGCGTTTATATTTTTGTTGATTGTAGTTTGTCCCTCAGTGTGGACAAGACGGAGACTTTCAAGCAAGCACACCCCACTGTCCATAAACAACCTTCCAGTTCATGACACAAAATTCTTGGGAGTGCACATCTCAGACAGCCTGACATGGACAAAGAACACCACACACATTACCAAGAAAGTTCAACCATGACTACTACAGAAGCTGCAGAAGGCCCATCTACCCGCCCCCATCTTGACAACCTTCTACAGAGGTACCATTGACATCCAAAACTTGGTGGATTGTGAGAATGAAGGCTAATGCTTTACCAGGCCTCATTAAAGATGTAGACTTTTCTCCATTTTTATGATGTGCAGTGATTAACCTTGTGTGACGACCCCCTTCAGGTCCTGGCCTGTCAGTGCTGTGCCTGGTAGGCAATTAGGATTATTGTGTGCACCTGTGTTTGGGGCGGGGTTTGCTAGTTTTTTTCTCATTGTAGAGATGCACAAGCTCGCCGCTAACTATTTCTTGTGTAAGCTATAGGCACATTGCTAGCTATTTCTTACACATTTCTTGCACATTATGCCTATTAGATGGGTAAAAATTAGTCAGGGATGGTGGGTAAAGATTAAGTTTTTTTTTTGTTTTGTTTTCCGACTAAGTGTTCCTTGGTCTGAAAAACTTTGATAAACATAGATATGTACAGGCAAGTTGCTGGCTATGTCTCATGTCTTGTTATGTAGCACAAAGCTGTGAGGTTGTTGTCTGTAAGCCTGTTTTCTCTTGAAATTGCTGAAAGAGCCATAAAAGAAATATTGGATTGTTCATTTAATCATTAAATAATATACAGTACACTGTGCAAGGTCTTGGTCTTCAATAGGTTGTGCAATAATTTTAATATGTGGGAAATGTTATGCCAGGTGCATATTTTACATTTGCAATAGATAAAAAATAAGACAAATATGACTGTAAAATCATAGTTAAAATTATGAACATATCACTTGTGAAAATAGTAAGACTTTATAATAACTACTCCCTATTAAGCATTTACTGAGCATTGTTTTACACATTTGTATATCATTAGTAAGTGGTTAAAACTTAGTAAATGCTCATCAGTTAATCATTTTTAAATATACAGGTCTTAATGCTTAATGGTTATTTAACTTGTACTTATGTCATTTGTTAATCATCAGTAAGCTCTCATTTTTTTTTTCATTTAGTCATTTATAGATATGTATTTTAATGCTTTTTGTATGATGTAGTTTTTCACCACCGCACAATGCATCTAGCTGAGAAATAAGATTTATGCATTTATGAATGATCAACAACATGTTAACTAATACCTAACAAAGAGCTGGACTTTTTCACCATAAACAAAGCATTAACATATAGGCCTACATCTATGAATGATCTATGAATTAATGATTAACTGATGAGAAATATTTAAGAGTAACGGTTTACTAATGATTAACAAATGTGTTAAATAATGTTTAATATATGCTTTGTAGTTATTAAGAAGTGCTACTGTGAAAACAAGTTTATGCTATATAGCCCAATAGTAAGTTCAAAATGTGTCTAACGTGTAAGCTAACGTTAGGCCTACAATGCAGAATTGGTGCATTCAAACAGGAAATTGTAGCCTATGTAGTCAGGCTCCTTAAATAATTATTTCACACCTATGACACCGCACAATTTCATTAAACAAAGCTGTGTTTATATCCCGTTAGGTATTATTGTTTACACAGAGACGGATTTCAAGAGAGGATCTGCCATTGGTAGACCTGCCTGAAAGAGTAGCGGCGCTTAGACAACTAGATGGTAGCGACCACTAGCGAGGAGATCGAGGGGAGGGAGTCACAAAATGGCAGACTTTGACTTATGCTACTTCCTAAGTTTCTGTTTCTATTTTGCCTACTCTAGTTTCGTTTAAATACTTGGCGTGCATCGCTATCATTTGACATTGAAAAGGTATGGGTATAATTTCTAGATTGCAATATCGCTACCTACACAAACAACCATGGATTCCAATGGCATGGTCTTCGGAATGTCGGGCTTCCTGGTTTAACAGTGTGGCTGTAGTTTTTTCGAAATCGAAATGTGTCCAGCTTCAGCAGATGTTACACAATACGTTACAAAAAGAAATTATAAAAGATAGTTAGCAACCGTTTACATCTACATTGTTTGTTCCATTTCATATTTACAATTTGGATTACCTTTCCTCGTTCATAGCTGGAAATGAGACTATTCTTTGATGGCTGCTGACTGGAGAGAAAATGGGGTCGGACGAAGCCATCGAACGAGACGACAGACCAAAAGAAGGTAATCATGTGTTCTTCCACTATCATTTATTTGATCAATTTGAAATGTCATATGGTAGTACAATCACTTTGCCGTTTTGGGCGGTATTTTTACAGTTGTAGTGGTGTAAACCCTGTTTTGAACTTAGCTCTGTAGACCCATTGAGTTACTCTCTGGTTAACGTTACCATAGACTTAGCTCGCTGCGTGACGCACGAAGCTTAACAGGCTACTTTTAGTTGCCGTTATACGAACCTACCAACGATTTGCGATTAGGGAAACATGGTCAGCCAACTATTTCAGATAAGTTTATTTGACTGATATCAAATGCCTTAAACGCATTGCTCACAACTCTGTGTATACAAACAAACAAACAGAAACGTCATTCGCAGCATGCATTTTCATAGTACCAGTATCCAAGGCTAACGTTATGTCTGCAATAGAGTGGTTTTAGCAGAGTTGTTTTCAGGGTCCTAAACTTGTCTGACACTAGTGTAATAAGATACTGTAGCTATATTTGTGTTGCCTCTATCTCTTACGACACACAAAAAACACACGAACTCAATGCCATATGACACCCTGTTGGCTAGTGATAGTACGTGATAAGCGTTTTTTTGACAAAGCAAGAAGCTCAGTACCAACTTTGTGCACAGTTTATTACCATATCGCTATACATCCAGTCCTCATCACCTATCATCATAAGTAGTCGTCTTATCATCTTACTTCTATAAAAGCAATACGTTTTCTCAATGTACTGTCAACTGATTAACTGACAATTAAAGTTAATGATTTGTAAAGGAATACTAGGCAATACCAGTTTATGTGTTATTTTTTCCTTCATCACTACATGTAGGCTATTTCAAAGTATATATATGTATGTATATATGTATATTTAAAGTGATATAGATACTTTTAGGCCAACATATCTCTCTTTTTCCAGGTGAGTCTAGGCTATCCAAATCTGGAACTGTTTGATGTGACATTACGTGTTAATGTATGAATAGAGGGAGTTGTCTCCCAATATAATGATCTTAATAGTGGGATACTGTATTATAATATAATATTTATACGTATGTATATTTTGAATATTATATTTAGTTTGATTGTGCCTTTCGTTTTGCCTCATGATGCTTTACAGCAAAGAGCATGCATGAGCAGTGTTGGGGAATAATAGTGTTAAAAATAAAAACAGCCTTACTAATGCTGTTTGTTTTTCTCAGTAACGAGTAATCAAATTTATTACTGTTTTCATCATTACAACTGTTACTGTTTGTGTCAGTGACAGTTAAAGGCCCACTATGCAACATTTTTCATTTAATTAATCAGTTTCATACTGTTTAGGATGCTAAAATTAGTCATTACACGGCGAATGAACGGTGTAGAATGCGCCACCGTGACCTGTAGCGGCAGATACAGCACTTGCAATGTTCAGCAGGGCGGACCGCCTCCAATAGAATGCAGTGCAATACAATACAATACAACGGTCTTTAGAGGGAGATTGTGAGAGAGAAAAACAGAATGTTGCTTTGCCCCTCTTTAACAGTTCATGTTACTACAGTTAACTTATAGGCATAATGGTTAAACAGTGAGACTGTGGTGTTATGGAGGTAGTTTTATGCCCTTCTTACCATTTTACGTATGTTTATGTCATTTTTGTTAACATTGCGTAGGTGTGATACCAATAACTCACAATTTAAGACACGGGATAAATAATACATTTTATTAGTAACCCTAGCTAGCTACCTAGCTTGCTAACGTTATCACGGCAAATCAATTTCACCGGGTTACTATGGGAATATGGCTAGTGATGCGGGCTGGCACTGAAGGATTTTGGTTGAACTTGAATATTGTTGTAAACAAACTTGAGATGTAAATGTTCATTTTAGCTGACAGCAGTAATGTTGTCTAACAAGGTCGATTTTATTGAGACTGTTATTTAGTAATAAATACTACCATGGCTATGGATTATTTTTTCGTTGAATAGCAATTAGACATATTTATTGCTGTATAGGCTGAAATAAAGTTTGTTTTCTTCCAATCTGTTAACCTAGAAGATATATATTTAAGCTAGTATTGATCACATTTACTTGCCCGTGGTGACAAGGGGTATAAGAAGACTCTGCTCAAATTAGAGAAATTAATGTATTGGTGGAAATAGAGTAAATCCCTACAACTTCCCCATGAAGTTTAACGGGGTCTCTTTTACTACCGGTCTCCTAAAAAGGTGTGGCAGCCTCTCGAACACTACGTCATTGATACAAGAATAATCTTCTTATGATTTGTCTCATATGTAGGACCCAAATTTATTTTATGAGCTTGAGAAATTGTCCCAAAAATCACATTAGATGCACATTAGATTTAAAAACATTTGAAAACATACTCCAAGAGGTCAAACAATGTGGCTGAATATTCATATCGACAGCAGCTGGAAAAGTTCTCTTGTCAATGGCATTATGTCTTCATTGCAATTCAAATGCATAGTCCAATATATGTATTCAATCTCCTTGGCGCTCCGGAACAAATAAGCGACAAGTGAGAACATCAGTCAAGTAGCCTGCAGCGGCAGAAGCACAAGGTTTGAGGTTTGCAAAGGTACATTTTTGTTGCGTACAACTTTGATTTTCATAGCATAGTCTATTAAATGAACTAAGAGCACCCCAGAGAAAGTTAAAGAATAACCTAAAACTAAATGTTTTCCATAAACCTGATTAGAGACAGGCAAACTGCTCATATCACTGACCTATGTATTTAACACTGCAGCAAAACAGTGTTTCGCGACGTGCCTAACACCACCCCTCAGCTGTTCTAAAACCAGCGTATACGCACAGCCTCTTGTGGCTTATTGCTTAATTCCGTTTACATGATGTAACAAAGACACACATCTAAGAATCTTACATGTTTAATGTGGACATAAAACATTCAGTGCGATGTGATGGTACAGTCGCTTGCAGTTAGGTGATATGAGCCTGTTCGATTTTACACAATTTGAATGCTGCTGATAGTGTACAGCTTCCAAGACGAGGAATTGCTTTCACTTCGAGAAGCTAATCGCTAGTGCTCTTTGTTTATATCATCTTCCCCAACAGGTCTAATGGAGCTTGTGCTTCCCGGTTCCACGGCATTCGATGACGAAATTTTACCGCCTCTTCACAACTCCTATCTGTATGACGACTCGAGGAAGTCGTTCCTCTACAGTTCAGCACGTCTCATAAACAATACAACCCTGCAGACACGAGTGAGTGATCATGAGTATTTTACATTTCCGGATAAGAGAAATGGGCCTGTTTCCATTTCAACCATTTGGAAACGGGCAAGGCCCTCTTAATAAATATTAACCTTGTTTCACATCAATGAAAATGACAGTGAAATAGGCCAAATAAAATGAATTTCGGTGGAGGTGTGACCATGCATGTGGAGATGAGGACAGATTGTGGTAAATTATGGAAGCACTAGTTGTGTGTTTTTTGTATGCTTTCTGAGTGTAGTGTACGTCTGTTAGTGTAGTGTACGTCTGTGTGTAGACTGAGTGGCAGAATTTATTTGTGTGTTTGTGGTGTTTGTGTACTTTTTTTTTTTTTTTTTTTTTTTTTAAATCCTCAATTATACACTTTGAGGTCAGTTTTTTACTGTCCTTTGGATAGGGCTGGACAATTAATCGCATTTGCAATATAATCGCAATTTTGAAAAGTGTAATTTCGAAATTGCAGAGGCACGCAATTTTTTGGGTTTTGTAACTGCATAGACTTAGGGCGGAATTTTCCGATAAGCGCGTAAGTCTGTTTTTGCGCGATTTCATTTACGCGCCTTTGTACTGCGCGCATTCTCCTCTTTCGACACCTGCTCCTCCCACAGCGCTTAAAGTCCAAATCGAGGCGTGTTTACGAAAGGGGCAGTATTAACCCAAAATAGAGGGCAGTCTCAGTACCAATGTCGTGGATTGTGGCTATCAGGAAAACATGGAACAAGGACTTTCGGATTAACCATGAAAATGCCGTTGTAGTCAACAGAAAACGCCAACCATGACTTTAAATTGGAATAGGCATATCACATGACAATATTAAGCGTCTGTGCCTATGGGCTAAGCTATCAACTCAAAGTAAGACCACAAATCAATTAACACATTGACATAGTATTTCAACCACCGCAAAACTTTTGCAAATACAATTGAACAATACAATTTCATTGAATTAATAAACTGTACGAAATGACAAAAATAAGAAATAAATAATTTATCACTTGTTAACCAGCGAAAAACATTTAAAATGTGCTCATTCTACCTTAGAACTCCAGAATCGCTTGTGACCTTGATGATCATCGCCTGGTTTAGTGGATCATTGCTGCGAAAGCATAGCTGATTTGCTCCAAAGGCCTCACGGTCCAAACAAAGCGCAGAGTTCCCACTTAAGCAAGGCAGTGCAGGACTAGCATTTTGGTTTTAATTTTTGAGAACATGGTAGAAATATCGTCATACTCTCTTATTTAAATTGAACAATATTTAAAACAGGAGACAGACGAGGATTATAAAAAAACAGTAACAGAGTTGATGATTTTGTCAGATAATTTCTTGTGGTTGTGTTAAATGTAGTGTAGAAAGTGTAGAAATGTAAAATACAACGTCTCAAACATTGGCATGTTCAAAATCGGCCGTGACCGACATCAAACGCAATATACTATTTCACCATATAGTGACGCTTGACCGTAATACAGCCCTCAAAGGTGCATAACAGTAAAAAGTCTTAAGTCAGGAGGAGAATACGCCTGAGGAAACTTTCCATGAGGAACGCCCCGGTTTCAGGGTTGCTCCGCCTAGAGCGCGCAACTTGGCTTTTGGGGCGCAAGTGACTGATTTGAGCCTATGGCAGAATGCGCGCAGGCTGAAAAGCGCATTCTTGCTACGCGCTTTTTTTGACTTAAGCACCCTGGAGAATTCTGCCCTTAATGCATTTGTTTGTTAGCTACACTCTGCACTAGGTTAAACAAGGATTTGGGTTCAACGCAACAAGGTATTCTCTTGAATAAATTTATGCTGATTAATGGGTAGTTCATTTTCTATTTTTAATTAGACATTGTGTACAAATATGCATGTTAATGGAACATATTTGGTGCTTGTGTTTTTAATTGTGAAAAATCGCAATAACATCATAATCGCAATATTGGTTGAAAAAAATCGCAATTTACATTTTTGCCAAAATCGTACAGCCCTACCTTTGGATATGAAAGAGCAGGTTGCTGCTACCGAAAAATGTTAGCTCTGAGCTGGATATTTACGTTTACTGTAAGCACTCTTTACTAGGGCCCTATGAAATCTGTTTTGTTTTTTCCCAGATTCCACTTTTTCCTTTTTTATTTTTCTGAATTCTGTGTTTTACATTATAATCATATTTAGTTCCCTTAATAAGTGTCTAATTTTGTAGTGCATGGGGAAAAAAGCAAAAATGTACCATTTTAATCAATATTTATGACAAACACAACCACACATATCAAATGAACAGTTTCATTTTAACACATACAGAAATATATGTTATAGCCACTGTTAACTCAAAGTAGATATCCCAGAAAATAATAGATATACATTATACGCTCTAAAATCTTTGCTTAATTGCGTATTTCTTAGCTTTTTAGAAGCTGCTGGTTTTGCAGCAGAGGCTGGCTACGTTTAGACATATCCCTTGCACCTGTGAGGATTGGAAACAAACTCACGTGATTAACAAGACATGGTCTCTAGGCAACCTCGGAGACTCATTGAAATTGAAAGGTGTGACAAAAGCGGGCAGAAACCGTGTTTTTCTTGTAAGTGGGCGATCACATTAATTTTGTGAGCACGAAAATTCCGTCTTTATGACTAGATTCCGTGATTACGTCCGTGTTTACCGCATCATGGAAATCATAGGGCCCTACTTTACATTTATGGATTTAGCAGACACTTTTATCCAAAGCAACTTACAAAGGAGAACAACAATCAAGCTACATAGAAGTAACCTTAAAGATCATGTAGGAGATAGGAGTGTATCAGTGGAGTCAAGTGCAGTGCAGTGAAAGTTATCCAAGTGCTAGGGTCCTGACATGTATCATCCTTGATGAATTGTGGTGCTACAGTTTTCTTGTTACTGATGGGAAATATGAACTTGCAGGTAAAGAGGACATACAAATTGACTGTCCTTGTAAAAAAACAGAAGTTGTACAAGAAAAGTAGCTGTCTGTGTTTACTGAGACGTGGCAACATACCTGATTTTAATGTGGAGCAACCTGGTTTCTCTCCTGTTTGGGGTAAATGGATGGCGATTGGTGTTACAGGAATGAAGAAGGTGTACATGTGTTATGGTGCAACCCAAGGCGTGTAAAAGTCAAAATGGTTGGACGCTATAAGGATGCAAAGTTCCTAGCGCTTAGTCTTTGGCCAAACTACATGCTGGAGAGTTTCTCCCACCATTGTTTTTTGTGTGTGTACATTTCACTATGTGGCCTACCAGACACTGTGTGTGACATCATCCATTCTACAGTTGCAAGGCTCCAAACTCAACACACATAAGCCTTTATTGCAATCTCATCTGGCTTCAGTTATGTTTCACTTGATTCCACCCTCTCTGACTTTAATTAATTTGTGTTTGACTCTGCAACAAAAGGGAGAAGGACAATAGACCTGATGGATGCTAATGTGAAAGATGGATGCTAATGTGCTAACATGCTTTTGGGGGGATCATACCATAACTGATTTACCTTCAAGTAGAAGTCAAGTCACATTTCAGGAAGTTGAGCCTTTGGACTTAGGAGGCCCTAAGAGACTGTTTTGAATCTATTGACTGGAAGGTGCTGCAGGATGTGCCTGAAACAACTGCCCAACTGGCTACCTAGCTTCTGATATAACTATATTTTTATTTAAAACTTCTGATATCTCCATTAGTTCTATAAGTGCTATGCACTGCTTCCACAACGACAAACTTTAACAACAAACTGAGTGTCAAGAAATGTCAGTGGACCCTTTCTGCCAACACTCAGTCATGAAACCTGCACCTCTGTCGTGAAGTCTGTGACGCCTCACTGCCAACAACATTACAAGAGGGCTCTCACAACCTTTCACTGCAGACCAGGTCAGATTGGAGTTGAGGAGGCAGGAAGCATGAGGTGCTGGTCTCACTGAGTGATGTCTGTGGGAGATGGCTGAAGGCCTGTGCTGTGAAACCTGGGGGAGCCATTCCAACATGTCTTCAATACGAGTCTGCGTTTGGGAGGCGTCCAGGGCGAACGAGATGTTGAACCCCCCCGGATTCCCCCAGTTGCTAGGCTGGCACCCTGCATGGCAGACGGGGGAATGTGAGCCACACACATTGAGAAATGGTTTTAGTGCTTGTGGGGGTGATGTGCAGACCAGTCCATATTCTGTCTACCTGGAACAAAATCACCAGTGGAAATGTATTTGCACTGACCTTGTTGGGTGTTCAATCAATAAAGAGCTCACACACCACAAATGCTGATGCAAAGGTAACTACTTTTAATGCAGAGAAAATTACATTAAAAAAGTTGCTACCAAGTGAAGTGCAGAACTTTTTCGGTCACAGCAACCTTACGGTCACACGTGCTGACAACAAGGCGATTTAATCACTTGGGACTCGCTTTTTTTTTGTTTTAAAATGTTTATCTCTTGTCTCAAATGAAAATATATATAATGGAAAATGTGAAATTCATGACATATATCCATAAGTCTTGCCGCCATGTTTTTTTCGCCAATTTTTTCTGAACTTGCACGACCTCAACGCCCCCTTCACCCGGATTGGCTGTTATGATTAATTGCCTGAGTTAATCGTCCAACATTTGCATAAATTAGCCTGGCTTTCTATTTTTAACCCTGCCCACCCAACGACAAGATGCAAATTGCTTCCACTTATCGCCATGAAATCGCACGTGTGACAAAGGGTCAGACTATCATCAGTGCCAAAAACCAAAGTATCCACTTGTGGGGCCCTCAGTGGCACATATGTAATAGGATACTTCTCTATTTTGTCCGATGTGTTTTGCGTGTTCACATGCTGTGGAAGCTTAAGAATATACTACCAGAACTCCCTGAATTCCCTGAGTCATAAATAATAAATGTATGCATAGTATCTGTCTGTCTGTCTGTCTGTTGTTTGTTTGTTTGTTTGTTTGTTTGATAATGTTTGATCCTATCTGACAGTATGCAGCCTTCCAAGCAGAGAAGAGAGAATGTGGTTACGCAGAGAAGGAACTGGAGGAGACGTTTGGCTTTTTGCTTTTTGCCAACGAGAGCAAGGTACACAGTAGTGAATTTTATGCACAGCATGGCTTCAGGGGGTTTTGGGGAAAATGTGAGGGTAATGATTATACATTGGGAAGGAGTTTAATGAATATGTGTCGTCTTGTTTGCATCTAATTTCACAGGCCACTGAGCTTGGAGAAAGTGGACTACTTACAGGAGACAGCACTTGTTCAACCCTCGGCGATCCCTCGAAGGGTAAAACTGCATATTTATTTCCCTTAAACTTTGATACACGGTATATTGACATTGAATTAACTGCAAACCAAACTTGACAAATGCCTTTCTCCCCTTGTCACCATTTGTGTAATTCTGTGAAGTTATACACTTAAACTTGTAATTTTCCACTTCCATTTAATTTTTTGTGGTCATTTGCCATCATTGTTATCAGCTATCTTCAGCTAGCTGATCGCTCAACTGTCAGCTATCATTAGCTAGCTGATGATAGCCCGAGTGAGAGATATAATTAGATAGCTGATAGCCCAACTGTCGTTTTTTAATTAAATTTAATTTAATTTAATTAAATTTAATGGTGGTGCTCCACATATGTGACTGGATTACTTTTGTAATATTCCAAACAAAACTGTCCTGTGTCATTTTCACATTGGCAACAAGCCTACAGTGCTCGCTATCGGGTTTATCTAATCTAACAAACTGAAACTGTGCAAGCAATTTCCTGCTTAGAATAATTTAAGTGGGAAAGAAAATTCCTGTGATAAAATGAATACAATGGAGCGTACATTTCGACTGATCAGCGGTTTCAACAGTTTTATCCAGTTTGATGAAATTCATTTCTTTATGTATTTTTTAAATGTAAATGTAGTAATTGTTGCTAATAGAATAATAATAATAATAATAATAATAATAATAATAATAATTGATAATTTAATTAAAATCTAATATATAATACTGGTAGCAGATAATAATAAAATAAATAAATAATAATAATATAAATAAATAAATGAAAATGGTGTAATCTCACATCCAGTCAAAACTTGAAACTTGAAAACTTGCTTGATCCAGTTGTTCAGTTGGCAGCTTTTAGGCCAGAGTCCTTCTACTTTGAACTCGGAGGTTTGTTAAACATTAATCTCATAATGTTTCTCCCAGGCAGACTTTGGCAAAGGTTCTTCTCGTTCTTTTGCTCTTGTTGTGGTTGTGGTGAATGTGATTACGCTTGTTGTGGACTTGTTATTGTGGACTTGCCATAGAATGTATTATTCTACACTACACTATTGTTCTTTGAAAGTTTCTTCTTCTTCTTAATATTATTATTATTATTGTGGAGTTCACTCAACAAGGTCTTCAAGTTTCTTATTAATCTGGACTTGCCATAGTATGGTGGGGTTACTGGGTAGGGGTGTTGGGTGGGTGTTAAGGGGGGGGTGGGGGGGGGGGGGGTCCACCTTGCAGTCCACCTTGCAGTTTCTGTAGTTTGCTCTTGTTAAGCTTAAGGTACAGCTAATTGACAACCAGGAGGGTTTGAGCTAGTGGACCACTAGAGATCAGCATGGGTACAATATCTGAGCTGACTTCTGACTTGAAATGAACAGGTTGTCTAACTATCTTCATGTTTATTGTTGTGAAGAATTAATAGAGGAATAGTCTACAGAAGAAAATGAAAGTACGCTGGAGAACTGCCAGGGTATTGCGAAGGAACTTTGAACAACACACACACACACACACATATGCATCAGTCAGTCAGACCTAGACTACACTGCATAGTCACAGAACCTGTTTGGCCAATGGGGATCACACCAACAGCCTTTCTGCATGTGTCACCTCGGTCCTGTTTGTGCTAAGCAACCTGCTTGACGTGTAGGATGAAGTGCATAGGACATTCGGTTCAACAGACCTAGTATTTCAGAGTGTGTTTTTTCAGAGGGGGGTTGAAGTTATGAAGTCATGTTTAGCATCACTGTGGCAGGCAAATATGGATGTGGTAAAGCTGGTTTGACCTGATTGCAGTGCTGTAAAAGACTTGCCAATGACTGTTCATTTTGAACAAAGGAGAACTTGGAAACACGTGGTCAGGTGATACTGCCCATCAGCATAGAAAAGTTGTTGTTTGGAGTTCTTCAGGCTTTGAGTTTCACAGGGCCAAGTGGTCACGTAATTCACCTTATTTAGAGCCGTTCATTCCACACCTGGAACTATACATGGATTTCACAGCAACGTCAACGTCGTTTCACTGCGCATGACCGGGGCAGAAAGCAGCATATTTTTGTATTGAAACTGTGGAGGAAAGCAATATGACAAGAAGTTGTGTAGTGAACTGTGCAAACAGAGTTCGAAATGGCATCAAAATGTTCAACATACCTAGGAAGAGGCATCCGTTTCAAGTAGCTTGCATCTTTAATGTCAAATATGTATATAGACAAAGGCTCAAATATGTAAAATGTAAAATGTTCACGTATCTGTTGAGTGGGTTTGTGCAAGTCTTCTTGGCTACAGAAGAAGGATTAGTAGACTAACAACAGGTAATAAACAGTACATTTAAACTGGCATGGTTATTCTATCACGATAGATGGGTTTCTGCCCCGGGTTTGCATGTGCAGGTGCAGTGTTTGTAAACATGAAATCCATGTATACAGGCCAAATTTAAATATAGCAATATTTCCTATTTCCTAACACATAACATTTAGTATAACACCTACCAAAGTCAAATGTCTTGTGTATGCAAGTATAGTAATAATAAATGTAACCCCCACCAAGGCCAAAACCATTGTATATGCAAGGCATTTCCATCCAGAGCTGCTCAGTCCGGATGGCTGCGGGGAACGGAAGTTTTGTTTATTCACTCTTGATGGTGTATTTGAGATGTGGCTCTACTGTCTAAAATTATTTGGAAATGGTAACTGAAGGAGCAGTATGTGTGTTTTCTATTCCTTTCTGTGTAGGTGTGTATGTGTCTAAGTACTCTGACTGCTTGGACCTCAAACCATGGTACAGTGGGAAGTCTGGCCACATCGCGATCATGAAGCTCATCAAGGTAAAAGGATGAGTTCTCTGGCATCTCCAACTGAATCGTAGAGTTCAAGTAAAGACATCTCTTTCTTTTTTATTAATGGTTGCCTTGATGGTGAAAGTGCTGAGGTTACTGGCTGGAGAAAATGATGCTTGTCTTTGCCTTGAAGCTGAAGATTTAATTCCTTCAGCTTAGCATACCCATCACTGAGATAGGCCTAAGCCAGTTTCATCAGAAATGGTTCTTTATGATCAGCTCCCATCTCCTCGCAAAGAGTGGAGAACAGTCACACATCTTTCGCAAATGCAGCTTTCACCATTCGCTTTTCCTACTAACGGTATTCTGCAAGTTTTTTGTTTAAAAAAAGTGATGGGCTTATCAGCTTGATGTCTGTTGCCAGTTGTCTAAGACACAGAACACACATGAGTCGCTCTTCATCCCCAACTGTGAATCCAAATGCAAACTCATCATCCTTTCTTTTTGGTTGACTTTTCAGTCAGAGTTGAAAATGGTTGAACTTTTGAGGTCGCGTTTTTATTAAAAATGGGCGTTGCGTAGCAGCGTAACCACTTTGCAAACGCCACTTTTTTTGGAATGGTTGCGACACAGTAGGCTTTTTTGGAGGTGAAGCGTGTTCCGTGTGAACGGCCCCTTAGACTACCTAAGGATTGGACGTAGTGCTGTAACAAAATGTATCTATACACTTTTCATGAAAAATCCTTTTTTCCAATTCTGTAAAGTTTTAATACAATTATTTTAGGTTTATTACTGTTAATATTATTGTTGACTTTTGACTTCTGACCATAATTGTGTCCTTTGACTGCCTTTTTTATGCAGTAGTATTAGAGTATAGTTTATTGATGTTTGCATGTCTTTATTTTTTTGCGACATTAACAGGGTAGAGTGAAAGAGGTGACTGAGAACTACACGCTGAAGTTTACTCCTCCGACACCAGGGTTTGACACCCACGAGTCAGAGCAAATAAAAACCGTTACGGCTGCAACGAGTTCGTTCCTGGCATTTGAAAGAACACAGGTAAAAATATTACTCTTGTTGATATGAGATACAGTAATTTGTGTGTATTTTGTAAACGCATAACATGTTGTAGAATGTAAAAATAATATGACCAGCTAGTTATTCATTCTTTTGAGTAACAGTATGGGTCAAACATTATGTAGACTGTGATTGTCAAAAGCATCTGCTTAGTATTGTAAACATAGACACCAACATAAACAAATACATTTTCAGTAGTTGCAGTAGTCATTTAAAGCGGTGTATGAGAATTAACTGATTAACATTCACTTTAGCGTCTCTTCAATCGTGATGATATCTGGGGTACTGCGTTTAAATGCACGTAAAGCCAACACTATATCCGATCACATTTGAACACAGAAGTCTTTGATGTGGTGCAATTTGTGTCAGATAAAATGATCCCTACATAAGGCAACATTTTGTCTACTGAAAAGTTTTTGTTTTTGTTTTGTTTTGTTTATTCCCCTTAAAATGTGTCTTGAAAAACGGTGGTGGTCTTTACAGTATTTAGAATCGTCTTTGATTCAGGCTAGTATTAGATATTAATTATTATTATTATCATTTATAGGCTAGTATTTATTCACAATCTAGTATTAGATGTATGTAGAAGCAGTAGCAGCAGCAATAGTAGTATTGGATTTATCACATTCATAAAACTCATGTGACATTGGTTTCCTTTTGCATGTGTGTGTATATGTGCGTGCGTATGCTTAGGGTTTGAATGAGGTTACTGCAACTGTAGGGCAGTGTGTGCATTAGCGTGTGTGTGTGTGTGTGTGTTTTTTACTTTCTTAAAGCTCATGTGATATTTGTTTCCTTTTGCCTGTCCAGTATTACGTTTATGAGATCATGAATGGAGGCGAGGACACAGAGAAGTGCCCACGGCATGTCTATCCATTTGCTATTGTGGAGTTCTCCTATGGTGAAACAGAGACGGATGCTCATGACATAAGGACAGAGGAGAGGTTATTACTTTATACTTCATAACGTGATCAACAGTAAATTGATTAATTACAGAGTCCTCAATAGTTTATGGTCTGTAATGTTTATTTTAGTCAGTTGTGATACTCACACCTCTCTCTCAATTTCCTCTTATTCTTGCTTCCCCTCCCTGTGATAAGCAACGAGAAAACGGGTAAATGGCTTCAGTTTACCTTCAGTTTCATGACTTAATATCATATTATTATTATTATTATTATTATTATTATTATTACAATTGCAATAATAAAATATCTTTATATTATTTTTGTTTTCGACATGTTTATAAGCAGACACATAACAGTGAGTGGGGTATAGTATGAACATGTGGTGTGTGTTGAATTACAGCATCGTCGTTCGTCTACCGACCCTGGGTAGGCCAACTGGCCTTTGACTCCTTGGTGTTGAACATTGGACTGAAGTCCCACAGTGGCGCTCTGATACCTGCCAAACTGTACGTCTTATGTTAATAAATGTTGGATTTTGTTTATTATTTTTTGTTTTTTTGCTGCTTATTTTTGCTTGAAAAAAGTAATTTTCAGGTGCTTTGGTAGTCTACTGATGACTAACTTTTTTTTTTTTTCCTTTGCTTACTTTCTCTTCAGCCCAGAGACACTGAGAGTAAAAGCTGTCATTAAAGTGGCAGACCTTAAGGCGTCATTGCCAAAAGAAGTGTTTGAAACTTGTTTCTCCAGAGACCGTAAGTATCAAAAGTTTGGCATTAAAGCTTAATCTGAACATTGAACATTAATAGGATTGCGACTATTGCTCCATCTTAATGTCCAATTGAAAATCCATAAATAGTTTGGCATTAAATGTTAAATTTAACATTGAACATTAAAGGGATTATTCGGAGTGAATCAACCCGTAGCTCTGTTGACTGAGGCTGTCAAATGGTGTCTATAGGTATCATAATGACAGCAGTAGGTACAACGTAGACCAAATTCACGAACTGCCCGCTAACGCTAAGCATATTGGGCATATGAAAACAAAACTGACATGCCCTAATCAGTTAGCGCTGGCTGCCGTTTCGTTACTCGGTCTACCGTGCATGAAAATCTGTCGTTCTTATACTTGGATAGCACTTAGCAACATGAATCAACAGAGCTACGAGTTATTTCACTCCGGATAAATCCTTTAACAGGCTTGGTATTGATCTTATTATCTGTATCTCTGTAACTGAGTACGCATAGAGAAGCAAAGCCTGGCACTGTCTGTCTATTGCAGTTTTTGTGGGAGGAAGATATTGCAGCCTATATGAGGTCATCTCCACCGACGAGGATGATTCGTCACTGTATCTCCTTACGGATGAGCTGAAAGAGAAAGAACTGGTTGGTTCAGAGATGGCCGTTTTGTCCAAAGATTCTAGAGTGACCGTAGCACTCTAGAATCTTTGGTTTTGTCTGTCTTATCCACAAGTTATTGTTTGAAATAAATGAAGAAACTTATCGACATTATGGATTATTTTTAATTGGCATCCACATGTAACTGAAACAGTGAGGAGGTAACGTTAACTTTAATTTATCTAATGTTACAACTCCCATTATCGTTAGGTGACGGCTAAATAACAAATTACCGTACAGTAGGCTTTCTATAGCAGCTAAACTACTTACAGCTAATAAACAATAACTCTAACAAAGGAGCAGCTTTTAGTCTTATGTGTGACAATTTAGTTCGTACTTTGTATACACCATATTTTACATGTAGATTATGCAATTAATTTGGGGACCATCCGGGACAATATAATGCACTCCAAAGATGTTAGCTAATGGTGCTAACCATTGCACTGGTTAGCACGTCAAACACAGTGTTAGTAAGTCGTTCGCAAGTTACTGCGCGATTTCGGATTTAATGGTACAGTTTACATCAGTTAACAAAGAGTAAGGACCTGTCATGGTGTTCCTAATGTTCGTTATGAAGTTTATTAATCAAACCAATCATGTAATACTAACTGTTGATGTTGGCATGTTAGCTCCGTGACTCATTGCTTTGTTAACAAGCAACATTTTTATCTATGTATTCTACTTATTTCATCATCATAACATGTGAGCTGAGTGACTGAATTTTGGGGGGGTGACATTTCTTAGCAAAGTTTAAAGTTTAAATGTGTTTTTCTTCCACGGAAGCAAGGTTAATAATTTGATAGATAAATACTGCGTTTGGCGTCTGCAGCTGATTCACCGGAAGTTCCAAACACATTCGTTGCTACAGCAGCGGCCCCAGGGAACTTGTGGATATGGAATCAAATCAATGCCATAAAAAGATTTTTGTCATTTGTGGAGTTTTGTAGTGTTTTAAAACAATCTGTGGGTTGTGTAAGTACTTTTTTAAATGTGCATACTCAAATTCTAGTGGACAAATGTTTATTTATTTATTTATTTATTGGACACAAATACATTTCACAGTGACAAAACTGATTCTATACATGTAAAACATATCCATGAAAAAAAAAATCTTTTTCACACAGGCAAAACACTTACAAATGACAAAATCCTTTAAGGGGTACAAAACCTTTTGGCTTATTTTTTATTGCATACTCTTAAGCTTTTCTTTCGAACGCCATGTTTACTAAACTTTATACATTAGGACACATGCACGACACAACAGGAAAATTCCCCGATTCCTGTCCCATCCCACCTTTAAAACACAATAAAAATGCTGGCTAGTTCTCAGTTCCCAGTTTGTTGTCTGCACTGAAGGTCTTATTTGTTTGTTTTCTTGGCAAGTAACCTTCATGTTGCTATTGTTGTTTGTCATCCATAGGCCCTTGTTTTTCTGTTGAGTGATTCAGGAGTCTTTGTCATTTTGCACTCATCCTACTTCTTGTATTATGAAGGTAAAACACATCATGTCAAACCAAGCTGCACCACACTGTTGTTTGTCAACACTGGTCACCTAAGCACTACTGCAGTTTATCACAGAGATTGCAAATAGTTATCTCTGGCATAAAATCTAATTTTAGTCTAAGGAATTAATATATTAAGTTGGAACTTATTATAGTTATTTAGCTTCCTCTATATAATATATTCAGTTCTAACCTCTATAAGTAATTGGTATATTCAGTTTATAGTCTGCTTACAAGAAATTAAAGGGATTCTCCGGAGTAAAATACAATTTAGGCCAATTTACGGATGATTGGGAGTATATACATTGAGTTGGCATCAAAATCACGTCATTCGGATGTGTTTTGAGAAAGTTGCATTTTACCGTTTTGAACCCAAACTCGTTAGCCTGGACGTAACCAGGGCATGTCATTCCCGCGGCTACAAAACGCTATTTATACCTCTTCTACAGTTCCAAACAACATTACACTTACGTGGTAATGAGTAGAGGGTCCCTATATCCAAACCGAAGTATCCCGAGGTCTTCATGTGGTCGGATAGAGAGTCCAGAATGAATTTCAACAAGCCAGTAACTTTCCGGAAATGTTGCCGCTTTAGCAGCCATCTTCAGGGTAAAGTCCGTAGGAGTCGATTTCCGAGGGTGGAGTATCACGCTCGTAACACGCTTTTTTTTTTTTTTTTTACTTCGGTTTGGATATAGGGACCCTCTACTCATTACCACGTTAGTGTAATGTTGTTTGGAACTGTAGAAGAGGTATAAATAGCGTTTTGTAGCCGCGGGAATGACATGCCCTGGTTACGTCCAGGCTAACGAGTTTGGGCTCAAAACGGTAAAATGCAACTTTCTCAAAACACATCCGAATGACGTGATTTTGATGCCAACTAAATGTATATACTCCCAATCATCCGTAAATTGGCCTAAATTGTATTTTACTCCGGAGAATCCCTTTAAGAAATTACAGAGATTACAATTCTGATAAAAAGAAAGAAAGAAAAAAAATCAATCTACATTTTTTTGAGGCGCCTTAAGAGATTTTTGGTGTGTCTGCTGCTGTGATGAATGGTAAATGGATGTGATCACCTTGTACATTATGTAACATTTGTTAGTTCATATAATGCAATCTGTTCCCGCAGGTACGAGATCCGAAGAAATTGATGCTTTGTACGGCCTATTCATATTCCCAGACTCGCACACAATACAGAAAAGTAAGTGGGTGTAAAGATATGTAAATAATACTAGTCGTGAAGAAGATAATTTTTAAAGATATTTATTAAGTATGATCAGGGGTGTTTTATGTGGTCAATTTAGCCTCTTGTTAAACATTATGAACAATAATGGCATATTACAAAAGCCTTTAAATCCTATAGGGTTAACTGTGAGTGTAGTTTTCATTGAATAACAAAGATTCTTCATTTATTCTTTAATTCCACCAGACACCAAGAGTATGCAGAAAAAAACAGCATTGTCATCAAGGGTCAGTCGTGTCCTTCCAGCCCTGACTTATGCCGAGACGGAGATCGAAAAGCTGGGCTTGGATCACCAGAGAGAGATCCAAGTTCTCCTGGAGCAGCACCTGTCGAATTACAGGACCCTTATCCAGCCCGGGATGCAGAACAGTCCTCAGAGGGAGGCTAGCATGTTCCCAGACCAGTACGACGTCCCCTGTGTCTTCAAGCAACTCTACCCACTACCCAAGTGGACCGAAGTAGCCAAACTAAAGGTGATGATGTACTTTGAGGATCCCTGCTCGTTCGAGATTCCCGTGAAACGAGTCTCCGAACTGATGTCCAAGAGTCAGAACAGGGATGACCTGGATGATGAGGTGTACTACTACATCTCATCGCCGGAGCCGGAGGAAGCACCTAGTGGATCAGTCACTGCCACCTGTACGGAGACGCTTGCAGATCAGAAAGACGGCAGTCCCACAGTCTTGCTTGACAAGTCTACACATGATTCAACTGAAGAACCTGTTCCAGGAGTATCTTCTGGTATGGCATCATCTGCTTCTATGTCAGAACTCAACGATTCTCCTCAGGAAGAGCAGGAAAGGGACAGTCTCCTTACTTCAGTATCTAACGGGTTTGATTCTTCGCACGGGAAGTCACCAGAACATGAGTATGGTGACTATCCAGAAGATTCTCCGGTTTCGCTTCCTGCTGCGGTAGACAGAGAAGACGCTGAAGAATCTCCTTATACTTCTCCTAAGGGGAAGAATTTTAGTGAACATGAAAAAATATGCTCAATTGACAACAGCATGGGGGTGGATTCTGCTATAGAAAGGTCAATGGACGACCATGATCGGACAGATTTATCAGGTTCAGGATCATTAGCATCTGCAAAGCCTCTAGATTTGGTTAAGATCTTGCCCTCTCTAAAGGAAGTTGCTGTCAGTTTGAAAAGAATGGTAGAGACAGGGGCAGATTATTCTGCCACAGAGGTATCAAAAGACTATGGACAAATTATGCCTAGCTCTGAACTAAAGCAGTCTCCTATTTCTGTGGAGGAATGTCAGTCCACAACGCACAAACCTGACAGCAGGCAACCAATACAGGTGCAGAGTGAGGTGGCCCTTGCAGTTGAGGCCCTTGAGGTTGGTGCTTCAACTGCTGCTTCACAAGAGAGTAAGGGGAAAACTAGAGTGATCAGTCAGAGTAATAGAGAAGGGTCCTCATCTGAGCAAGAACAGACCTCATCAGATCAAGCTCCCACACCCTCTGAAGGACCAAAAGACCTTGAAGCGGTCGACAGTGTTCCGTTGGTGCCTTTACCTGTTGGGCTTTGCTCTACACCAAAGGTGTTAAAAGACAAGAAGGTCTTTGACTACCATACAGACAACGCTGACAGTGCAGGCGTTGCAGGCACTGATACACTTCAGACAGAAACTGAAGACACCAACTTAAGTGACACGGGTAACATTGTTGATGCGTGTATAGAAAGTCTGACGAAAGAACACGTTCAAGACAAAGCAGCGTCTCACCAAGTTGTTAGCAAAGAGTTTTGTAAATCCAGTCAAGAGGAAAATGACGGCAGTCCACATGTTGTATGTACAGAGGAATCTTCAGAAGATGAAGGCAATCGCCTTACTGCCACTTCACCTGTTGTCATTACGTCTTCAATTGCCTTGTTAACGGAGACATGCGTATCAGAGTTGTCTGCTGAATCTATACAGCGTTCTGAATCGGGTCATGTTGACCCAAAACAAGTTTCCTGTGCTCCAGACAAGGAAAGAACTGTAAAACTTCTAGAACCACAGGGCAAACGTAAAAGAATTTATTCCTCCAAAAGCATACCATCTGTAAGTCAGAGTGAGGAAGAGGACTCCTCTTCTGAGAAAGGTTTTCCAGTGGAAATGCCCGCTGTTGAAAGACTTGTTTCTGTGGAAATGCCCACTATGAAACATGAGAGAGAGGACTTGGAAGGCACTTCAAATGCAGACAAAGAGCTCCCCACCCAATTTGGTCTATTTGCAGAGAGGCCTGTTGATTTTCAGCTCACCAGTGCGTCTTCTGGTCTATCTGAGACAAGGACCCCTACTCTAGAGGTTTCAGTTAAAAACAAAACTTTGCAGGATTCACCCTCCGTCTCAGACCAAGGCTCTCTTTTGGATGATACCTTAGCCCTACTAGAAACGGAAAGTGTCAATAGTTCCCAGAGTGCAGACGTTACACAGCCTACAGAGTTATCAAATGTTAAAAGCCTTAATGCTGATACGCTGACTGTAGGGGAAGATTACATGGCAGAGATGCCAAGGCATGAGAGAGGGTCTGAAAGAGCAGTTTCTGCAATGCCTCAGTCTGATACTGAGCAACGGAACAATGGGGGAAAACCTGCACTATCTTTGAGTGTGTCGTCCCAGCAGTTATCGGATCGGGGTAACTCGGCAGTAAAATGTCCTGAGGCATCTCAACCCGTAGAGCTACGGCAGGAGGAGCATGAATCAGTTGTGGCTGCAAACTCTGGGGAGGGCACAACACCGACATCATTATCATCATCATCATCCCCCACTCGAGTTGTTGTCGTAAGAGTCCTTGATGAAAGGCTAGCACGGGATGTGGATGTTGCGAAACTGACTCCTACTTCTGGTGCTGAAGCGGCAAAGACTGACGATACAGAAACTCAAGTCAACCCTAAACCTTGTGCCCAGGTACAAAGTGGCACTGACCAACCCGACAAAGAAGGAACCGAAGTAGGTGAGTTTCCTGACCCAACAGAAAAGCATGAAGCTTCTGTCAAACCTGACTGGAGGACGCTGCTTCGGCGCAGTGGAAGGAGACGCAAGCGGCTGTTCAGTGTTAAGGCAAAAATGACCTCGAAACAGCAAGCGTCACAAAGTACTAGTCCACCTACACTTGTTCCAACAGAGACTCATGCAGAGCAAGTGAAGGAGATAAAGAAACAGACATCCTTAGAAAATGACCGTTCAACTTTGTTGAAACAAAATGTTGACAAGGTAGTTAGCAAGTCTGTTTCCTTAGAGTGTCTGGAACATAATTATTTTCAGTGCCTGAAAGAAACGACTAATCAGATATCTGAAACCTCCTCAGAGAAATCTCTCTTCCGAAGAGGCAAGGACGGAATGACCCTTTACCAACGCAACAAGATGCAACAGCGGAAGTCTGCCTCACAGGTCGGAGTAGAAATCATTATAGAGTCCAAACAAGTTCATCGTCTCAAGAGGAAGTTGGACAATGCCAGTTTGAACCACAACCTAAAGACTGTGATCACAGATTGCGGGAAAGTATTTGTACCGCACGGTTCAGAGATGCCTCAGGATGTTGACTCGTCAAGAAATCGACCAAAGGAATTGGTTAGAACAAGCCCTAATGCACCCGTGTCACCCTCTGATTCAGGCAGCTCTTTAAGCGATACGGTGATGGGTGAGAGTAGACATGACGAGTGCCTTATGCCAAAGGACACAAAACACTCGGTTTCACTTTTACCGGAGAGTACAGCGGTTCTGAAACAAAGCCAAAAGCAGGGTGAGCGTAGTCTAAAGAATACACATCTAGCCCCCTGCCAGGTTAGTCCAACCGAAGAGAGTACTGCTGGGCAGCAGGAGGAGTTGGACTTTCCTACGTTTGTCCTGGAGTTGGACAACAATAACCAGACACAAGCCACCGTTACAGAACAAGAAAAGCCAGTTGGGGGAACTGATGAGAATATTACAGATTTGAGCTCTAAGAAGGAGCCGTGCACCAAAACGGTGGCAGATGACTTACAGGTAAGCAGAGAGCACACGAGCACTGCGTCTGACGGCAAAGGAAGTCACAAGGCCAAGAGAAAGAATAGTGCCACCTATACAGTGATTCCCATCAGTGAGCTAAAAACTGTGTTTAAGGCGGGTAAACGGACCAGCTCCCCAGAACCTGATATTAGTGACTTAAAATCTGACTCCAAGAGGCAGAGAGGCAGCAGTGAAGAATCTGTATCGTCAAATGAATTAGTGCCTTTTTCAGAGCTGGCGTCAACAAGCACAAAGAAACATAACAAGCTGTTGAAGAAATGGCAGAAAATTAACGCTAAAGACATCTCTAAAGAAGGTAATTTTTGTACCCTATTAAGTATTATTCAATTACTACTACTACTACTACTACTGCTACTGTACTATGCCACATGTTGGGTTGCAATGAAGAATATCCAGGCAAATCTAAATGGTTTCGATTGGTATTTTAGTGAACTACCTTTGTTTTACAGCATTTCATTCTGTGTGTGTGTGTGGGTTGGATGCGTTTGTCCTATCTGCACTTCCTCACAGACTCCCTGTTCTCTACATCATGTTTCCTACATCAGGTTCCCTTCTGAACACGTCCTCTTTGGGTCCTCTCAGCTTCATTTGTCCTGAGGAACAGCAAGGCTCGGACGATGGAGTACTAGTGCAAATTCAGTTTGACTCGGCTGCCAACGCCTCAGTAGCAGAGGGGAAGGAGGTCAGAGGTAAGGGACTGAAGGCACCCCCAAGCAGAGTCTCGCCATCTTGCAAGTCGCCACACGTATCCAATTTCCAAGGGCAGAGGGAAATCGTTCAAAAGGGAGAGTCAATCGAAGTGTCGAGGCTGTGGAAGGAGACGTACGACTTCAATCTGGACAGCAAGTTCCGGAAAAATCCTCGAGATGAAACTGTGCTGAGGGCACTGCATGGGTAAGATTAGTTGATCAGCTTCATCTATAGTAGATTAGTTGACCTGATCAACCTCATCTATAGTAGATTAGTTGGCCTGATCAGCTTCATCTATAGTCGATCTACAGCAGGGCTGGACAAACTTTTTTACTCATGGTTCACTCATGGTTAACTCATGGGTTATAAAATTTTAATTGACAAAGGGGCCATGCCAGGAGTAGATTGATGTGTTTGTTTGAAGTAATAATGACATGTAAACAGCATTTTATTTCACAGTTTTGGCCTGTAATAATTTTGTTACTTTGACCTCCCACACCTTAGTGTTTTCCCAGAAAGGCATGTGAGGGCATGTTGCTGCAAAATTATTGCAACTTAAATATTGTGTATGCTTTTTTGGCAAGACCAGTTTGTGAAGCATGGTATTTCTTTTGAGTGCTGTAGAGGTGTAGGCTTTTTTCACACAAACCGCTATGGACTACTGAGCATAGGAGTTTAATTGAAATGTATTAAATACTACTATTATTATTACTACTACTACTACTACCACCACCACTCCTACTACTACCACCACCACCACTACCACTACTATTACTACTACTACTACTATTATTATTATTATTACTGCTACTACTACTATTACCACTGCTACTACTAATACTACTATCATTACTGCTACTACTACTATTACTACTGCTACTACTATTACTACTACTACTACTATTATTATTACTGCTATTACTACTGCTACTACTAATACTACTGTTACTACCATTACTACTGGAGTGAGGTTTTATTCCATACGTTTTCTGTCATCTCCCAGACTGTGTCTAAAAATGTCACTGTGTTTGATTTGTCTGTCTTGTGCTGCTTCTCTGACTCCATGTTTGTCATTGACTCACTACTACAGCAACGAGGTGATATCATTCTTTCCATCACTCTACAGTTCCACACTGGTCTGAGAAGTAAATGAACACTTTTTTTTTTTTGTCGGTAAGGCTGCAAAATAGGCTTTTAAGTAGGTATTACATTTTTATTTAAATGGTCTCAAAAATAATTTAAAAAGAATAGAACTCCAAGACACATGTAGGAACCCTGCAGGAGTTTAATGCCTTTTTCCCCTGCTTCCAGATTCAGTAGGCTGTTGCAAAGCAGACAAAGCCACAAAAGGCAACAGTGCTTCATTCAATAACGTCTTTTGCATTGCAATAGTAATGGCAAATGGGTCGCATTCATATAGCGCTTTTTTTACTCCTCCAAGCACTCAAAGTGCTGGGGGGGGAGAGAGGGAGGGAGAGAGAGTCAGTATGTGGACCAACAGAAAAATTTAAAAGAAAAGTGTGTTCACATTGCAAAGACAACCAGGTTCTCTTTCTGGTCCAGTTCAGCTTTGATGGCGACTCAGTCCCCTTTCTGTTCACACCAGGTTGTAGAGCTCTCAGATCCCCAATGTACTGAATTCTGGGTAGTTTTCCACTTGGAACAAAATGTCTGCCATCATACTTGCCCACCTGTGTTTTCTGGTTAAATTTGTGCATGTTAATCGGGAAAATACAGATTACAAATGAGCACAAAAAGTTGTGTTGTGTTCACATATGTGCAAAAAGTGCTGTGTCATCTGTCTGAGTTCGTTTGAAGGGCTGAAAGCACCCAACAATCACCCATTGACACTCTGCTGCCGGAGGCTGCCTTGTAAGGTGCCAACCTGCCACTGGGACCAATTTAGGGTTCAGTATCTTTCTCAAGGACACTTTGATGGGGTCATATGGAGCGGGTTTAAAACCCGTACCCCTTTGGTGGCCAAACGGCACCTCCAGTACCTGTGCCACAATAGTGTTTTCTGTCAAAACGGCACCACTTTTGATACTGCACTGATTTGTCAATTACCAAGACCAAACACGAAACTTGAGGTCTGTCTAATAAACTGACCTCAATCATCTGGGTAACAGAAACAACGGCTAAAAAATCTTTTTTGATTAACAGTAATAAACAGACTGATTTTTTTTTTTTTCTTGTGACCAAACAGCCCTTGGGATTTCAACATCACCGACTCAGAGGAAGAGATCCACCTGATCTTCCACATGTGGATCGGCCTCTTCTACAGCAAGTCCGCGCCCCGCTTCTTCCACCTTGACTCGGACTACTTTCCACCCGAGGACGACGCGCCAGTGGAAGGGGGTGTCAAGTCCCCACGGGAGATTCACTTGCAGCTATCCTCCGTCACAGAGTTTCCGCCCAAAGCCAGTGTTGCAAGTTCCTCTGTGGGCACCAACACTAGCAGCACCAGCAGCACGTTACTGAAGACCACCCTGCATCATAAAGAGCTGTTTACATCAGTGCTGTTGCCGCCAAGCGATGAGAGCTTGATTAAGGCCTTGAGGTCAGAGCCTGGCATTGGACCCGAGAGTTCCTCGTCGTACGAGGTGCTGGACCTCTCTCTAAAAAGCTGCAAGGCGCTGAACCTCGCCAGTAGCATCTCGACCACGTCAATGGCAGAGTCGACCCCCAGTGATCCAGGCGATGAACGGGGACTTGAGGACCATGATGAAGGACCCTTGGATTTGCGGACCGAGCCGGTCTGTGCAAGGGCACAACCTCAGGTGAAGGTCAGTGCGGTTTAAGTCGTTTCTTTTCAAATACTTAAAGTTAAAAGTTAATGTAAAGTTAAGACGTGAAGAAACAGGCTGGCTGAGATTATCTTATTCTTTTTTTAGGTTAAATGAAAGAACTGTTTCTGTCTTTCAACTTGTCTGTCTATCTAATAGGGCTGCTTCAAACAATTTTTTTTGAAAATCGACTAATCACGGATTTTTTTTTTTTCGATTAGTCGACTAATCGTAATATAAGTAAATTGACTTTAAAAACATACAGCTTATCGCACCAACATGGAGATCTTTAGCTTTCAGCTTGAAGTGTTTAAAATATGTGCTAACTGAAAATAAAAACAATTTAGATGATGGCTAATTAACCCTTTAATGAGATATGAAGCTTATATCAACAAAAAATTATTCAACTCATTTAAGCAGCATCAAGTGCAAAAAGCTGAGTAGGCGCACTGGCCTAAACATCACAAAAATAAACACTTCAGATTTTTAGGTGTGTCTACCATGGGTCTGGCATCAAACATAGCTACATTAAAAAAAATAATAATAATAATAAAATAAGGAATTATTTCTGAAGGAATTATTTACAAAAATATAAATTTGGATAAGAATAATATAAGAAAAGTGCATTTTGTGCTCGGTGCTCAGTCACAACTGTATTTTGCTACATTGAGCAAATGGCTCGACACACCAAGGTAAGCCTGTCACCTGACTCATCCACACGAGAGCTGTAAGAGTCAAGGAACTTTACGCCTCTGAGGGTTTCCTTTACCTGAATTGTTTTTTTTTATTATTTATTCATAACTTAATTTTCTGTGTTTTATTTCCTTTTTCTTTTGCCATGTCATCATATGCCGTGTAGATCGAGAAAGCCAGTGAAGGCATCTGCAGTACTCAGACGATTCAGGATGAATCTGCTGCAACAGACGATACTGCATGTGGAAGTACGAACATTTCCAGTCAAAGCAGCTTCTCTGACATGGCAAAAGTACATTTTCTTGATCGCATTCGTGAAGATCAGAACCCTGTTGTTGCACAGGACGGCGAGACAAAGTACAGATTCTACATCTTGGAGACATGTGACGATCCCTTTTTCAGAGAGACTAGAGTAAGTCTGTTTTCCACCGGATTTCTCCTTTAAGATAACAATAAATAGACATTTAGGACAGGCTATGTATGGTGCACATAGGTTAAAATTACGTCAACTTTTATGTGGCATACCAAAGTAAAGCTACTGCATTATAAATATAATATACTTAAAGGTTTTTCAAGAGAATAGGACAAGACGGGGTATAGGAAAGAAAACGTTGAAGTAGTGCTCTGCACTAATTGTTGTGGGATAGATTCACAGTATGGTTGAGGTAGGGTAGAATGGTGGAATTTAATTTTATAAAGAAATAATTACACCGACACCGAGTGTTGTCTGCTGTGCTAAAGCACCTGTTTCATACACAACCAAGTGCACACGGACACTCAGGCTTGAGTCTGACCTGAGCGCCGTTTCGGATCAGCATCTCTCAACATCTCTATATCTCTCCCACTTGCACTTGTCTCTACTCACAGTCCTAGTACAATGAAGTCAATAAATAAAAAGAAAGAATATTAATAAGTTAAAAAAGAATATTGATAAGTTAAGAGAAGAATCTTTAAATTTTAAATCAAAGTTACTGGTTTTTTTTTTGTTTGTTTTTTTAATCCCGTATTCAACTTTCATTGAAATGAAGTAAATGTTTTTGTTTTGTCTTTTCGTTAGGTTTGAGTCATAGTACAATAAAGTCAGTAAGTTAAGAAAATGTTTTACATTTTGAATTAAGTAAATTTTAGAAGTTACTGTGTTTGTTTTGTGTGTTTGTTTGTTTTTCCCTCCTCTGCTGATTGTATTGCATTCTTTATTCAAACGTTTTGTTCCGTTACTGTTACCGTGTTGCTCTCAGGAGCTGCTGGAGACAGACGGACACACTGCTGTGGACCCGGACCAGTTTGACCTGGACAGATGCAGCCCCCTCTGCCCTCTCCTCATCATCCTGAGGAACCAGGACATTGCAGAGCACATCTGCAAGGTAATTGGTGGGAGCGCTGTGTGTTCGTTTGTGTGTGTGTTTGTGTGTGCGTGTGCGCTGTGTCTGTCCTGTCTGTGGTGTGTGTGTGTGTGTACGTACTAATGCTGGGGTACAGGGGGGTGTACTAATACTAATTACTACTGACTAATACCTATAGACACTACATTTTGGGATTAAGTTTGTTTTCCCATGGTTTCCATGGCAATGGCAAATGGAGTAGCTTTGCACAGGTTGAATCAGAATTTGACTTTAGTAGGTGTTTTGCTCTCTAGATAAGCAACAAGGACATCCATCAGCATTCATACAGTGCAAGCAGCACTTTGGACACAATCATACAGTAGGCCTATACATAGCACACATAGGCAACTATCAACATTATGTACAAATAATAAATTATACAAGAAAACTCGAACAAAGGAAGGCTACCACAAGAGTGGAGGGGCAAAAGACATCTTTGAATGTGGAACATAGTGCATAGTGGAACAATAATCCATAATCCCAATAATCCCAATTCCTCTTGCCAGATCCCTCATCTGCTGGAGTTAAAGACGTCCCCGGGGGTCATGTTCGCTGGGGTCGACCGACCCGACGACCTCAGAAACCATACCCACGAGGAGCTCTTTTCCAAGGGCGGATTCCTGATGTTCGACGGGACATCCCTAAAGAAACTCAGCTTAGGTATGATGCAAAATTATTCTGTCATTCACAGTTATCAGGCTTGTAGACAATTTGCAAAGTTTTGTTACAGGCTGCATTGATTATGAATGGATTTGATTGACACCAACAAAAAACAAAATGTGTGGGCAAAATGTCAAGACTTACAACATTAATCAGCTGAGGTGCACATTATTTACATGAGCTCATTAACAAGTCATTATTAATTGGGTTCATTCATTCTAGTTCATTAATTTAAAATTTTCTTTCCTTCTTTCTTTTTAATATGCCCTCATCCTTAGCTATTAAACATTGCCCTATACTGCGTCCTTAAAAAAAAAAAAACGAAATGTGCTAATTAAAACCATTTGAATGGGTTAGCCGATAGCATGAACAAGGCATCTGTACCATGTGATCAGAGGTCCCTCCCCTTCTTTCTCCCGCACATTTCGGTCTCTAGTATAAGACTAAACGTAGATATAGTACATGCATACATGGATCCTATTAACAGTAAGGACCAATGCTCTTTTTTGTGTTTCTTCTGAACTTTTTTCTCTTCAATTCGCATTAAATAAACTTTATAGTATATAATTCCACTACAGGGCTTATGTTAGTATTTCAGTGTATGTGACGTGAGCGAGATTTTCACTTCCGTAATGACTTCCACATTCACACTTGAGTGCCGCCACCTCAGAGGAGGGCGTGTAATGATCAATGACCTGAAACGTATGTTGTTTTCATAAAAATTTAAACCTCAGACCTCCTGAGTTGTAGTAGTCCAGCTTTAGGAAGTCTTTGTTTTTGTTGTTTTATCTCTCGTAACGTCTTAATGTTGTTGGGTCCTGAGCTCCTTTGTTCTACTGTCCGTTTCACTCAACCTACCACAGGAGCCCCAAGTGAATGTGTCAGCACCTCAGTGTTCTTTTTTTCTACCCTCCTCCTCCTCCTCCTCCCCCTTCCCCCTCATGCACCCGCCCCTTCTGCACACACACACACATACACCCTCTCCTCCCCTTCCCTGGCCCACACACACATTGCCACATGCTCACTCACACTCTCCCTCCTCCTTCCTCACATACCATCTTTCTCACACACACACACACACACACACACAAAAAAAACACCCCCTCCACTCACACACACACAAACCACCACCACCC
>JAGFZM010000365.1:43343-96325 GCA_017657215.1 Limnothrissa miodon | reverse complement strand
ATAACTAGTTCAACAATGTTGTATGTAATGACTCAAGCAATGAAAGTAAGACTAAGTGTTAGTTTTATTGAGAACAACTATTCAGCATCCATAAGTATAATTCATTTTGACTGGCATGACAAGCAAATGGAAATAAAAAAAAACAGCAGAGAAATGTATGAAAGCAACTGATTCAAGTCCAAAAGCATTTGCAGTTTGAAATTGAAATTTGCAGAGAAATTGCTACAATGATGTGCACAAACGACTAAATGTTGTGGAGGTTGAACTAATAATTATGAGAATTTTAATTCTGATCTGAGAAACGCACCAAAGCAACTGAGAAAAACTGTAATGCGTTGACAGTCAAACATCAGAACAAAGAGTTAATGAGCTTTGGTCTTGCTTGAAATGTTATTTTGATAAATGATAAAATAGCCTAATCCAATACCGTAAAGAGGCCATGGGCTATACTTTACTATACTGCAATTCTTTTATTCTAGTTACTGTGAATTGACAGCATGAAAGCATGAAAAATTTTGTACATGAAAATAAGCCCACAACACTCCTATTGCAAAACTAAATAATAAAACAGATTGCAAGTAATCTTGCCTTATGATGGTCAAAGGAAGTAGACAGTTAAGTGAGTTGAGATATATTTCGAATTCCAAAAACTTTATAATGATTAATCTGTTTTGTGCATATATAGCCTAGTAAGAGATATCTCATCTATTTACTTTATTTACTTTGTTTATTATTGTTTCTGCCAGCCCCCTTGACATGTACTTAACAGAGCCTGCTGCAGTGTCTCAATGACCGGATAGTTTCTAACTTTAATAATGGTCTACCATGTTCTCTGTTCGTACCCCTGTGAATACATTTGCATAATTTACTCTGGATTATCAGTAATATATGCGCAACTGCTTCTCACTTGTATGTTTTCGCAAAGAAAAAACACTAAATTTAAAAAAAAAAAAAAGAAACCTGATTATATCAATGTGTACAGGGCTGTGTGTGTGTGTGAGGGTATGTGAGTGTGCATGTGAAAAAGAGAGTGAGAGAGGAAGAAAGATAACTTTTTGAATTTTGATTTCTCTAAGACATGTTTTCCTCCAAAAACTAATTTTAAAAAGCATCTTTTACTGTTACATTATAATGATATAATTCATTAAAGTAGCTAAATAGCAGTCAAAAAACTGTGCCGAAAATTCACTGGAAAAATTTCAATTTGAACGTCCAGTTGACAATTTATCAGGTATGGTACTTCAAAGCTTTATATAAGGTATTTACCCATAATACAATGCTACTAAAACAGATATCACACTGCACAACAAACCCAATTTCAACAGAGCGGTCAAGCCAAAATTGACCCCAAATATGCCCTGGTTACATTCTCCTTTGCTTCAATTGTTCTGGCCATCAGGATCAGTCTCAAGTCCTTCTGTTGGAATTTGATGACCTAAGAACTTTCTGATGTATAAAATGGCACTTTTCTTGCTTTATTTTGAAAACTGTGTCCAGCAGCTGCTTCAAGACAACCTTAAGCCCTTCAAGATGCTCTATAAATGTCTTTAAAGAAAAGCTAAATATTACACCAACATGATCTGGAATATCAAATTGTTCATAGTGATTTGCATTAGTCTTGAAACGTTGCGTTTCCATGACAAACACCCATTGGAATATGCAAATTTTCATAGAGATCAAAGGGGGTTGTGAAAGCAGTCTTATGTCTGTCAGCCACGCTGACCACTACCTGGTGATAGCCACTTGCCAAGTCGATTGTGGAGAAACCTTCTGCCCCCTGCAGGCCATCAAAGCTCTCATCCATCTTCTGGTCAAGTTTGTGGTAGTCTACGCGTAGCCAGATGCTACCATTGTTTTTTCTCACACAACCACTGGTGACGCATATGAACTAGAGCAGTGGTTCTTAACCTGGGGTCCGTGAACCCCCTAAGGGGGCTCTAGAGATCACAGGGGTCCGCAGAATTTTGTCTGAGTTGAGGTTGTGATGTCACAAAAATTATATTTGTGCAAATTTCATACCTGCAAACTCAAAAGGTGTGAAAAAGGAGACAAACTTTTTGAACCCCCCCTTTAGGCTGGACAATAATTGACCAAATATTATCGGCTGCTAGGGCTCAATTTATACAGTGGAACAGGGGTCTCAACCACAAAAATGCCCTGTTGTTTCAATGGCTTTAACGTTAATGATACGTTTTCGTTCATCTTCTGACAATGGCGCATGGGTTGACGTCTTTTATTCCAATAAAAATGATTTATATTTTACTAGTTTATAGTTACAAAGTTATTGAATTGAGTCCCTTTAACAATAGATTAAGCCACATTTTCCCACCCTAAGTGGTACAGCCTTACAATGTCGGTTAGGTGGCACTACATTTGGTAGGAGCAAAGTTTTTGCATTTTATTTAATAATGATTTTTTTCACCAAAGTAAATAGTGTAGTACGATCACAATGAGTGGTGTAATTTAATTTTGGTGGTATAGCTACAGTTGACAAGAGCAGGTACTGAATGCTCCTCTTATGGTAGACTATTGGGACCAATGTTGTGCTTGTGCGTATTTCTTTAAATAGCCTACACATATTGTTTGGACGAAAATACGGTTGTAGCTCATTGCCTACCTTACTGCTGTTGAATAGATGATAGTTTTGTTTAAGATTTATTGAGTTTGATTAAGTTCAAATCTGTCAGTTTCTTTAACTTCAGTGAATTTCTGTATAAAATATGAAAAACAAATGAGCTTCTACTTGAAAATGAGACACTTCATAACAATCCACTTATTTCCAATTTTGCATCAGTATCGTGATGACCTCTAGTGCCTCCGGTTGACGGAAATCCGGTAAGGACGGAAAACTTTAATTCATGGGTATAGCCAGAGCCTGATTACCGAGAGTCGGTCTACTCTCTATTAACTACCGGATTTTGCCTGCAATCTGTTGAAATTCCGCTAGTTTTGCTGTTGAGCAAGTGAAAAATTAATTGTGGTCTATGGAGCTAAGCGGCTAAAACTCGTTGTTGTCACAGTTGACAACTCAATTTCTTAATGTACGTTGTGGTAGTAGCTACTGAGTGTAGATTTTCCACTAGAAATGAAATAAAAAGTCATTTATGTACTTTCTGCTTTTCATAGGATGGGCCGCTTTCTGTGCAACATGCTAGCATTTAGCTAATTTACTTGCTTGGGAGCGCCCTCTCGTCGCAGTACCACCCGGAAGGATTCTGAGAGTGATCGTTCTCCTCCTATTAAAGGGGACATATTATGCAAAAACTCACTTTTTACGGGGCTTCATATTTGGGCCTCCACAGAGCTGAGAAAATTAGAACATGCGACATTAGGACATGCGAAACTAACAATGGTTGTGTGTTGATGTCATCTGTCTTGATTGTGATTGGTATCGATAGAGAAAGGTAGCACCATCATCATTGCCATCATTGCCACAAAGAAAAAACAACTTAATGCCCTCATTGTCCCTTAAATTTACACATTGTCAGAAAACATAGACATATCCAAGGATGTCACCATAATGTCTCACCTTCCTAGTTTGTGACATAACTAATAGATTGTCCGCAGTAAAACGATCTGGCCATGGATTTTCTATTCCTGTGCATGTCCAAAGGAAGACAACAGGTAATACACATGTGGTGAAATGCAGGCAATTCCAGCTTTTGGCTCAGAAGGAGCGGACTTCCAGCGTGAGGACCTCCGTTCCCTTGACTACGGCAACAAGGTTGCTTCCGAGGAAATTTTAGAGGAACATGTATTGGATGAGTTGGCAAGACAAGAAGGCAATGTGCTTTAACAGACAAAAAACCCCACAGGCATAGCGTGTTCCATTGTCTGTGTTGGTGCCATCATAGACCTCCACAAAAAAAGTGTTTTCAACCTAGCAGGTTAGAAAAATCAAAAGATTTCTCTGCAACTGCTGCTGTCTATATTGTCACAAAAAGTCATAGCTCCCTTTTCATTTCTCTATAGAGCAAGTGATCTCAAAGAGCCACCTGCCAGCTTCAAAGGTGAAGTTAGCATTGAAAATTGGCAGTCAGTTCACCTTTGACAGTTCACAATTTTGCACGAGGGTTCTGTCCAAGTAAGTGTAACTTTAATATCTGGCTGACATCCTCCACATGTATACACATATACTCACAATGAATGTTGTAATCCTCTTCACAAGGGCACCATGCGAGTGCTCCTCGCATGTGTTTTCACCCTCCCCAATACACAAATTTTGAAGCGCACATGTTGCTTCAAAAACTTTCACCACCACATCTACACAAGAATTTTGTAGTTCACGAAGTCGTTTCCACTTACATTTGAGGCAGCCAAAGGCTTGTTCAACTACTACCCTCCCTCTGCTAATCATTACATTTTTGCGCAAATCATCCTCACTCAAGGAACCATTGTCACTGTCATTGTGTTTTGGAGTGACAATGAAAGGGAAGCTGTTGCGTATATATGCACTGTCCCCAAGTAATTGGTAGTCTCCCAACTTCCGGCTCCAACTGTTGAAGAATGGTGATACCCTAAGCATACAGGCATCATGCACTCTTCCAGTAGCCACGCTAACGCTGCCTAGTGCTTCTGGTCAATTTCATTTACCTCCACCAAGTAGTCAGGGAACTAACGATTAGCTCCCGTTCGCTCCGAATAGAAATCGTATTGGCCAATCAGCGAACAGATTGGGGGCTGAAGACGATGACGTTGAACTCTAGCGCTAAATCTGAAATTTCTGGTGTAGTTTGAGCAGCACTGAATGAAGCTGAAGAGATGGATGTTGGCGAAGCTATACGCTCTGTTTAGGAAATGATTCCTGACATTAAGGAGTTAAAGCCAGAACAAGTAAGTGAAACAAAGTGAAAGTGGCGAATCAAATCGGGCTATTTAGCACCTTGGTTAGCTGGTATAGTTGGCTTTGTTAGTTCATTGACATCACAATTTCTAACTAGCCTAACATTTCAGCAATTGAAAATTAAAGTGAAGTCATAGGAGATATAACATTGGTTGGAGTGAGCTGAAAACCGAAGGGGAAAAGCAGGAAAACACGTAACGTTAATGGCTTATATTTAGATAGCTAACTTCATAAAGTTGTTTTAACCACCTCGGTTACACTGGCCCATGACGGTAATGTTGTTTCGGTAGACTTTCGAGACTTTTTTTTTTTTTTTTACCTCCCTTGGAGTTTTCGATGGTGTTGGTTCTCTGCCCCTTTTTTCAAGAGACGATTAACTTTCTCCCGTGTCTGATGCCTCCTGTTTTCTCCAAGTGCTAATAATGTCCATGTCATTCTGTAATCGGACAACTACTTTAAAGTATTTAGTGCACACTCTACTTGAGCGAAGCGGTGTACTGGTCAGAACCAGCCCAAGTTTAGATAGCTGATTACTTATGTTTTCATCCTTTGACTTGCTGTCAAACATCAACTTTGAATTTGATATTGTTTGATTCGTAGATTTACATAGCAGAATTGACCATGGTCGTTAATACACGGTTTCGAAATGCTCAAAAATACTACAATGATGCCACTAGGTGCATTCCGGCGCATAGTATACGTCACAACCAAGCAGTAGCGATTGGTTGAAGCGGAAAGTATCCCGCCCACCGTCAAACAAAAGAATGCCTATGGCTGGGGCTTAGCACGAAGTGAAATGAAGTTTCCTGTTTTTGGTTTTGGAATCAGAAAACATAAAACGAGAAATGAGCCTTATTTTGTTCTTGAAACGACATTTTTTATGTGCTCTATGATGTGCTCGGAAATCGAATGGCCATGACGTACACGGACCCATGCCGACACGGTCTCACACAACTTCTCAGAGCTTCAAATCGTTGTCATCTCCCCTTGATTGGCTAGCTTTCTGCCCCCTGAATACACTATGAAAAACCCTGGTCTCGAACGACAACACAGGAGCTAAAATAACTCAAACCTGAGTGGTGTATTCAAACTTACTAGCGATAGGACAATCTGAAATTACAACAAACAACAACAAACCAATCGATAGCAAGATGGGGTGGGAGTTAATGCGCATCCTCTACCATCTTTATTGTCGATTGGGTGGCTGTGGTTTGTTGTGTTTAGGTTTGTTTGAATGTTCGTTTGAGTATTACAGCTGTCTATACGTGATCCAGGCTGCCTGCACGATCCGTTCTGTGGAATAGGACTAAATATCTTACTAAATCTGTGTAACTGGTATGGGAGTCGCTAACAGGAGATGAACAAACATGAAATGAAGTGAAAATTGTAATTCAAAACTTTCTGGCTTTCTGGGTGGCGTTCATGTTTTTCTCCACCTCAGATGTGCGAAACAAAATAAAAAACGCTTGAAGTGTGGGCGACATCACATACGAGATCCGAGTCGGTTAGCAGCGGATTATAAAATGCACCATTACTTTAGATACCAACCCGTACAGTCAGGTTAGTAAAGGGCTTATGTTGGTGATCCCTAAACTATGTTTAGCATCAGCAACCACCTCTGCCTTTACTCTACTGTAGCTAACTCATGTTAACGTTAACCCACTAGGCTTGGGTGGTATCCAAATTTTGATACAATCAAACCTCCTCCCTATTTTACTTCGGTATACAGTATTACTGTGAATAATAACAAAACTGTGATGTAAGGCTCAGACAGCAAACACTAATACTGAAACAATAACAAAATAATTAGTTAACTTATAGTAATAATTTAGTCAAGACTTTAATCACTCTAGTCAAGATTTGTTGCTTGAAAAAACAGGATGTTTACTCTATCCGGAATTAACAGGGCACGTTGTGGACTGACAACTTAACCTGTGGTGCTGAGAAGCGCTGAACTGTTGCTGGTATAAACAATGTCAGCTATGTCTGTTACAATGGTCCATGCTGTCCTCAGGTAAGACAAAACATTCTTCCTCTGTGTGTGTATGCACTGGCTTCCAACATATGGACACCATTTAGACCTAATCAGCACAAGGAGGATTGTCTTGTGGACCTCCCCCACAAAAGCAGAGGAGAGCAGAATGGGAGACACTTGTTTTAGAGCTTTATAGAAGGAGTCCGGTGAGAATGAAGGCTTTTGGAGAAGCCAAAACTGACCATCTCAGCCACCATATGTGATGGGTAAAAGGCTGCTATAGCACTCTCACAGTTGTAACACGAGTTCTCTGTGACAGTCAATACGGCAGCCACCAATTGCTGTGTCACATCACATGCCCTTAGAGCTGTTATCTCTCGCTCCTCTGAAAACCTACCAGCATTCGTTTTTTGGGCAGTGAAGTCCAATGCCCTCAGTCTACTGAAGAAGATTTTTTTCAGTCTCCTCTTTCAGCTGGACACATCGGCCACATAGTCTAGGAGTCACATAGTCTTACCTGTTTAGCGAGGAGTCTGATTAGCCAGCAGTACCAGGAGACTTCTGGGACAGATATGATTCCTCCATGTCGTCCACGACTTGGACAAGTGGTTCGAACTTCTGGTATGCAATCCTCGAGAGATGTGCCATCACGCCTTTGCACATACATGTATCTACATAGTCCATTCTTGGCATCTGAACAAAACACACATTTTAAAGTGAGGTAACACTGACTGATCAACTACGCGTCCAGCAAAGGAAAAGGAACAAACTCTATTTGTTTGTTTGAATAGTTGCGCGAAGGTGGGAGACAAGCGAGTCTGTACCCAGACCGTCATAAGTAAAATCGAATTTAAGCGTATTGTGACCATCCAGTGGTGGCTACGCTCGTTAGTTTAACAACGTGAGATTCAGGACGCAGCAACTGATGACAATATGATAATTATGGATCACTAAATAAAAACCACAATAACGAAATTGTTCCATCATTGAATCACCATTATGTTATATTGAAATATGTTCTTCCCATAACCTAGACGAGTTAATACATACCTGTCTTGTCTCTGTGCGTGCACGCAATCTTTCTGGTGCGCGATGCTACTTTGTTAGCATTTAGCTTAACCCAGCTCTTTCATTGTGTACCAAACAGCCTTGAAGTTGGAAGCGACCAAGCAAATCCACGTCTTTACTATTTACATGCAGATACTCAAATAGTTATTTATGATGGTTGTGGTGACACAAAATTAAACATAGCAGTTTTCTAAGCATATAACAAAGAGAAGTATGTATGGCGGAAGAACACTTGGGAGCCCTTCGCCGTCTGCGTCCTCACTGTGTTTTTGCGCACCCAAACATAAAAGACGGACAGAGGTATGAACGGATAGGACGTAGGGACAGAAATACGGACGTTGTAGACACCCATTGAGCATAAATGGGCCTTAACAGGTACTGGCACAAGAAATTTCTACGAAACTTGCCTGATTCTTACTTTGTAATTATGCAACCGGTACACAAAATATCTCTCCTTGTTACACTTTTTTCCGTCATTACCGCTCCTTAACCAGTACTTAAAGAGGCTCTCAGTAAGTTTATGCAGCCATTTTCATGGTCATAAAATTGCTTAGAAATTGTGTCTTCTATTAGACTGACATGTTGTGTTGCAAACGACGAATGAGCGCACCGCTGTACAGCCCTGTATCGTGAATACGGAACATGCAACGTGTGAGAGAGTGCACCGCAAGCAATACAGCTAGCTCTACAATACAGTAATACAGCTAGCTGTACAGAGCTCCCCCTACAACTTTGTGGCATTTAATGCAGGGTTAAAAAACAGACTTACTGAGCAGATCTTTAAGCTAGCGTTATCTAATCTAGCATATGCTAACCTAACATTAGCATACCTAACAATTTAAAAAGCTTTACTATAAAAGCTAAAATTATCTTAAAGGTCTCCTTCCAAAATAAACCGTTTAATACTTTCTTTTTTGACATTACCATAGGTCAGCCCAATTTGCACTTGCATGCTCAACTTCAAAATGCTCTCCTACCCCTGTAGTCTGTATTCGCCTGTGATAGAAAACAGCCGGGAAAAACGAGCGAATCGGAAAACATTATTAGGCTGCCTGCAGACAGACCCACTAGAGTGAGCGTCACAGTGCTGTTAGCCAATCAGAGGAGATACGTTTGCATATCATTAATATTCATAAGAATCCTCTCGCACTATCCCTGCACTCGTTTTCACCTAACTAAAATAGCTTGAAACAAGACAACCCCAGCATATTTTTGTCGAAACCAACTCTCATGACATTATTTTAGACAAGAGACCACCACAAAATTAATGAAAATACGATGGAATGAGACCTTTAAAAGGTTATTGTCAAGAACGTTAATTATTGACAGAGGTAACTTTTCATAGCCAGCAGTGTTTGCTTACAAAATTGCTGATAAACAATGCTAAAATAATGTCAGCTAGATAAAACTAGCAAGAAGGATAACTTTGGTAACTTTGACAAACTCCACATTAAAATCTATTCAGAGCAAAAAACTTGCCTGAAACTAGCGAACTTATGACCTTCTGGACTTTAAGGTTTCGCTTAAATCTTCTTCATTGAAACTTTCATTTAAGGCTGTAGTATACATTGTTTTCCCCAATTTACATCATTTTATTTCATAGACCAGCTAACTGTTCTTTCCCCACATTCACTAGGTAGCGCTTCGCGGGACTTTTGATTTGTCTGTTTCTTTGTCTTGATTGGTGCAAAGATAGAACCTCATAACAAGTCAGAGTTTCATTTTGTAGATACAACCTTTTTATTTTTAAGAATAAACAACCAAACATGAAAAAAACACACCTCCTATTATGCAAATAAGTAGTACAGAATCAGGAATATGTAAAGTACTAAATTTAGACAAAAATGTCAGATAGAAGGGGACGATAATGCAAAAGAAACATCACATAATTTTAGTCAGGTTATAAAAGTTGACCTAAAGGTTGAGCTAACCTAATTCCTTTTTACTTTGAGCCAGTTACTCAAACAGACAAGCCTATTGACATTTTCAGAGAACAGGGAAGCTCCCTTTTTCTGAACATGTCCTGTCAGTGAAAACATCTTTTCAGAAGGTACTGAAGTGGCTGGTGTTGCCAAGAACCTGCATGTACTGTAAGGCCGGTCATCTCACTGTGTGATGTTTCATGTGTGGGCCATCATTCCAGGGGAGAGTCCTCCATGCCTGAAAAAGTACAGGTATAACAAAATTGTGACGGAACCCTTATCTCTAAGATGCCAAATTCAAAATCAAAAAGTACAAAAGGAAGTGAAAAGAAGCAACCTAACAACTAGGTACTAGAGAGAAACTCTGTACTTAGAACGAGGATGAGTGAAAGAATGTAGCGTGGCAATTCAACCTTGGGTCAAGTGCTGCTGCAACTCACAGCCACGTGTTGTTGACCTTGTCCTTCCCTTTGACCTGGTAAATTTTCCACAACACAGGTTGGTAACTTTGTACAGTTTTCTTGGGTACAAGGAGAGTTTCTCAGAATTTATCTTTCAAATTCCGTGTGTAATTACCTAATAACGCACAAACATCTAGTCATAGTTGGTATACTGTTTTTCTTTTACATGGTTCTTACTAGTATTTCAGTGTGGAAAGGCCCTATAATAATACTAACACATGTATCGCATATAAGTAAACTGGGTTTAGTAAAGTGTGTTATGTTATTTAGGTGTATTTATAGTAAAAATGATGACAGACAATACAAACAGAGTCCTCAATACATATTTCTTACGTAGTTTTGATCGTATAGAAACTTGTTCTCCGTCAGCCAACTGAATTGCTCCACAGCCAGATAATTTAAGCGCGTCTCTGGACCTGCTTTTGGCACTTATGCACTACTTTCATGCTGGTGGAGGGATGACGATATGAGAGTACTTTGGAATTGAACTTGGATCCAGCGTGCACCGTAGCAGACAAACAAGGTCCATTATGGAAGAGTTTGATGTGGGGACTTGTTTTTTAAATGCAAAACATTTACCTTCAAGCTTAATTTATACGACATACACAGCATGTAGTTATCTTTGTGGATCTCTACACTGTCAGTCGGATGTGGACCAGTCAGATATCAGTGGCTTAATGATTTGTGTCATGACCCTATTTTCTCAGAAAAGAAATTGATCCTACCGACTCCCCATCAGTTGTGTTGTATGGCTCACTGCCTAAGCTCAATTTATATAACACTACAATCTATGGCCCCCTGCATTTCCAGTTTTATTGACAGGGTGATGATGCCACCCAATTTAGTGGTGGGGCAAATCAATGGTGCAGTGCATTGTGGGTGATGGTTACAGTTCACACCTGCTGTACACATCTGATACATTATCAATCTCTTACAGCTATCTAAACCCAATAGTAAAGAACTGATTAAAAGTGTTGTTAACCATCCTCTTTGTAGTCCAGTCCAATGAATATTATTGATGTCTGCAAAAAAATATTGTAAAACATTTTGTTAGATTAACTGTTCTCTCATTAACATTTCATGTGAACATGAACAAAGAAGACTTAAATAAACATTACCATGGTTTACAAGAACAGAAAATTACCCAAAAGTCAGTATTCTCAAAAACTAAACTACTAATGAAATGCAGGCTGTGAGCATTTTACAACAATGTTGAGTTTTTTTTTTTTTATTTCACAAGAATCTCAACTTGGCTCTTTTGATGACCCATCAATATTCAAAGCTCTGCATCTCTATTGTTAAGACCAGCAGTTTGTAAGCCTTGGTTACCATTCATGTTTTATGAAGATTAACTGTCATTGTGGGTTTCCAGTCCTCTGTGAGCAATTGGGAGGCCGTCTCGAAACTCATTTTCTGGGTTCTGAGAGCTGTATCCACTGCAGCGTGGAGCTCTCAGCATACCAGTCCAAGAACAAAACACCCCTTCAGAGCCCCAAACTTGGAGTTTAAATCAAAGTGCTTACAAATGACATCAGCTTCCCTGAGTCTCAGAAGAAAAGACGGGAGGCAGTATTGAAGGCCCTTTCATCAGAACCCAACCCAGACTTCTGTGGCAGGCATGGCTAGTGAGCCCTTAAAGAGATGACTCACAGGCACACACACACAGGCACACACACACACACACACACACATTTTTAAGAATGGGACAACTCACCGACTTAACCCGAAAATATTATGAAATAACTTGAATTATTTAAAACTTTTTATGCAATGTAGGAAAATCAATTACATGTAAAATACTTCCAGTGGGTTAAGTATAAATTAAAAATCTATGGTGACACCTTGGAGGGGTGTATGGCACACAGATTACAGTATGGAGGCGTGTCATTGTAAATATGCTATAAGACAGCAGACGTATCAAGAACAACAGTTACTGTATTTGGGACAGTTCACATCCATATACATACACACACACATATAAGAGAGAGAGAGGTATTTTGAAGCACTTTAAAGTCCATTTTCTCCATTGCTTTTTAATCTGAAGTGAATTCCATAACATCATATGTAACATGTAAGTTATGTAAGTTAAGTATGACTAAATGCACAGTATATACACGAGTTTTCACCTAAAACTGGGGGTCCTTTTCACAAATGTTACAACAAACTTGTCATTAAACATCTAAACACATTTATTATGAACAGAACTTACACATACACGAAACAAAATATTAGTTCTGTAAAGGTCTGCAAAACTCACTGATTTATCTGTATTTTAAGAATAGATTATAATAGCAATAGTTAAAAGACATATAGCAACTCCAACACTTTCGAAACAATTTCAGTCTTTTAAATTATAACTCAGATTGGCATGCATGTTTAATACATCTGAATAACCTTCAAAGCTTGATCATATTTTTTTCCCATTGGTGAGTGTTTCCGACGGCCTTGAATTGTTGGGGTAGCTGGAAAAGAAGCGCTGAGAAACAATGTGCCTGAGAGCCCGCCTTTCTCTGAGGTTCTGCCTCACAATGGACTTCCTTTGCTCTCCCACAAAAGAGCCTGAATAGGCATAAAAAAGTCCAAATTCAATGGCATTCCTTCCCGCCTCCTGCTCACAATATATCAGAATGCATATTTCCTTCTCACTTACCCCATTGGGCCACAGCGCCAACATTTTAGGGTAACACGTCTGTATGAAGTGTATATCTGTTTCTATCTGGTTAAGAAGATTACATTATATGCTTAATATACTCTTATAGTTTTTTTTATAAAAAGAAAAAAGTGTAATGAAAAACAATTATATTTATGTTGGCATAGTAAACTTACAAAGACCTACACATTTGCATCAAGAATCCCAACATCCAGGTGCAATTTAAAGGATCCTTTCCCTGAGCCAAAATTGATCCCTATTTCAGATAAAGGTCTCAGTGGTTATCACCCGAAAAAAGTCTAAGTGCACCCACTGCCCTTGGCCTGGCTACATTAGCTCTCTCAGCACATCCTCAGACTGATCGGCGGGAACCCTATTGTCACTTTCTTCAACGGCGCCTTTGACACCCCTGCAGCTTAACACCCAGGGGCAACTTAGCGTCAATGGCAAGCCCTCCAATCGGAGAGAAAGCGTCTGGCTGTACACAACAGAGGGAACGGTATAATCCTCTTGCACTGTACATCTGCACAGTCTGTGCCATAAATCAAATGACTCCTTGCCAATTACCACCCCGTCTTTTCATTAGTGCTCTTTCGCAGCAATGAGAGAGGAAGTTCACACTAGAGGAATGCCCTTCTTCATTTGCTCATCTGAGAACATATTACATCCCATAATTTCATTTATTTTGCTCTTGGTACAATTTTTCCTAACAATCACTCATTAGGGTGGTGTAGATAGAAACATTTGAAACAACATACATCAAATAGTAAACTAGCAGCTAATGCTAGCTGCCGATGGTCCTGTTTGCACTTATTGCGTGTTCTTTATGATGATGCATGTTTTTTATGGCTTTCCTGGGAGTTCTCGAAAGCATGGTCATAAAATGTTAATCGGATCGTAATCGTTAATCGTAAATCTGTGTGCACAAAATCTTTATGCACAAAAAATGATGCCATATGTAGATATGTATAACTTTGTCCTGTTACTACACTGTGTGTAAATTGGCTTTAATTATCAGTATTGCTTTAATGAATTACCACTGTACTGCATCTGCTGTAACAACACTCCAAGGACGAGCAAACATTTCACAGTTTCACAATTCAACGCCACTTGTTGGTGTGGCAGTGAATTGCCATGCATTGTAGTGACCCCAACACTGAAGCATAAACTAAAAACGTCTGTCACCGTTAAATCGACAGAATTATGAGGCCTTTACCATGTTCGACAATTAAAAAGGATAGCTCCCCTATAAGTACTGAAAATATGCAGTGTAAGAAAAATACTTGCAGTGTAAGAAATATGCAGTGTTATCACCCAAGACTTGTTTACAATATGAAGCGAGACCATGCGAGGATAACATTAACAAAAAAGTTATTTATTACAGCAAATAAGATGAGTTTAAATGCATGTAGTGTAATGCAAGTAAGTCAAATGAACAAACAAAACCAAGTGACACAGAGAGAGAGGGGACATCTGACACTAGTCAGACAGCCTTATAGCAGTTGGCCTCAATCAGGAAAATTGTAGCTCCACCCTGACAAGACAGACAAAACAGACACACAGGCGGACATAACGCACTTGTAACACCAATAAGCAAAAGTTACCAAAAGGTATGCAGGAAATGCTCACTTTTTCCCCAGATACTATCCCATGATTCATAGCGGTATTTCCAGTTTTGAAAGAATTTTGAGTAATGGCTGACCAAAACCTCAGACCAATGGAGTGGTCAGAGAAAAGAAGTATAATTATGAGCATTGATTTGGTTTTGGTGCAGGAAATTTTGTGTTTTTTTGTTACTGTCAAAGTCATTGTACTTTGGTTTTTCTATAGTATTTAGAAGTGAATAAGTAGCCTAGCCAAACCAAACGTAAGCTAACATGAGCTAACCAGTCCCCAAAAGAAATTAACTGAAACCAAATTGCAAGCAAAGTCACTGACTAGTATACCCATTTCAGTTCTGTTAGTGGTACAGTAGAACTCTATTAAGTATTTCCAAATTAAATGAACTTGAAATAAACTTAAACAGAATAGTCCTGGTGCCTGTTTTGTGTCATATAATGTATTACAAAGGCAAGATCTGTATGAAATCAAATCATTAAATAAATGTAAAACATCAGAAATTCAATTTCTGATTGTCCTTCACCAAACAGATAAAAATAATATAGGACATACTACCAAGCATCAACTTAGTTTAAGACAGAATTAATTGAAATTTATATTAATTGAATTATATTTGTTGAATTTCCTTGAGCATAATACATTACATTTACCTGTTTTAATATTCCAGCCTCATGCAATTCCATACAAGACAATTTAATTAAAACTTGTTTAATTAGGTTACATTTTTACCCGTCATTCACTTAACAATATTCTGGTTTGATGTCTTCTGTTGTCAAAAGCACTTCCACTGAAACAGAAGCTTTTCTCACAGCCTCACAGGGAGAAAGGCATTTCTGGTTTTAAAGTGTTGTAATGCCAAATTCATAGTGTGGTTATTGAAAAGAGGGTTGTCCAACAAATTGTGTTTTTTTTTTTTTTTATTTATCATGGATAATGTGGATTTTCCTCACAATAGGCTGTGACAGGGCTGTTTGTTTGGTTGTTTGAGAGATGTTATTACTGCAGTCCAGTCAAGCTAACGACAGAACTCTGCTGTGTTTTGAAGCAATGTTAAAGGCGCTCTACGCGATGCTGTTTCACGTCACTTCTTGTTGACGTTCGAAGTATTGTCAAACAAAACGGAGGATAGCTCTCTCCTCCTTCTCCCTCCCATGCCTCCTGAAAGACTCATGAATGTGCATTTCCTTCTTGTCGTTTATTGGCTGGAACACTGTTATGTTTCGTTTTTCGTTTGTTATGCTAGGTTTGCCCACTGTGTTTTTGTAGCCGTTTGTGGATCCTGGGCTGTCTTCAGAGACAGTGTTTTTTTACAGTGTGTTCAGGGGACAGGCAGCTAGCAGATTGTGAGGAGATGTTTGCTGTATGTAACAACACATGTTTTAGTCCTAAAAACGCGTCACATCGCTTAGAGCACCTTTAAAGAGGCACTCAGTAAGTCTGTTTTTTAACCCTGCATTAAACGCCACAAACCTGTAGGGGGAGCTCTGTACAGTTAGCTGTATTGCTGTAGTGTACACTCCCTCAGAAGTTGCAAGTTCCGTATTCACTATACAGGGCTGAACAGTGGTGCGTTTAATCGCTGTTTGCTACACAACAGACCAGTCTAACAGAAAAAACGATTTCTAAGCGATTTTATGACCACAAAAATGGTCGCATAAACTTACTGAGTGCCTCAAGGGGTAAAATAAACAATAGCTCACATGTATGTATCACACAATCACAAGACATAGATTTGTTTGTGAGATCAATAGTCAGAAACCAGGATGGTAGAATATCATGTCAAACTGCAGGTTTGACAAGTACCCAGCCTACATACACATTATGAAACCCTTATGCAACTTATGCACAGTCCTATTTCGATTTCAAAGCCCTTGTGTTCATTAGTCATATCACTTACTATTATGCATAATCAAAAGAGTTTTAATATGAAAAATCAAAGGATATCACCACTGGAGATAAAAAAAATAATGAAAGCAACACGCCACCATACTTCAGTATTGAAATATGTTCTTCTCCTAACTTAGACGAGTTGATACATACCTGCACGCAATCGCTCTGGTACGCGATGCTACTTTCTTAGCATTTAGCTTAACCCAGTTCTTTCAATGTACACCAAACAGCCTTGAAGTTAGAAGCCACCAAGCAAATCCACATCTTTCCTATTTACATGTGGATACTCGAATAGTTATTTAAGATGGTTGTGGTGACACAAAATAAAAGCAAGTAGCAATTTTCAAAGCAGATAACAAGGAGAACTATGTATGGCGGAAGAACACTTGGGAGCCCTTTGCAGTCGGCGCAGTAACATCCTTGGGGGAGAAGACTGGATTAAGCTAAATGCTAAAAAAGTAGCATCGCCCACCAGAACGATTGCGTGCACGCACAGAGAAAAAACAGGTATGTATCAACTCGTCTACGTCAGGGGAAGAACATATTTCAATACTGAAGTACGGTGGCATGTTGCTTTAAGCAGAGGCAGGGATATCAAAACCAGAAGTAGGAAAATCCCTTCATCCCTCCTTACAAATTGCACCCTGGTAATGCCTATATAAAACAGTGTATGAAATAAAAAAACAAAAAACAAACAAACATGACACCAAGTGCACAATTTACAAGAAAGGCATATTTCTTTCCCTCTGGTAGCAGGCATCATAGTTTGCTTTCCTCCTCCTCTAGGGCATGATTCAAGCCAGGGATGAACTTTAACAGACTCCTTGGAAGGCTCATTTGTTTTGGTTTCTGCATAAATAAGCTAAACCGCCCTTGATTGCTGCGGGATGAGGAAGCGTTATTCCCCGATTCCTGAAAGTAACTACGTACACTGGCACTACGTGTGAGAGTGCTCCTCGTCGTAGCAAAAAGTTCTGCGGCTGGATGAAAGAGTCTTTTAGGTAGGAGCTGCAGAGACAGTTTGCAGAAGGAATTAGAGTTAGTTAGCTCAAGCATGTTGTCATTGTATAGACAGTCCTGGTAGATCGAGTCTTCATCTGTGACAGCACTGCTGGCGTTGCTTCCTTCCCAAAGACATTCAGCATGCAGGGTAATGGTACTTGGAATACCCAAACTTCCACAAATTCCTGATGATTCCAAGGACTCGTAAATTACTGCATCGCTCATAACTATGCCTGCGGGAAGATAAAGAGAAATCCTGTGATAAGACTTGTCGAAAAAGTGGAATGACCTAAGACTGGCATAGAGTTTAAATCCCTTTAGATGTTTTGGCACAGATTTCATTCAGCAAGCTCTGCAGTTTGATTTGATTTGGCAAATAAAACATGTTGTAAACATTGGCTCACATTCATAGAAACATGTAACTTTATAAAACCGGCTTATTACCATCTTCCCTGGAGTTTGATAAAGGGCTGGGTTCAAACAAGATCTGGTTATGAGTGACCAGTAAGGAGTTTGAAATCTTAGAAATCTATGTCAAACTAGAAAAATAGGAATTACCTGCAGTATGTGGGTTTGTTGGTTGCAAGGTTATAATTTTAGATGTTGTTGATAGACTGTCTCCAGGGTACTCCAGCTCGCTGCTATGTTTGTAAAGGTGATTACTATTCTGGTGATTGCTAAGCCGGTTGCTATTTTAATCATATTGGTTACTATATTGCTATGATGGTTCCCACTATTTTAACCAGCTCAGCCGAACCCAACCCAAATATCATCATTCATTTTAACCAAGGGTGACCGCTCAATTCAAATCAGCCCGTACATCACTAGTTCTCTGGTATGTATGATGGTTGTTATGCTGATTGTTAAGTCGTTTCTCGAGTAGTTAGGTTGGTTGCTTGGCTGTTCTCTATGCTTTATATTAATCTATATTGGTTGTAACCATGAAATAGTTGCCGGTTGTTGCTTAGATATTTGAGGGGGTTGCTAGGCTGTAGGGTAGAATGATTGTTATGCTGACTGCTAGGTTAATGACGTTGGTTGCTAGGTTGTAATGGTGGATGTGGTTGTTAGGCTGTTGCTTGGGTACTTGAGGTGGTTGCTAGGCAGTGGATGAAGTCTTTGAAGAAGAGTGCATTATGCATTCTAACTATACAACAAAATCACCATGTGAGTGCTTTGAAAATGGATACTGACTTCAGGTGTAATGTGATTACTGCTACTGTCCTCACCATGGGTTAGTCTTTGTTCCTGCACCATCAAGGAACGGTACTCATTCCACTTCTCATGCAAGATTTGCTGTGGAAAACATGGACAAGTCAATTTAAAATCGTTTCCTTCCCATAGACACTAACTTCTTGATTTAAAACTTTATTGAGGCCCAGTCTTCCCAACTGATTCCCTGTGACTTCCCTGAATCTTTCAGATTCACTAAATGTGTGCCCTACATGTGTGTGCTTCTTGTAGACTGACAAATTTCCTTTTGTGGACAGTACAGTACACAGTCCTGTACCTCGGTTCACTTGGAGGCTAACGCTATCTTCACCATAACAACAAGAAGATTCCTCAAGAGAATAAAGAGGAGACTAGCATATTGGAATCTTGGAGGTCTAGCAAGTTAGTATTGGGAAAGTAGATTTTTAATATGTCAAAACAAGCCAGTTTAGTGATATATAGGTTAGCAGGAGTATTTGAAATATATTTGACTTGTAAAAGGGAGCAAGTCAGAAGTAACAAGAATAGGAAAGATGTTTGTTGTCAGGCCACAGCATTTTGTATTGGCTGTAGGTTTTTTGTTCTCTATGCATTACTGCCGCCTGGAGAACAAACCATTACAATAATCAAGACTGGAGGTAACAAATGCATTTTCGGCATCCTCAAAGGATAGAAATCTTATAACCTTAGTAATATTTTGTAGTTTTAGTGGTGAGGGAATTTTTTATTTGACTGTTTAGGGGCTATCAAAACAGTTTAAGCAAAGTGAACTCAAAAGAAGGTACAGTTTTCTATTAGCTTACAGTCTTTGGGCTTCATAGAAAGATATAGCCCTAAGCCTTGCGGTACACCATACTTGTGATTCATTATCAGCATGTAGAAATTAGTAACGACTGGAGTCTGTCATGTTTTCAAACATGTAGAAGGTCAACTGTTTGAGACCACAAAAAACTATAGATCAATTTGTCACCAATCTTAATGTTTTCGTCCAAAAAATTCCCATAACTGTCCTGGTGAGGACACACTGTAAATAATCACAATTTGTATAATATTGTACACCTTTTGCTTTCAACTTCTGCAAGGTCTTTAAATGACCTGTCACCTAAAGCACAATCGTCCTGTCATCTGCAGCAATCATAACAAAAACAAAGGTATTTCAATTATCTTTCATATTTTTCATGCATTTCATGCGTTTTTTTTACCAAAGGGCTGCAAAAATATATATATAAAGTCTTAAGTGATGACCTTACCTCATGTCATATACAGTATATTACTGTAGGTCATCGCACACTTTCTGTAAAAGGCTTTAGTCTGCCTGGAAAGTTTCCTAGATATTATTTTATTTTTTAAAAAGCTACAATTCAGGAAATTGAAATCAAAGTTAGACAAGTATTACCAGTCTGAAGAGCGTAAAAGAAGATAAATAGCAAAAGAATATTAACACTTATGTTGCACTCATAAACTATTCCTTACTGGTACTCCTGGGTATTAATTTTGTTAGTCCTTTTTGCAAGTTGGTTTGGGTAAAAGTTGTCAAATCTCCATTTAGATTTTCAGAATAGAAAATTAATAGAAATGTAATCACTTCAATATGGAAATTTGTATTAGTAATAAATGTACGTAACAGATAGCTAGTAACTCACCTTTAAGTATTGTAGTCTAGCATCAAGCTCAGCCTGTCGTATGGAATCACTGTAAACCATCTCAAGTCTGTCAGAAAAAAAAACATTAATTCAGGAATGACAGGTAGCAGCAAGGTCATTTTTGCTGACAATTTTGAGTTTATACAGTTAGATGCAAACATGTCTAAAGACCTACAGTCTAAAAGTGGTAGTAATGCACTTAATGAACTTACATACAAAAAGTACTTCAAACTGAATGTAGGTTTTTACTCTTTCCCCTACCTACTGTGTGTAAGTAAAGGTTTAAAGGCCCACTAAGCAACATTTTTCAGTTAATTAATCCGTTTCATACTGTTTAGGATGCTAACATGAGCCATTACACAGCGAACGAACGGTGTGGAATGCGCCACTGTGGTCTACAGCGGTAGATACAGCATTTGCAATGTTCAACAGCAGCGGTCCGCCTCCAATAGAATGCAGTGCAATACAATGCAATACAGCGGTCTTTAGAGGGAGCTCGTGAGAGAAAAAAAACTGAACGTTTCTTAGCCCTGCTTTAACACCACAAACCTAAATCTTGTATGTTAAATCTAACACAGCTACTAATGTCTGCAATAGATTGTGTACATATGATACACCGTGTTACAAATGCCACATCTACCAATGGAGTTCTGTGCACGCTGGGACAAGGTCTGATTTGACACTGTCAAGTCAAGTCAAGTGTTCTTTTCTTGTAATTTCAGCCCTATACAGAGTATAAAGTGAGATGAGACAACATTCAAGCATGGATCCAAGTGGTGCTACATTAAGATAAGCTGAATAATGATTTTGGGGTTCTTTAAATGTGGAGCATGAAAGCCACCTACTCAAAGAAGAACATGCAAATGAGGGCTCCTCAGACCCACAAATGATAAGATCATCACAGTGACATAAGGTGGCTTCTCGTCTCTCTATAGTATGTGTGCACAAGAAACTATGTAAACACAACTATTCACTAGCAGCATGTAAAAGGAAAGCAGATGTGTTGTTATTGCTCAAGATACTGCTGTTGTCAGCAAATTATTGTGTCTAGTTAAAAAATGTTTTTCTGTTTAAAACGAATTCACTCCTAAATAATAATAACTAATGAATTTAGAGTAAGCTTGTAAATGTCAACAATAATAACATATTTAAGGAGTATCTAGAATTATTTTGATGTCTTATTTGAATATCGGTGCTTCAGTGCATATTATAATTAATTGCAAATCCCAATCATCTATTAAACAGTGGAAAAGTGTAACATGCCAAGTACTTTAACCTGTCAGTTATTGGTTCATATCTAGGCTTCCAAGTCCAATAGGCCGTTTGCCTTCACACACACAGTTTGCTATGTTGATGGCGCCATCTCATGGTCTTTTGATATGCAACATCTACAACAACAACTAACAATTTTATTTTACTGTATTTACTGCATTTTCTCTATCAGATTTGGCACATTTAGTTTATTTGTTGTCATAAATGTACTTCCAAGATTTTTCACAGTCAAAAGGTTTCAAGGTTTTTTTTTGACAGTCAGTTGAGATTAGAGGGTTATAAATACTGAAACAATACAATTTTATAGGCTTTCTACAGACAACATGTAGATTGTTTGTTTTATAGGCATACGCCATTTTAAGTATACTATAAAATTTAAATTGATGATGTTTTTGCTTATATTTGTGTAATGGAAACCTATGGTCACCGTAATGCTGAAAGACCTGACTCCCACTCATGCATCGTTAACCTTCTTATTGGGCTGCAACCAACTCAACGGGGGACCCCTGATGTGACTGACCAACCTTCTGGTTGGCCCTGCATGCTGCTACTACACTGCCTAGGACTTTTGACAATCATTAGCTTGACTGCGATTAATGATAAGGGACTACGTCTATTAACTCCATAGACTTTATGGTGTGGGACTATGTCCTCGGATTATTATGATGCCATATTAACACAATGGACTAATAATCATCCGAGAGACTGCAAATTTGCAACCTTCCATGATCTTAGCCAGGTTTGTTCCTAAACCACAACATGAGGTAAAATGGGGAGTTTTTCCTGCCCCTGTTGCTTTTGGGGCTCTATGTTGTGAAGTACTACGAGACATGACTTTTGTATAATGCGCTTTTTAAATAAAATTGAATTGCATTAAATTGAATTGCACTGATGTTGTTGCATTGGATGCTTACCTGAGGGTGTCCCCTGCTGTCTTGATCAGCTGAACAATATCCTTGTGTTGACAACCTTCCACTGAGGTTTCATTAACATATGTAATGGTATGGCCTGCAGAATTGTTTTAAATAAAAATATTAAAATTAGAAATTCATTTATTCATTTATTTTCCGATACCATTTACAATTATGCGTTTGACACACACACCAAAGCAACTTTTTTCAGTTGTCAATTAGGTTTACTTCAGGTAAGTGAATGACTCTGTATTTAAAATGCTATCAGTGTAGTCATTATGTTTGGACCTCTAAATCATACTGAAGTCCTGAAGAAACATCTTAGCCCCTTAACAGCATTTAGTAAGCCACTAGTAAGAAAATTTACCCTGGTTTAAAATTGGACAAACAAATTAATTGTTGTAATGGGTAGTTTTTTTCTAACTTGCTGCAACTTCCCTGTCTTCAGCAAGCAAAAGCTACCCTTTGTGGCCAAACTTGCCACAACTTTGTAAAAGTATGTACCGTCCCATTTACACAAAACATAGTTTTTTTATTCCATTGCAGGATAGATAGCCTACATAAGATACAGAGAAAAGAGAAGTACTCACCAACTTTCAGACCTGCCAGTTTTGCTGGGCTGGGATCATGTACACTACAAACAAAGGAACACATCTCCACCGTGTTTTCATCGGGATAGTGAAGACCGTAAGTCTAAAAAAAGCAAGGATGAATATGTGTAAACAGAATACAACATGCTGAAAAAAACTACAAAAAAACTAATTAATCCATGGCCCTATAATGCTAGATTATAATACATTAAAAATAAAATCATGAGTTTGGATATTTTTTTGCATGTGGTCAGAATGCTTCAGTGCTGAATATTACACATCATCAAGTTCAAGCTTGAAAGTGAAGAGTGTAACACATATAATGGCAAGAAATTACATAGACACATAGTAAAATAAGGAAATTAATAATGAGGAATACACCTGATTTTAATAATAAAAAAAAGTTTACCCTGGTCTATAAAATATAATATATATTTTTTTAAATAGCATGTGAAAACACAAACGGTAGAATATTATTTTTAGCATTATTATGAATCTCCTTAATAAACCTCTGCTGTAAATCTAATGAATAATACCATAAGATTTCTTGTTACACAGCAGTTTTAGCCGTTGTTCTTATTGATCATGCTACTTTGCTATAATGCATAGGCTACATTACAGAGCTTCTGCTCAGCAGAGAATCTATACTTTCTTTAAAGGTTAGTTTGTGTTTTTACTTCTGTAATGACAGACATAAGAACAGCCCACAGCAGAGGATAAGAGGAGGATAATAAAAAAAATGGCTTGTACATGAACATTATACCTATAAGAAGGGTAAAGATGAGTTGGGGAACTTTAGGTTATCCTAATTTGCAGTGTCTAAATAGTAGCCTTGGTCGATATGCATCTCCTTTCTAGGCAACATAGCCTACGTTCCAGTGTCCCGCTAACACACCAGTCACAGCGGGAAGTTAAAACAAAGAATCAAGAAATGATATGAACTTTAACTAAACCTGACATATATTCTGAGAGGGGATGGGGAGGTGCAGGTGATCCCTGATTTTTTTTTTTCCGGACTAAGTGGTCCGAAAAGCTTTGAGAAACACTGTCATATGCCAAAGCCTCCTCTACCCCGTTGGACATGGCCCATTACATCACAAAGGAAGAGAGCGGATTTGGCATGTTGCACAGCTGTGTCTGGGATCTACGTCTTTCCTGTTTTTAGGGTGGAGATGGCTCTTCTCACTACAGGAAAAACATTTGTAACCTGTGTGATGTTAATTATAGTCATCAGGGAGAAGTTCTGACCGGCTTGCCAGTGTAAAGATGATGTTGGCCACTGATAGCCTAACAATAAACATAACTGATAAAACCTTCTGTTTGTGACAGCTAGACTATTGTCAAATGTATGCAATAAAATAACCAAGCTATTGGAAAGGCATGCTGTCCTTTACTGAGAATAAATGACCAATATTTTGTTTGCATTCTTGGCCTCTCCTTGTATTTTGCTGCTCAGAGAGCAATTTCAAATGGATAAGAAAAGCAGAATTCTTGATATTGTTCCAAAACAGGTAATTGCTGTTAACCATCTATTATATGGTGTTGCCTTGAGGCAACATTGAGTATTTGATCTTGCATAAAGAAAATGGAGCATCTCTGACATTGGTATACACCACCCTGGTATACACCAAAAGCCTAGCCTGTAAATATTTACCCCAAAAATGTACCAACCCTCACTGGTAGGTAAAAATGTACCTAAAACATGTATATCATATATGTGTATACAGAAAAGGGCAAAAAAATAGCATGTTGCCCTGATGCAACACTGTACTAGAGTGGAGTGGAGTGGAGTCAGTGAGTGAGTGAGTCAATGAGTGAGTGAGTGAGTCATTGAGTGAGTGAGTGAGTGAGTCAGTCAGTCAGTGAGTGAGTGAGTGAGTGAGTGAGTCAGTCAGTCAGTGAGTGAGTGAGTGAAGTGGTGGACAGAGAGGAGCGATTGAGTGGAGTGCTGGAGCAAGTGCATGAAATGGTGGAGTGAGAGATTGAAGCAAGTGGAGTGGTTATTTTTACACATATTTTACATTTTATACAACACATTGTAATATCCTCACTAGAAGGAGCTGGAAAATGAGCTTACCTGAATTTCAAAACCATATGCCTCGTCTACCTTCTTCTCCAGGACCACATTTGTCCTATAAAAATAAAACTTGTTTAATGCTAAGCACATACACATTCAGCATCATGTCTACTGTGTCTGCTTCACCAAGAAAAGGCAATTAGCAGCACAGTCTTCATACTGAAGCGATCATAATTTTAAAAAAGCATTATATATATATATATATACACATATATCTTACCATCATTCCTATCCTTGTCCTAATGTCTTAAGTTGCCTAGTTGCCTATAGTGTTTTAGACCTACCTGTTATCTGTAAGTCACTGGGCAGTCCTTTAAATGCAATAGCCATAACATAATCAGAAAAAGCTTATAGAATCATTGACACTGACCTGATTAGTTCTGATGATTGTGTCAAAGTGTTCCACTTCTGTAGCCAGTTGTTTTTGAAAGAGAAAAATTGAGAGAAATAATTAAAATAAAGCTTAAAAGTGAAATATACTTTCAGCTTTCAACTTTCAAACAGAACAAAGAACCTGCAATGAGGGCTGAAAAAGCCTTCATTCAGCTCTTAATGAGCTATTAGGCTAAACCAAGTGAAAAAAGCTGGCCAATTAAAAATAATAAAATAATAATGTTGCTTAGTTTCACTAGTCACAAGTAGTCTAACTAGTCACTAGTCATAAGAACTGATTTATTTCTGTATTGTTGTACTGTGAGCAACATATTGTTTTGTTTCTTTCAATCATGGTTATTAAATTCTATGAGAAAAATTTGAATCCCATAACATTTTCCTTCCTCTAGGGTTAGGGTTAGGGTTAAGTGCCATATGAAAATGGTGATTGGTGGGTGCCCCCCTCTCAGCTCATACACAAGTTTAGTGTTGGGCACAAGCGTAATCATTTATTCCTAATAGAAGCCTGTAAAGAGATGCCCACTGAATTATGAATAGTGCCACAAGGCCAAGATGTACAGCATGTTAAAAAGAAACCACATGCAAGATGCGCCCACACCATGCATGTGCTTACTGATCCTTTACAAACAACACCAGAAGAGGTCCCGTCAGCGAACCTGTTACATTTACATGAGCATTTAGGGTGGGCCTCAAGTTCACGAGAGTGTTCCTTTAGGCAAAACAAGAAAACTAAAAGTGTTTTTCATACATTTCCAAATGGGCTATCATACTTGTGGCTAAAGGGGGGGGGGGCTGGTTCTATCCCTGTTGGATCACTCAGTAGGAAATATGTATAAGGAGGAAGTGATTTAATTTGATTTAATATTATTTCCCAATGTCTCTACACATAGCAAAGATGTCCCTGGCAAGGTACCTACTGTAATCCCTCACTGTTCCCCTGCACCAGGTATTGGTTCCTACTGTATGTGCTTCAGCTCCCTGTGTGTACAATGGGTTCTGTGTGGGTATGACTTATTCATAGATGGAAAAATGCAGAGAGTGCAGTTGGGTTAGCTCCTTGAGCCGTCGAAACTGCCCAAGGTTTCTTCCTATACCATAACAAGAAAAGATGACGATGATGTGGAGTGTTTCCTTGCCCCTGTTGCTTATTGGTGCTTTTAGTTGTGAAGCACTATGAAACATCTCTTTTGTAAAATGCGCTATACAAATTAATTTGCCTTCACAGCATTGGGAGAGTTACACTTGCTTGCTATGAGCAGGTAATGTGTATGAGCATGTTTTGGATATAGCCCTATTTGTAACAAAAACATCACAAATCACAAATGCTACATGTGCATGTGCTCTAGTGAACAGACATTAAGATGGCAATAAGAAAGTTATTTGTGCTGAGCCCCTTTTGTGCTTGGAGTGTCTGCAATCACTTGCAGAGTTCGGTTGTTAATTCATGTCTAAAGTTTTGAAGTGCGTGATTTTACACACAACATATGATGTTCCAGCACAAAGCCTCATTGTAGCCTAGCGGCCTAGTGCCCTTGTGGGAGCCGGACTCACTGAGAAAAGAAAGGACTGTGTGTGCCACTTGCAAACAAGGGGCAGAATAGTGATGGCCAGCTTTTACACACGCAACACACAACAGCTACTTGTCTGTAATGAGGTGAAGCCAAGACGTGGAGAGACAGACATCCACTCTTACTGTACATACCATGCCCACACATTCATGATTAGCATAGTGCAAACAGATAAGGCGTCCATTAGCCCAAAAAAAGGGATTAGATATTTATGTGAAACTGATAAAAGAAAACGGCTATGCTTTTTCATAGGGTTATTGATGCGTTCGCAAATTCAATCTGAAAATGGAATAACACACTTCAGTTCTGTGAATAAACAAACTGCTTCTGACAGATCAAAATGAACAAAAACACATTGAGCAGGATAAAATAGCGGTTAATGTTTCAATCAGTAACTTGACAAGTGAGGACCATGAACTCGGTTTGATCAATTTTACTTAATTGCCAATTATGACCTTTAATTAATTCATAATTGAATCCGGAATCTGGTTGATTTATCCAAAACTGTGTCTGCCACCGTGTTTACCATTTTCAATGTTTTAATATACACTATTACCATCCTCTGTTTTGAAAGTGAAAACCTCCACAGCTGAATCAAGCCTTTAGGGTGAGTAAAGAATGGCTATGTCCTCACTTTAGATTAGGGGGGAGCAAAACATATTACAAATCAGTAAGAAAAGCCTTATATATGTATATTACTATTTTTTGTTTCCTAATAGATGAAAATTGGTTTATTAGTCATTTTCATTATATTATAAATGTAATGAATGTTTAAATGGCAGGTTTGTTAAAGATTACACAACTTCCCACAATGATGAAGTGACTTTAACATTTATTTGTAAACTGATTTTGCAAGTTGGTGTGTCAGTCAAGATTATGAAGCTCTCTTTGATACTGCAGTATTCATAGTTCTCTGCTGACCCCCCCAAAAACATTTGGCTGTTGTCAAAGATATTTAGTTACATTGAAAAACATAAAACTATAGACAGTTGAAACTGTGTCATGAAATAGGAAGTTGAAACAGGTGTCATGCTAAATCACATCTACAGGTCACAGTGGTAGCCACCACACCACCAACTCTATACTGACAGATAAATGGCTTACGTAGCATATTTGAGTTCCTCACTAACAGTGTTTTCTTTTTGTTCTATCTGCTCAAGGCTGGTTGGATGGAAGACGCAGACTTACCAACGCTTTGCTGAGTTTATTTATTTATTCACAAACTATTATTTGCAATAGGTGACAAACAGACAAAAGGACAAATGGGGGTATGTGTGTCGTTTAGCCTATGTGTGTGTGATATATGAGTATGTGAATGTATTGTGGGCCTAGGCTATGAGATGTTCTGACTTTATTTGTTCATGTTGGAAAATTAATTAAATAAACATTTGAAATGTTATGAAGCAGTTTATTTTTCGGATATCTCAATTGTAGGCAACTCCTCCTTCTCAACAGTTTCTCATTGCTATGTCTCCTTTTTGTTGTATTATTTCTCCCAGTGAGAAACATTGTTGTAGTCAGACTAAATGAAACTACCATCAAGCATTTAAGACCTTCTCCGTTTCTCCTGCTCCTAAAATTAAGATGTCTTATGTAACTCATATCCTACTTATGCAGTCTCATCTTTTGCTTGTTCTATTTCTGAAATTAGGAGAAACAACTGTGACAAAAAGTAATAGTCTAATTAGAATCACCATTTTGTCTCCTGAGCAATAGGCCTACAAGAAATACATTTTTCCTCTGGGTTATAGTTAGGTGTCTAGTCGTCTGTGGTTAATTATCAGTCTGATAAACCACATTAGAGTGTAACACATAGTCTAGGCTCTAGACAAGCATAAAACTGTACAAAAAGAGCAGGACAACTTACATTCTGAAGACGTCTTTGCACGGTGCTCCCTGTATGTGTTCTATAAGAATACACGTTAGTCGATTTTGACAAAAACGCCAGAGATCCAGATTGCGACTTGGAAAGAAAGCTTTCTCTATGACAATCTTCCAAATTTTCACTCTCTTGTCCCTTAGAGTTCTTATTATTTAGCCTCCGAAAAGTCATTTTAGTAGGCTTATTTATAGCCTAGCTCATGGATAGTTTCACAGCGCTTTCTAAATTACATCAAGGAGAAATCCCAGACCCTTTTAAGTTTTGTCCGCAAATTTCTTACAACGGAAATTGCAGGAGGTGGGGCTGTCACAAGCCACAACGTTTATTTGTCGCCTGTAATCTCCTACGCGAGAACCTAGCAGAATTAAACAAGCATGGGTTTTCAGTTCCAAAATGTAATGCTAAGCACTAATATGCACTTGAACATATTCTGCCATGGAGTAGGCTATGTTTTGTTTAATTGGTTGTGCTCGGTCATCGCATTCAGAAAACTCAATATAGCCCAACTTAACATTAGCCCACATTACATAATGAAGCCCCCTTAGAGCCCACTTCACGGAGTGATAAGAACACGATATGGCATGGCTTATTTGTGAGATCAATCGTTGTTAGAATTAATATTTACATTAATATCTGTCTATTAGGCTACATCTCTGTATGTTTCCACGTGAATCCATGTTTAACGCCTTCGTTGTTCTGTTTTTTGACCACTCCACGCGCCCTTTCCGGACGAAACTTCTATGGTCTGCGTGTAAGCAAAACAATATTGTCCCCATAGACTTATATTCACCGAACTGAAAAACATTTGTTTATTAATCATAAAACTTTGTACATCCATTCCACGTTCACTTTTATAATACAGTAAGAAATCGTAAAAGTCTATACACCACAAATCTCAGAAATCCATTGACCTTTGGCGTCTCATTACCGTTTTATGACCACGAGATGGCGCTTGTGTCTTTTAAGACAGAAAATGTGATTTGGCCAGAGAAGGTTCAAGCGGAGCGGTCAGTATCCAAGTATCCAAGCTTTGGCGTCATCTCGTGGTTATAAAAATGTAGTGTATATTAGACGCTGATATGTGTATAACCAAATATCAATGCTCCAGATTAGGACAACTTCTATGTAGGCTACCAATGTTGCACTGTGCAGCACAATGCACTAAAATGCAGCATTTTTTGTCCCTTATATGTCCTTGTAGTATTTTGTATGATTGCATTTACCATAATGCAAAGTTGTATTTTTACTAAAGGAAAAAATACCGAAATACTGAAAGAGGGTGTCCATTTGTGTGTAAGTGATCAGGTCTTTAAGCAGCTTAAAAGATGCAATAGTAACAATAGACCTGAAAAAAGTGTAACACATAAATAAATTTTTAATTAAGTGATATTGGGAAATGGTTAAATTATTAGCAACACTTATTAATCATGCCAATAATTAATTAAAGATTCTACATTATTCAGATATTCGCTTACATTCTGAACTTTATTACATAAAACACATTTTTAAGTGCATGATATGCTCTAATTACATTATTGCCCATTATTACGTTATCGTACGCTAAAAGGAGATCCAAAGAATACTGTGAGCCATGCATAGATATCGCTTCTTCTTAATAACCTGAACAGAAGATAGAGGAGACCCTGAGATGCATTTGGTGGTTTTCACCACCCTATGTAGTGCCTTGCAATCAGCGATAGAGCAAATCACATTCCCCATTCCCATTGTTGTGCAATACAGTTGGTTAGGATGCTTTCTATTGCACAGTTTTAGAAGTTGACCAGGATTTTAATAAAAAGCTGGTGCTTCTTCAGCGTCCTAAGGAAGAAGACTTGCTTTCAGGCTTTCTAAACAAGGCTCAGAGTTGAGGAGCAGGTCGTTTCTGCTTAGGTTTGCTCCGATTAGAATATGCAATGGCCAATTAGCAAACAGAGGGAGGCGAGAAAAGGGGCAGTGAGAAACTTAATTTCGATTCGATTTGTATGGCTAGTACATGTGAAGAAAATTGACAATAAAACAGACTTTGACTTATTTCTTTATTTATGTATTTATTTTCAAAAGGTCCTTGGCCCCCTGTGTAAGAGCAGAGAGAAACTTCAGTTTAAAGTCCATGTGTGTGTTTTTTTTTTTTTTAATGAGTATCTAAATCGGAATATTTCCCAGCAAGCAAGCGATTGGGTACAGTGTGCTGCAACACCATGACTCTAGATGAAGAATTGGGTTCAGTGGAAGCATCACATGGAGGCACAGCAAGTTTTTGGAGTTGGGGGTCAAAGCGCTGGTCCAAGGATTTTGGCGTCTTAACAATTGTCACTGGATGAGACTGTTTGTTGGAATTACCAGTCCCTTTCCTATTTGAACCAGAGCTAACTCCTGGGATAGATTTGTAGTGGATGCTTTGGTGCCGACGGAGAACTGCAGACCGTGTGAAGCTTTTACCACACACGTCACATGAATAGGGCTTTTCACCTGAATGTGAGCGGATGTGTCGCCGTAGATCACCTGTGCTTCCAAAACTCCTACCTATGGAAACCAAAAAACACAACTTAATTTCCAGTTTTATGGTATACATAGGATAATCACATTTTATACAGTACGCATGCCTCACATGATGATTAGGTAAGTGATTATCTTGAACAAATTTTAGCCAACAAAATTAGTATTCAGGGTTGTTAAGAATGACTGGATTTACATGCATTTTAGAAACCTTTGATGCAGTGTTAAAATAATATTCTTCATATCTGATCACTTTTGGACAAAGTTACATCTCTGATACAGCACAATTGTCTGTCGATGGGCATGACTGAATAGGCATGAGCATGACTTATCTAGTGAGTGACCACGGCAACTGTAAACTACATCTGCATTTTTTAGCTTAGGTTCCTATATTTGTTCTTAGGTAGCTTCTGTGGGTAACCTTAAAGGCTCACTATGCAACATTTTTAATTTAATTAATCCGTTTCATACTATTTATGATGCTAAATTTAGTCATTACACGGTGAACGAACAGTGTAGAATGCGCCGCCGTGGCCAATAGCGGTAGATACAGCACTTGCAATGTTCAGCAGCGCGGCCCGCCTCCAATAGAATGCAGTGCAATGCAATGCAATACAGCGGTCTTTAGAGGGAGCTTGTGAGAGAGAAAAACAGAATGTTGCTTAGCCCCGGTTTAACAGTAATAAACCTCTAGTCTGTCCAGAAAGTGTCAGTAAACCACAATGAGAATTGAGGCAGCTTCATGGTTGTGATGGTCATGCTGAATGCTAACTTAACTAAAGTACAGTCAACGCTAGCAGATAACTGAGAATTTATGATAATGAATTTTGCTTGTCCAGATCAAAAGGTCTATGTCCCCTGTTAAAGGTAAAGGTGAAAGTGACAGGCTATAATTACTGTTACATTCATATTTTCTTCAGTCAAGGAAAATTTTCAAGATTCCTTACCACAGGTTTGGCAGCTGTGAGGTCTGTCTCCACTGTGACGAATTTTATGCTTCTGCAACTTTCTGTGCATATTGAAAGACTTGCCACACTGGTCACAGGTAAATTCCTTATTAGTTGAGTGTGTATTTTTGTGTTCTTTCAAGTTACTAAAGTTACTGAAACCTGTAGTCAACAAAGGAATAAATCATAGAATAAGACAACCTATGTGTAAGTCTAGTGGTAGAAGAGAGAAAAAAAATACTAATCTTACTTTTTGGTATCGATATACTTATTGGGTGCCAAACACTTTTAAAAACAGTTGTCCTTTAAATTATCAAGCATTTTATTTTGACCTAGCTCTTGCACAGGTCACTACATTTATAAAGTATTTGTCATTAGAACACTGTTGTTAGCATCTAAAAGTAAAACCATTGCTGCAACTTAGGAGCAGCCTTGGTAAGTACACAGAAATTCATTAAAAATTGAAGTAAACCCCTAACCTCTTCCACAAACATCACACAGATGAGGCTTTTCCCCTGTGTGGATGACAATATGACGCTGGACATCCCCTGAGGCAGCAAAGCTATCAAGAAAAAAAAATAAAAGTAATCATTTTAACTTCAGTTGGCTTCAGTTTTTTACAAGCTCTTCACATTCACTTTCAAAACACAGGGGCTGTAAAATGGCAAGGCACCGCAAGCCATCTGTCCGGCCCAGACATCTCAGAATTGGTTGGCACATTATTAGGAGAGAGCGCATTCATTTTCAAAACGGGCTGTAACTCAGGGGCTGTAACCCTCAAACCTGAGAGGTGGGTGAATGTAGGGGGACCTGAACTTGAAAAAAAACAAAAAACAGCCAACCAATAAAGCAACAAGATGAGGTGGGAGTTAATGCGCATCCTCTACCATCTAGTTCTTGATTGGTTATGTTTAGGTTAGTTTGAGAGTTCGTTGTGAGGATTACAGCCCCTGTGTTGTCTTTCGAGTTTTTTTTTATAGTGTACTCAGGAGGCAGAAAGCTAGCCAATCAAACGGAGAAGCCTACGATTTGAGATAAAAATAGCCATCCAGTGTGGCCAAACAGTAAGCTTTCTTTTTGTGCCATTTAGACATTAATTGTGAATAAACTGAATGTTCTGCTTAGTCTGCAAAGGGTTAAACAACAACAAAAAAATGCTGTCAAAAATTTCTTTGTGACTATCAGAAAGCAGAGTATGATGGAGCGCTATAGATAAGTCTTTACAGTACCTTTTCCCACAGAGTTCACATATGTACGGCTTTTCTCCTGAATGCCGGCGTAAATGTGTCTGCAAATTACCAGACTGCAAAAATATAAAACATAATATAAAAGTAATATTTAGACACATTGTGAATTACAATGACTTTCAAATAATATTCCCAGATCAACTCAAGGTTCTCGAATGACCACCATTTACTCCTATTCTTATCATAGTTGATAATTAATCAGCATTTTAACGTTTTCGGTTTTTGGTTCAACCTTAAAATTGGTTCTAAAATTGATTGTTCTAATTGAACTGGTTTTAACCGGTTAGAACAAAAAAAAATAAGTTCCTGAACCGGTTAATAACGTTCCATGTCAAGTACATCACAAATACAGGATAATCCTAATGACTTTAAAATGGTCTTATCATGTTTCAATCCTGCCATAAAACATTAAAAAGCACTATAGGCTTGATTATGTCATCAGCTACTACTTCACTACATCACTACTTTTTACACAATTAATTTCAATATTATACAAGAATTACTATGCTTATATTTTTTATTGCCCATTTTACATATGCACATATGCACTTTTAACCTTGCATTGTTGCACTACTGGACTCATTTGCACTACTACCTTGACACACACCTCATACTGGACCACAGTACATTCATGCGCACATCTACCCTTAGTATTTGTATTCTATTGTTCTTTTTAGTAATGTTGATCTAGTCATGTTTTGTTGATCTGCTTCTTATCATCCTGTGTACACTGTAGTATATGTTGTGTGTGATTTTTTAAGCTGCTGAGTCATCTGCCAAGTCTATCTGTGTCATTTATTCCATGGCGTGAACAACGAGAAGTGAGCATCATCACTAATCATATTACACTCAGAAATCAAAGAACAAATAAGTACCATTATTAACTGGTCGATCCGGAGCATAAAAACATGTAACATGTGTCTGGTTTTGGTTCTGTTTCTAGAAAAACATCAAAAGTTTCTGTTTTTTGTTTTCGTTCCCTGAACTGGTTCAAAGAATTGTTGAAACTTTTTTTCAATACAATGTTTTTAAACATGCACCAGATGACACATTTTTAAGGTTTTCACATACTTCTAAAGTTAATTATTTCACATAAAAATAAACAAATGGTGTTTAAATGTCGACATGAGAACTGTTACTTAGCTCCAACAGAGTGTGATATGAAAGAAAAATCTGAGAAAAATTTCATACCTGTGAAAAATGTTTTCCACATAAATTGCACTGGAATGGTTTTTCACCTGTTGAATGATGAAAAACATGGTAATTAAAAGACCACTGTGTCATGTTCTGAATGATAAATTTCAGTGTCATGTCATATAGTAATTAAATTATACTTTAGGAATGTCTTGTCAGGTTACATTGCTAAAACATATCACAAAAGTAATTAATCCCTGTCCCATTTAGAGACTTGGGATGGGATGATAAAGTGTTGTGATGTGATGTGTCTGTAACAGCATAATAACATAACAAAGTAATACAATAAGTGTCTATAACACCATAATCTTAAACAATATGATGGCAAGGGAGGAAGCGGCCGGCACAGACCCGACTATAGAGGGAGCAGCCAGGGGTAATGGTCTGGCTAGGGGAGGCGATGGGATGGGACAGGGAGAGAGTGGCCGGGGGAAGTAGCAACACTGGGGTGGGCGATATAGTCTAAAATTTATATTGTGATATATTTTGAACCATAGACGGTAGATGATATATGTCACGGTATACTTTGGTATGTAACTTACAGCATAACATTTTCTTAATGGTTACCATAGCATAAAGTCAATATGTACAACAGTTGTTTAGTCATTGTTCGGAGGTTATATTGGACTCTCAAATTCACACAGAAGTAAACTGGTAAGCTGCATTTGTGTAAGGCAGTAGCTGTTCAATTTATAGGCTCTTACAGTTTCGTTGTAAGAATGAAAAGGTACTATCAATAAGGTGAAGCTACAGGTCAACATTTTTTCACATGGTTGTGGAGACGCAATGAGCCTATCACGGTATGGCGATATGACCCAAAATCTCTATCATTTGCAAAATTCATATTGCATACGGTATATATCGTCTATATTGCCCACCCCTAGTCGCGACCAGACATTTCAGCCTTTCAGACCTTTAACTAAGATGTCATCATCTACAGCAACAGGACTGATTGAACAGTCAACATTACTTGTCTCATTTTACAAAATATCAAGTCACTAACTTTTTCACAATCATAATGTTAGCACTGCACTAATTTTTTGTATTTAGTTTCAAAATAACTTGTCATGCATGCCTTAATTTGGATTGGTTATCTCCTGGTCTTTTGACCAATCAGCTATTGGGACATCTATTGAGCCATTTCCCATACTGGAAACGTGGCTTATTTGACCAAAGACCATTGTTTATCTATAGACACTTAACCGAAGTCATATGAGAAACTATCAGGATCTAAGGTATTACAGGAACTCAATTAACTTCAAAAAATACTTAAGATCTCAATAAATTACTGAAAAAAATAGTTACATACCAGTGTGTGAGCGCTTGTGGAGTTCCAGGTTGCTTGGGTGTTTAAATGTTTTCCTGCATATTTCACAGCAGTTATTATTTCCAGATTGTGCAGGAGAGTCCTTACTTGGGTCTGGGCATATCTGCATGGCATTCACCGTAACTTTCTGACCTGCACTTGACTTTGATTCTTCTGTGTTTTCTGGTCCAACCTGCTCATCCAAGCTTTCCTCCGGGGGAACCTCGTTCACGCAGTGCTCAGGAAATTGATTTTTTGAAATGTGCATCTTAACCACTATCCCCTCAGAGCGAAGGTAGTTGTATTTCTTCAGGTAAACTGATTTCTTGGAGCGCAAGGATTTCGACGCAGGACTTTTGCAAGCAGTAAGATAGGCATCATTGGCCTCTATTGAAATGGAATCTTGAGGTGTTGGGATCGGGGATTCCTGATTTCCTGGAACGCCACTTCTTTGGCAGGCAGGGGTTGGGTCAACCATGTTATCTGTGCTGTCAGCTAAAAGTGTTCTTTCTGCTGAAACCTGATCCTGATCTTGTATACATGGAGAGTGGCATGTCTGTGCAGCATTTTGTTCGTTACAATACTGCTTGCTGTAGAAATTGCGCAGCTTATAGCCATGTGACAGTTGTTTTAAAGGTGCTGTACACATATTAGCGACCATATCAATTGTTGAGTTTTCTTGAATGTGTGAATCTCTTTTGGATTGCTCTTCCTCAGAGGAAAAGCTAGGAGGTTTTTGGGTTTCTGTCATACTAAGATTAAGCTCAGGGGACAGGTTAGCACTCAACATGCAGTCCTGCTCATGTGCCAGTGAACCTGGCATGGGGAATGCGCATGCATTAGTAGAGCCACAAGTCTTCAGGAAACTGTTGCACATGTTCACTATGTTGGGAAGCTGTAGATACTGTGCAATATCCAACAAGGCTTGAACATTTTCATGATTCAACTCCAGGTGAGAGGTGTACATGTAATCCAGCACTTGGCCAATTCCTCCAACATCTTGAATGACTAGATGAAAAACATCATTTCGTTGACCTGTTGTGTTGTGGAAAAGAGACCTTTAAAATAAGAGAAAATGTAATGTAAGACAACTACAAATATTTTTTTTTTAGCAAACCAAATATATTTAATCAATTACAATTATGTTAATGGATGACTCATAGGCATGATACTGAGTGTGGTCTGGCCCAGATAAATGATTACCTCCACAGACACACACTAGCCCAATGTTAAATCATGGAGAAAAGTTCTAATAGTTTTTAATTAATAGTTGCAAAGATAAAAAACACAGCACACTTCATAAGGAAGATGTTCGCAACACAGTTGCTGCATTAAGTGCCATTAAAGGTAACATAGCACACGGTTTTTGACCATCAGAAATTGTTCTTTGAGGCTCAATTATAGCGTACGCAAATTTGTGAGTCTGAAAATGACCCAGGAGCATTGCTTAAGCGTCTTATTCAGGCTCATTTAAAAGAGTTAGAACGAAACAATTCGGCAAACTCAACCTGGCAACAGGCGATTGGACTAGAGACGATTATAAACGATCTTTGATTGGACCATGCAAATGTAGGAGGCGTATCCTTCTCCATTTACGTAACTGCGCACCTCTTTTCAGATTGGCCCTTTTCAGCACGGTGAAAACTAGTTTGAAATTTACATGTAGAAGCAGGCGGGAGATGTTGAAGTTTTGGTATGGTCCATTGGATACCTTAAAGCCACTATGTGTAAGTTTTATTTTTTGCGTATGAGAATTTCTCCCATCTATCGGCGAAGTGGTATACTGCACACGTTTGAATAAAATGCATTAGCCCTTCCCTTCCCACAGTCCTCATTTCCAATGGTACTCATTTTGAAAATGGCGGCGCAAAATGGATATTCTCATTTGGTACCCAGCCACATCTATATATAAATGGAAATTACCAAGTTTACAGGAACACTACAATTTATTCATGGAGGTAATTACCATCGTTTTACATTATATTTTTTAAATAAAAAATGTATTTTTAATAAAAGACGAAGATAAATAGAAGATAAATCCTACACATAGTGGCTTTAAGCTACCTAAATTCAACAATAACAAGGTAAATGCAGTTTGACATTCAATGAACCCTATTCCTATTCTATGAGGAAACTATACAGTTAACAGTTGAATGCATAGGATAGATTTGAAGCCAAATAACAATATAATGCAATACAATAACATTAAAAACAAAATGAATAATATGGAATGAAAATGTTTACAACATGTAAATTTGAACAATTACTACCTGAAATATGAGCTGAATGCAGCCAGGACATTTTTGTGGGCTTTGAAGCACACCCCCTTCACAACAAGCATGCAGTCACAGAGCATGCCCTGAATCCGCTGTTCCTGTAGTTGCTGAAGTAAGTAGGAGCTGTGGCTTGACAGACTTTCCATGGTTTGGGCTGTATGGGTGTGCATAAATACAAGACCCATGAAAGACATTATATATATATATATATAGATAGATAGATAGATAGATAGATAGATATCGGAAAATATAAACCTATTAAGTAAGGGTAGAGGTATTAGTGTTCCTTTCACACTTATGATTGTTTGTATGTCTGATGCATGATTGTTGTCAGACTGAACCAGGGGTGGGCAATTAATTTCTACCGGGGCCACATGAAAAATCTGAGCTGTGTTGTAGGGCCGATTCAACAAGAACTTGAACGTAATTCTGCTCATTATTAATTTTCTCTCATTTTTTCCTCTGGTCTTCATAGAGGCATTTAATGGTCAAAATATTATTTTACTTATTGTTTATATTACTAAACAAAGAATCATCAAATCGTTTTATTGGGCAAGACCAAGTAAGTAAGTACTTAGGGACGAGTATGGGGTGACCAGGGGGTCAGGATTTGGCTGGTTGGCTGGCATTTCCTCGTTTTCCATAAATTACATTGTATTCGGCAGCCTTTATAGAATGCTGATTGGTGGGTGTCCCGCTCTCGGCTCATGCACTAGTTTGGTGTCAGAAATTTCTCTGGTGAGAATGCTTTCCCCACCAAGCATATCAAACATGCAGGGTACTCCGGTCATCAACAATAGCGCTTCAACAAGTGCTCTTCAAAACCAACCCATAAGTGTCACTTTAAAACGAGACTCATTCGCTGAAGGAATGGGAGTGATCACGGACTTGGAAAGTTAAAAATAAATAAATTGAAATTAGTAACTTAGCTACATGGACATTACTCCCGAGATGAAAAAGAATCCCACTTGGCCCTGGATGTAACCGCATCTTAGCGGCGAAGTTAGTTTACTTGAATATCCCTGCATTTATAGACAGCGACCATTTAAACATTGGAATCAGTAAAGATAATGTGTTAAATTACTCACAGGCCCACCTTTACGTGTCTCAGAGTTGCGTGAAGCCAGCAACACTGGCTTACATTTTAAAAATGGCCGTTATCCGATGCTTTTTTTTTTCTTTCAAAATAAAAGCAGAGCCTGTTTGATGATAATCCACACGGTTCCTGTGCGCGATTCTTCAAAACGCAGAAAGGATTACAAACGGCATACTGTATACACTATATACTTCACACTACTCGCCCCCGCAAGTAGCCTAAGTAGTATAGGTCATCTGCTGTCCCCGGCAGCGCAACCAGAGCTCTTTTACGATGAGCCAGTCCACGCCATTACACTTGCAGTTTATGCATCTTGCGCATACCGCCACCTTCTGGTAGGAATCAAATTCATTTGAAGGCTGTAAAAGCATGACAATAGTCTTCCTGTTTACGGTTTATCTCAGTTTATTTGCTGCTTTTCTCAGATCAGAATGAAAATTCGCATATTAGTTCAACCTCCACAACATTTAGTAATTTGTGCACGTCATAGTAGCAATTTCTCTTTCCTCTAAACAAAATGCAAATGGTTATAACTTGCTGTTTCATAACATTATCATTTGCTTATGTCATGTCAGTCAAAATGAAATATACTTGAGGATGATGAATAGTCGTTCCCAATATTGCTTGAGTCATTATATACAAAATTGTTGAATTATATAACTAATATTCGAAATTTGTTAATACATAAGCCTACATTATCATGTCTTGTTATCATGTCTATCAAGTTATGATACATAATCTTTAATAAATACTCCAATATGCACATATCTCTACACATACTGTGTTGTTTTTGCAACCAGGGCAAATATTCAGGGCTGAAATAACCGCTCGTTCAAGCCTCCCTTAGATGCCGAGTGTAAAATATTTTTTATTTATAGTTTTTTTTTCCTGCTTTAAAAATATTTACAATATAGAAAATAAAAAATATTAACATTTTTTTTTTCAAAAAATACATGAATAATGAATTACATTATTTTTTATTCTTATCCTTTTTAATTTTTTTATCCATGGCATATTGTTATTGTTAAGGTGCATAGTAATTAACAAAGACAAACAAGCTCTTTGTTTTCATCAATAAAACAGAATATGAGATTAGTCTGTGGCATTTCCCATTTCCCTGAATAAAGGCAATTTGCTTTTAAAAAATAACATCCGTCAAAGTGTTTTAGATCAGAAAGCAGCCAGAGTAGCAATGTCCAGCACACCTGACGAAGCACATTTAATGATATCATCAATCAATCATATCAGTTGGAACTCAACAGCAGATATGTCACATATAATATATACCTTTTTTGAGTACGGAAGCCCTGAACTGCAAGTGTAAAAAAAATGCCCTAATTTTTTGTTATTTTTTGACATTATGTCATTATTTTGAAATATCTCATTATTTTGAGATATATTTGACACATGTAAAAACCTTTTTTTTAAATTTCAACATATTTATATCTCATTATTTCAACATTAAGTCATAACTTAGAGAGCCATGAAAGCCAAATATTTTAAATGTATTTCTAGAAGTGTACCTTCAAGAATCGCATAGCAAATTTATGAGCTCACGGTTTTAAAACTATTTAAGAACGCCAGTGGAGGTGCTCAATGCACCCACAGGCACTGAGAAGACTCCAACTAAATTAGACATGCTGGCTTGGTGAAATTGTGTCAGTCTAAGTATCACATCAGATAACCTATAGGCCTAGGTAACGCAGCTTAACATTGCGTTCTTAGCTTTCTGTAACACTGCTGGATGGAAAGATCTATGAACCAATATAAACATAGTTACAATAAGAAAAAAACTTAAATGACATCAGTCAGGGATTGATACCAAACATTGAATTATCACTCAGAATACAGATTCACACAAAATCCTGTTGTTATGTCATATATGGCCTTTTTTTTAGCACCTGTATTTAGACACATCGCATGATGCATGTCATTAACACAATATTTTAGCTTCTTGTTAGAGCAAAGTGCTTGCATTCCAGTAACATTTTGTTTACTCACTGAGAACAGAGAACTCTTCAACTTTTTTGTTTTATGATGTTAAATGTGGTGACTAGTGATCTGTTATTCACATTAAACAAACCCAAAACTGAAAACTAACATGAGCTCTAGTTGTTGATGTGGTAAATACAAAGACAAACATTGATCTGAATGTTAATTATATTAAACAAACTCTAATTTTATATACATGAGTTCTGGTTGTTGATAACAATGTATCCTCAAAGTTTCCTCTAAGTGCTATTGCCATATGACCATATGCTGTACAGAAATGAATGTTCTGTGTGCACAAGAAAAAAAACTGGAAGTTGTGAGCCAAATAGGGCCTACATCTCAACAAAAACTATCTTTGGAAAAAAATGAATACTCTAGTCTGGAATCAGAATTTTAACAAATTTTAAAGGAACACACCACCAATATCACTTCGATATTGAACAATGTTCGTTCCTTAACTCGAGACGAGTTGATACATACCTCTTGTATGAGTGTGTGTACTCAATCGCTCTGGCACGCGGCACATTTAGCTTCGGGCAAAAAGCCAGTAATTTGAGAGAAAAATAAAATGGTGCTAAAATCTTGCAGCATCTTATTGAGCACTTTAAGGGAAAATCATAGTTCACAATTGAACAATAGTGGCATGTTCATTTAACAGTGAAAATTTGGGATACACTAGCCCTAGCTCTAAAGCACACACTATCTACTGTATCTGCTCCAGCATGCAGTGCTTTAAAGCACACAGTACTGAATCTGCTCCAGCATGCAGCACTTTAAAGCACACAATACTGAATCTGCTCCAGCATGCAGTGCTTTAAAGCACACAATACTAAATCTGCTCCAGCATGCAGTGCTTTAAAGCACACAATACTAAATCTGCTCCAGCATGCAGTGCTTTAAAGCACACACTGTCTACTGAATCTGCTCCAGCATGCAGCACTTTAAAGCGTGAATCACGTGAGGCCAGTGGAAAAAAGATTGAGAAAAAGTCATACTGTACAACTTATTTAGAATCGCAAACCTGCAGCTAATGTTAACTGAACTTTAGCTGTCAGATCACTCCCCGTTAAAAAAATACACTTTCAACTAACAAAAGTTACTGTCCGGGCTGCCTAACTATTTTCAGTCGACCAAACTTGAGATAATGAGTTGTGAATCGGCATTCACTCATTCCACTCATTATCTCAAGTTTGGTCAACTGAAAATAGTTAGGCAGCCCGGACACCATCTTTTGTTAGTTAAAAGTGTGTATTTTCTTTCACAGTGCTCTTCAGTCGAAGTTTACTTGTTCTATTTCCTTTCGACTGCACTAGTGACCATAAACGACAGCGCCATTGATTAATTCACATCTCCAGCGCCATTGATTAATTCACATCTCCAGCGACACATTAAGGCAACAAGCACTGCTGATTTGATTTAAAAGTCTTGGGCTCAAGCTAACTGAAAAATCTTTTTTTCTTTATTTCGCTATGTGAATTGAATAGAATTAAACTAATTACTGTACAAATAGGAAAAACATATGTGCCTTAACTGATTTGGAAAACACTTTGGGAAAATTGGGAATTATTTTCTCTTTAGGTAGAAATCAAATTGTCAAAGAAATTGTAAATTTGCTTTGAATGTTACAATAAAACAAACACCTTGCATAAAGCTTTTTTGTTCAAAGCAACTGTGCAAACATCTGCCAGTGGTTTTTTATCCACAAAGTTCAGTTTGCAATCCTCTACAGCTTTAGTGGCAGAGGAAGCAAAGGTACCATATTTGTATTGCCTTGAGTACCGAGAACAGCAGCAGGATTGAATAACCTTGATATAGTGATGGATATGTGCACTGTGAAAAAACAAAAAGCTATGACAACTTAAACATTTTAGGCAACTTGATGCACAGAATATTTGAGTTTACACAACACAAAAACATGTTTTTAAAAACCTAGAAATGTTAGTTTTTGTGTTGTGTAAGCTCAAAAATTCTGTGCAAGTTGCCTTGAATTCTAAAGTTGTTATAGCTTTTTGTTTTTTACAGTGTGCAGTTTGCTTTTTGTCATCATGCAGCCTGCTCCCTTTTCAGACGCAGAAGAAGGTTTCTCTTCTCCTCAAGGAGCTCCTGAATACGCTTGTTCCTTGTTCGTTCACGTAGGAACACACGGGCACGTTGGGAGATTATATTGTTCAGAGGGACATCATTGTCTACCCCTATGACCCGGAAGGGAATATTAATGGCATTCCCCTCACTTGTTACTTCAGACTGTATGGCTGGCTTGCTGGTTGAGGTTCTGGTTGTCACTGGTGATGTTGTCGTGACTGCTGTTGTTGCAACTGTCGTTGTCTGGATTGATGCCTCAATCTCCCAACTATTGTGCCATGCAGGTGTTGATGGAATGTTCACACTCTCAGATCCAGTCATGTCTCGCCAATCGGATGTGGTCAAATCTATGATGTGATCACTATTGACAGTGGTTCTGAGTGTAGAATCGCCAGTTATCAAAGAAATGTCCATTGTGTTTGTTGGAGCCTCAGTTAGCATGTGATCAGGCCAGTTAGTGGCAGTGCCAGGAGGCTCCTCAAACTGAGTGCTGCTGTTCGCTGGCGTGCCAACTGAGATGACCTGGGGAGCACTTGTGTGAGTGGGGAGGTGGCTAGAAACAGTGAAATTTGAGCTGGGACTTGCATTTAAATGACTGGTATCGTCTGTTATGGTATAAGTTGTGGACATAGTTGAGCTGGGAGTCGAGGACAGGCCTGAGCTGAGAGGGGTCATGGGGTAACTCTGGACTAACTCTGTGGCCTGGACTGTAGTGGTAGTAACTAGACGAGGTGAGCTGTGGCCTAGACCCGTGCTTAACTGATTTGGATTTGGGGTTGTGGTACTGTTAGCTGCGCATGACTTGCAGCACAAGCGCTGATAACCAGGCAGACTGCAGTACTGTCTCAGGACTTCCATACGGCAGAAGACTGATCTGTCTTTCTGACAGTTTGTGCCTGCAAAACAAGGACAGAGACATAAGACATAAGATTGCAAGCAAAATCCATGAATATGCGATCAAGTAACATATTTGTGTTACATAATCTTGCTGGTTAAAATAGTGGGTAAGAAGTGATTATTGATGTGTATACTGTATGTATGTGTGTATGTGTAGGCAAAGCAAAAGAATGCAGGGTTCAATGTAAAGGCAAGCAGCTGTTGAGGTATCAGAAAGGAACTGAAAAGACAGATTGCATTTGGGACCACCTAGGTCATGACTTCTATTCACACAGGACAAAATCTAGTAGAAAGAGTTTGACTTTAAAGAACTGGAATTGTTCAACATCTTTCAAATAATAATATGATTTGCTTCTCTCTGCAACAACTGTTGCACAACAAGAGTGTCACACAACAAGAGAGCAGTGACCACGCCTGGCCTACACCTGGTATTTTAAAGTGCTAAATGTGCAACTTGACTGCAATACCAAACAGCCAAACTTTTTGTCATGGCAGCCGGAGCATATACTCAACCTTAAAGCAGCACCAAAGACTTTTTAAAACAATGTTGAACGATACTTGCTGCATTCGCTCTGCGACCCCCTATTGTCTTTGACGGCACTAAACAAGTTTGCCCAATCGGGTAGCGATCTGTAGTTCAAGTAAAACTACAATTGACTTGCTTTATGGGAATGCTTCCGTTCCAATCTGTAGAGGGTGTGATTTTCAAAACTCCTTGGTGCTGCTTTAAATAGACCTACCTGCTAGGCTGCAGGACTTTACATGTACTGTACATACAAAGATGCGCTTTTGGGTGGCAAAACTTTTCACTACTTCAAAATATCTAGGCCTAAACACACATAACCACCGATCAGAAAAATAAGTAACGTTTTAATTGGAAATGTAAACATAGGGATTGTTAGTTTAATCCTAATTTGTTTGTTGATCATGAAACAACTGTGGTATTTTCAACTATTTGATCTATTTTTATTGTGTTTTTGTGTTTCTTCAGTGTCTTTCTTCTTATAGCATTCATCGACCATTCAGAAGAGGAAATAAAAAATAAATTCTTTTTGACACATTTTTTTTTATTTCTACAACTTTTGCAGTTGATTATGACAGAAACTGAAACAATGAACCCCACCCCCAATAATATAATTTATGTATATATATATATTTATATTTATATATAGAGATTATTTTCTTAATAAAAATAAATCAACTGTATCGAAAGGTACAAGTTCACAGTCACTTTGGTAAAACACTTCATTACTTTGAAATCAAACTGCAAAGAATGAGTATACATAAGTAAATAAATAGATCATTAAATAAATAAACTACAGGTTTTCCATGAAGATGTAAAAACTGTTATGGCACGCTGAAGTGTCATATATTAAACATTTACAAAACATTAATAAAGTTTCCCTGATAAATCAAAGTGCATATAGACGCAGTGCACGTAAGTCCATCTGAAGATTTCCCAAACATTTGCCCCAAACGTTTTATCCCCACGTTAGCCGACCAGGCGCAGCAGGCCAGTGAAGCCACAAAAACAGTTACCCATAGTAGATAATATTATCATTTTTTCATAAGTAAGGAATTAACAGTCATGAACGTTATTAAATACAGTCAACACCAATGGTATATACAGCATCACACTGCAAGATCTGGCTTTATCCTCTTCCAGTCATCTCTGGCACATGACTTATATAGCTCGCTACATAACCACAGCAGAAATGTGTTCACAAAACAATGAGAAAATCGGACGTGTTTAGGAATGCCTTTTCTCCTTTTTAATACTTCTTCTCACTAATTTAATACTTGATATTTGGAGTTTAATTTGCCACTGCCTAAACTACGTATTAGCTGTGTTGAAACACTCGTATTATAAATTTAGGAGTTTAAAGCTGCCTCTTTTTGTCTGTGATGAAACACGCCTATATGAGCAAAGCCACCACTCTATTAGATAAATGCCATTTACATTCAATCCAATATAAGGCATTGTTCTTGCGCTCAATGTCAAAAAGAAAACACATGTGCACGGAATAAAAAACAATGAGGTTTATGAGGTATTTTGCCATTTATCATGTTTTCCGGTTTCTAGGTCTTCCAGTATGTCACTTTTTGTTTGCACACATCCCAAACACACACATGGGTATAGGCACATTCTCACACACACACACACACACGCTACACTGCACCACCTCCATACATACAACATGAACATATACAAATGCATGCATGCACACACACACACACACACACACACACACACACACTCTCCCAATAGAATATACTGTATGTATATAAATCACACTGCCCTAAATGGACTCTTATGTAAACACACAAAATGGTAAACACTGACGTCTGATACATGCCCACTCGCACACGTACATCCCAAACTCGCTGTGCAATGGATGTGTATGTGCATGGCAGGAAATCAAAGTGAGAAAATCCTCCCATTCTTTTTTTTTTTTTTTTTTAAACAAAAACAGTGAGGCAACTGGCTGAACATGTCCTGCATAATAATGTCCTTTCCCATCACCTAACGCTTCTCATCTTTGTCAATATTTTCCTCTGTATTCATGTAAAACCAATAAAAAAATCCACGTAACAGTCAAGGATCGGAACGATCAGTAGCAGTCCAAAGGGTTAGGCAAATAAGCTACAGCTTATTCAGGGCCAAATGAATTATTAGATATATTATTGTTCAGATAGACTCATATAGATTTATATTCATATATAAGTACAAATATATTTATGTGTGTATATATGTCTATAGATGTATATATATATCTTTATTTTTATATTTTGCAAGCACAAATAAGCTGCATTTATTGAAATTCAATATTTAACAGTCGAGAGAGGATGGAGGATGAGGTGGAATGCTAATAGATCTTGTGAGGAAAACCCAGACCCTGTTTTAATATGAAACATATTCATCACCTCATCACACCATTGCCTACCAGCCACAAAGGATGGCTTAAAAACAGTCCTCCCTTTTCAATGCAGCTCAACAAGAACTAGTCTTTTTCATTTCTTGTATGTGCCTGTAAGTTTCAGTAATCTTTTATGTGATGAAATGAGCACTTAGCAAAGATAACCTTCATTGTGATTACAAGTTCACATTCACAATAAAGCCTTCCTCGTCCTTTTCTGTTCGCTTTTCCCCCATATCACCCTTCTTTTAAGATGATGGCATCATTTCAAGATGGCTGCCATCACAGGAGTGTAAACCAACGTGTTGGTGGGTGCCTGATGTTTCTCTCTTAAAAACACACTCACTTGTCACCAATCACCTGTTCTCACTACCAGTCAAAATACAGTATGCTTTTTTGAAACACTTTTTACCCTTGACATTTGAAATGTTACCCTTGACATTTGAAGGTTTTTTTTTTCTCCGACTGGTCAGTGTTTCACGACACAGAGCTCCTAAGTGGAGACCGAGAAAGAGAGCGAGAGTAAAAGTGTTAGAGAAGGAGAGACAGAGAGAGAGAGAGAAGAAACAGCACAGGAGTCTGCCAGCCTTCAGCCCGTGCTGTCAGACACAAGCCTCCGTGAAAGAGGAGAGGCCCCACCCCTGGGGTGGGGAAAGGACAGGAGAAGCATCAGATGGGGGCCCACCACCAGTCAGGGGAGCTTGCCCTGCAGAGAGAGGCAGAGGGAGAGGGGCAGGGTCCAGCTGAGAGAGGGCATGCAGCGCAAGGCCAGGGCCAAGCTCGGGAGAGACTTTTTACTTGAGGAAATCTTTGGGGCAGCGTCGCGGATATTAGGCTTTGACAGCCACTGGATCAAGAAATTACCTAGAGAAAAGAAGAGAAAGAGAAAGTAATCACACAACATGTTAGCTCAATAGAGCAATAAGAAAAACCCTCCTCTGCCCCTTCAATAACACTAATAGAATGATGGCTTCAGGCCCCGTACACACATAGCCGGGTATCTGCTAAAGTGTTTTCGAATGTCACAATATGCGCCAAAATCACTAGAAAGTTTAACATGCAACCTTTGTTTACTGCCGTTTGGAATGCTTATGAATGTGTTGAAAACGAAGATGTTCGGTTATGTGTGGACGGGCTTTTTTTTTTTTTGAAAACGAGGTAATGTGGATAGAAATATTTGTATAAACGGAGGGGGGGAAATATTCGGTTTCAAAAATACCCAGCTACGTGTGAACATAGCCTCAGTCTAACTACCAAAACCAAAGGTTGTAGAGCGGGGTGCTCTAGAATCTTTGACCAAAACTGCCATGGAATTCTAATCTTTTCTGTTCTGTTCTACCGGTATTCTATTCTAGAAGTTAGCAATGCTGCTTTCCAGCATCTTTGTGGCCCTTCTCTGTCTCTATAGTGACTCCCTCAGACTTCATAGCAAGTGTAGCCCGGGAGGATGCAAAGTAATCAGGGGCAGCTACTGAAATGAACCCCCAAAGCTGATTGTGGTGCGCAGAAGGGCCACTCACTCTGACAGGGAGACATCAAGCACTTTTGGACTGAAGCAGGCTTGCTGTCCTCCAGGCATGATCCAATGGTGGTCCCCCGGTTGCGACACTGAATCTGTCGCTCTTGATTTCCACTCCCACAAGTGACAGAGCACTGTAAGAACACACACACACACACATATACACTTTACTTCGGTATGCATCCATGAACATGTGCATTATTTCATCTACAACCGCATCAGAAAATTACATATTGATTACATATCTAAATTGTAATCAATTTGAATGCAATGGTTAAGTTATTCTGTGAAAACTGTGTCCAAACAACCTATCTAACAAAAATAGCTTAGGCACTGTGATACTAGTGGGCTACAAGCTCATCAAGTCTCACGTTGCACATAATTTCAGTGTCGCAGTGATGGACTGACAGCGCTCGACCTAAACATACTGACTCTCTCTCTCACACACACACATACACACCACACACACACAAACACCCACCTCAGACCAGGGCCCAACTTTCCAGTGTGGGCAAGGGTGTCTGTTGCAGGGCTGGCGAGAATCAGGGCGGTTATCGTTACAGTATTTGTTGCGGATCTTGCGCTTGCTGCCATCTTCCAGGAGTTTGTAGCAGGAGACAGTGCGCGTCCTGTAGCCCAGCTTCCCACAGGTCTCACTGCACGGCTCCCAAGTACCCACATCCCAGCTAGAGTACACACACACACACATAACACACAGGGGGTGAGAGACTGGCATGGGTACACAACAAGGCTGGGCCTACAGACCAGTTGAATATTACAGACATCAGAGCACAGACACAATTACAATATGACATACGCCAAATACATTGCTTATAGACATCTGTAAAGGTTCTCATTTATCCAGGTTTTGGTAGTAATAATGTTCTGTTCAGTTCAGTTCAGTTGAGACTTCTTTTTGAGCTTGAAAACGTTTCACTTTCCATCCATAAATCTGACGAAGAACTGCCGAAGCTTTCTGGATGGAAAGTGAAACGTTTTCAAGCTCAAAAAGAAGCCCAGTTGCCTTACTGAACATTATGACTACCGTTTACAGACATTTCTGATACAACAAACACATTGTTTTACAGATATTTCTGATTTACAGAGATTTCTGATACGACAAACACATTGCTTACAGACATTTCTGATGTGACAAACACATTGTTTACAGATATTTCTGATACGGCAAACACATTGTTTACAGACATTTCTGATACGACAAACACATTGTTTACAAAGCTTCTCACAGGCTTAGAGCTAGTGAAGTGCTAGTGAGTTCCCAGTTTCCTAGAACATGGTCTATTAATCACAAATAATCTGTTTCTTATTAGTGCAATTAGTCAACATCCATTCCACCTCCAAGACACACACACACACACACACACACACACACACAGAGCTTACATGGGTAGAGGGCACTCCTTTATGTTGCAGTATCTACTCTCTGTGAGTGGTTTCTTGATGTGAGCGCAGTGACGGTGATCCACCTTCAATGAGTCTCTGATTTTCATACAGGTGTAACGGGAATGTTGCTGGCCTTTACAGAGGGAAAGTTTGCACAAACACACACACACAGACAACGCACAGACACACACACACACACACAGAGCACTGAGAACAGCAGCAGCTGCTATGAAATACTCCAACACAGCCCTTAGATTAATGATCATTAGTGCCATTCCAAAGAAACAGATGTTGACCACATCTGTTTCATTCACATAGTGGGAGATGAGAGTGATCTACTGAAAGTGGAGGGACTATTGGTAATATGTGACACTTATGATGATGGGTGCTGATTTTGAAAATATCTTATTACTGTCATTATCACTGTGTGATCACTGTGTGTTTCGTACTTCATATGTACATATGCGTCTTAAATGTTTTTTTCTAAGACAGACAACGTGAATGCATTAGAGATCATTTAGGTACTAGTAAAATGCCCACGATGTTGGCATGATGATTGTCAATAATCATTAGAACTGGGGCAAACCAAGCAGTCTTCCAGCAGCCTTTCTATACCTCATTACAACGACTTGAAACAAGGTTACCAATGTATTGTTTTGTTGTTGTTGTTGTTGTTGTTTTTTGTTAAAGAGTCCATGGCAGAAAAGTAATGAAAAACATATTGCAGGGCACCTCTAAGTGCACTAGTTCCTCCCGCAGCAATACAGCCCCTCTCCAATATCTTATTTTTGAAATGGTGTTCAGAGGCATGCACAATAGTAATTATAATCTGGCTTTTAATTGTGATTTTGAAGCCACAAACAAACAGTAAGCCCCAGAACGAGATCCCAAAGGTATAGTGCTAACAGCAGAATTTTGTTGGCCTGCTCTGCAGCAGAAGAGACTGATGCACTAGATGGCACCAAAGAAAGACAAACTTATCTTGAAGCAAAATCTCAAAACATTTAACAAAATACTAAAAAAGTATGTACATCTTTGACTAAAGAAAGTAGTTTGAAGAAAGTTGATTTTCACCCCCAGTCCCCATAGGAGATGGTAGGCTACTTATTAACTTTTGGTGGATGATAAATTGCACTGTCGGAAACCCCCAACTAAAGCTGAACTATATCATCAGGAGGAGATGGAGCTGGCTGCTATGAGCTGAGCAGTGTCAGTACACGGCTGGGCCCAAATCTCTTTCTGGCCCTTCCTTGACTAGTTAAACTAATAAGGTATTTACTGCAACTTAGCTTTGGTAACTCTTGTGGGTTTTGGCGTGGATGAAATGTGTGTGAACCTTCTGGTGTAACACTTAGCATTCAATTTCATATTCAAGTGCAAAACAACTCTGAAAATACTGAACATGAGCTAAGAGGGGATTAACTACCCTATTAATCCATAATATATTCATAATATTAACTTTCCATTTTTAAAACTGGCATAAAAATGTGATCGCACATAATAAGCTTCCATCAATGCAATGCTATAATTTTTTTACTAACTTTGATATACAATATATCATTCCTATTGTCCTCAGATGGTTCTGACCAGTCTCTTATCACTATGGCAGATTAAACTGATTTTGAAGAGGTACAAAAAAATAGCCTGGGCCCGCCCATACTTCCTATGGCGCTACATTCGATTTCGCGAGCAAAGTCAGTCTGGCCAAGCTACCATTTTAGAGCATTTCTGTTCCTAAAAAAGTGGGAACCAATGAGAAACAAGCTTAGGCATACGTCATCGGAATGAGGGGTCTGATTGGTTGTAGATTCGTCAAGTAGTATACAGAGGCATCTGATGGACGCAGGTTAAGCCCGCCTCCCAGAAGTCGGGTAGAACGGTAGCTTGGCCAGACAAAGCTCCTATGAGCTTAATAGTCGCGAAAGCCAGGCTAACAAAAAATGGCAATATAGTAGCTAATACTATTCTCTTATTTCCTGCTAGCATTATTGGGCCACTCCATACCTTTCCCACATAGCTTGCTGCAGGGTGCCCACCCCTCCAATGCCCACTTGTACAAAGCCGCGTCATCTTGAGGGATGTTGTTTTCACTGGCCGAGGGAGATTCATTTTTGATGATGAACTTGAAGGTCAGATTGATGTGTGTATCACCAGTGGTTTGAATCTAAAAAAGTAAAAAAAAAAACAATAATGAATAGAGAGATTTTAAAATAGATTTGAGAGCAGTTTTTTGTTTTTCCTGCATTTCAGGGTCTGTATGTATGGACGTGTTTGCGTAATGGCTGTATCATGTCAAATTTGCATGTGTATGTGTATGTGTGTGCATCCTAAACCATATGGATTGTGTATTGTGTCTACATTGTGTGTGTGTGTGTGTGTGTGTCTACCATAAGGACTGTATCATGTCTCAGAGGGCCAGTGGTCTGAAGTGTCTCTTTGTCCATGTCCTTCTCATACTCCCATTCCACTCCCTTCTCAATCACAGAGGTGAAATCTGGGAACTTCCTGTCTGCGTTCAGGAAGAACTGGCCTGTCGCCTTGTTCTTCAGCACTATAAAGGGACAACAGCAATATAGAAACATTGCATTAGCCTGTGGAAAAATCCACCCATTCAAACTGTATCCACCAT
>JAGFZM010000365.1:32301-43333 GCA_017657215.1 Limnothrissa miodon | reverse complement strand
CTTGAATAAACCTTAAACTGGTAAACTCATACACATTGTTAGCTGCTAGTACCCACCACTCTTAGAGATGGTATCTATGCTGTCCATCTGCCCATTTATCTTGTTGGAGTTTTGAGCACTGGGAGCACACTTCAACACATGTACAATCATTACTTTAGCTACACGCTACATCTACACCAAACCCATTTGTAGATTATTAAAAGACCAACCATCTTTATCCACAAACAGGTCAGGAATCAGTTTGAATCTGAATCTGTTTCTGTGGAGATTTTCATGAAAGATAATCTTGGTATTTAGATGATTTTGGGGATTAGGATTCTGACTAAACTGAATTAAAGCTGTCGGCATAGACAACAAGGTAAACAATGGTGATATGGTAAACAATGTTTATATGAATCTGCATTAGTCTGGCTAACAGTATCTCCATGGAGCCATCATTGAACCAAAACTCTTACCTAAGGCATGTGGGGCTCCGTTGGGGATTTGGACAAGGAGATGTCTCGCCCCACGTGGAATTTCAAGTACTCTCTGGTAACCTGCAAACACAGTGAAAACAGATCCAGAGCACTTGTTCTATTGATCCACAACACATCAAAATTCTGTCTGGATGCAATAACGAGTCTGGGAGTATCCTCTGAATCTCCTTCCCAATGCTCCATAGCAAAGCTGCTTGAAATCTCTTTAAGAAATACACAGTCCCTTTACACAGCCAAAACTGTCCAGCAACCGGGTGCCAGTGAGTTGCAGGCTTAAAAATTCAATAAAGTAAATATTAAGTCATCACACACTGTTGGAACTTTTTTTATTTTGCTCAACGTATTTCGCAACGTGTTTCTTGGGGAGCCTAAAGAAGCAACTTTTCAATGGTGTGCGGTGACCTATTCTTTACTTTACTGCTTGAAATCTCTGTTTTGACTGGCGAAAGCAGAGGTGCGTTTAAGTCAGAGGTCTTTCTGACATCCAGTAACACACTGGGTAACCAGCTTACCAGCCATGTTCTGCCAGCCTGTCATGTCCATAGGCATCCCATTAGCCTCCAAGACTAATGACCCTAAAGGCTGACTTAAGATAGTGTGACAGGGATGATATGGGGAACATACCCATGTCCATAGGTGACCAATGAGCCCCTGAGAAAAGGCTGACTTACTGTAAGAACAGTGTGATATGGGAATTGTCAAAAAATGGGATACCCATTTTCCGGTGCTCCCTCTTCATCCACACAGCAGTGCTCCATGCAAAGCTTCATGTAAAGCGTATCATATCATATCATATCATATCATCGCCTGTTATTTTGATTTATTTCTCCTGAATTTGGAGTTTGATTTACTCCTCAGACCACCAGATGGCGGTACCTTGCTTCAAATCCCTGCCATGGTCAAGTTGCAGCCTCTCAGACAGACGGCCTACAAAGTGGCACAAACCATCTGGTGCATATTGGTCACAAATCTGGCAATGTTGTGGGAATATGCCAGTTCCTCTGGATGTCTGCACTGTTAATCACATGAGTGTCTATGCATGCCCAGATACCACACTTGAGAAAGCTAGAAACACACTTTTGTTTACGAAGAGTACACACTCGGCAAGTTGGAATGTAAGAGCAATATGCAAACTTAGTCAAAACAAAGAGCATGCGTATTATGAAATATTTTCATATCATATTAAAAATATTAGCTTTTGGCAGAAAATTTTACTTTAATAAAATAAATAGCAACTGATGATTGCCAATTGCACAAAGCAATTCCTAGCACACATGTTCTGTGCTTGGGATCCGGGCCATGTCAGGTCCACTGGCTCTGTTTTGTGGCTTGTTTCTCGGAGGAGAGTTCAAAAGAAACATTGCTACTCTGTTCCAGAACAAAAACTGGCTCTCAGAGACCAGCACATCATTTCTGTACACATGCACAGTCGATTTATCAGTGATACACAAACTCACATCAATTAGTTTACATACACACTTTATCTCTAAGCCATTAACTTTGTAACTAGGATCATTTATCAGCTGGTCTTATCTAAACACAATTCATCCACACCAACACTAGAGCACTGATTAGAACACTATCTGCTACAAACATGTAGATGGTTGCAATTCTTTTGAATCTAGAACACTGACAAAAAAAGTCATGATGTGTTAAAAACAGCATGATGTGTTTTTAAGTTATAATAATATATATTTAATGATTGCATTATAGGCCTATACATATATGTGTAAATACAGATATGTGTGAAGTTTATGTAAACCGGATTACAGTACCTGCTTACACAATGTTATGTGATGTATGCTCTGTGTATATAGAAAGCAGTTTATCAGTGAAATCTGTACCTGGTTTCTTGGGAGAATGTGTGACGTTGCCCTTTCTGACATAGCAGCTGGAGCTGTCACCCCCGCACACACCACAGTTGTCCTCTTGTTGCATGGAGCCAACCACCCCATCACAGCCCACTTTCTACACACACACACACACGCACGCACACACACAGAGACACACACGCGCACACACACACACACACACACACACACACACAGTTATCATTTTGAGCTATCTCATTCCAATCCTGACATAAGAGCTTGACTATTTTGGCATGCATTCCATGCTAGCTGGCTAAATCCAAGATGTTACTCTCTCCCTGTCTCTCCTCTCGGCTCCCCCTCCTCCCTCCCTCCCTCCCTCCCTCTCTCCCTCTCTCCCTCCCTCTGCCTGTCTGCACATGTCACACTCCCTCCTCGGCTCGTGGCTGTCAGTTGGGCTCTCCAGCCCCCTGACCCGCTGGTCTGTTTGGGATTCGACACAATCGCTGCCTGTCACACACAGAGGATAGGGGCAGGAAAGGAAAGGAGACAAGGATGGATAAGAGAGAGAGAGAGAGAGAGAGAGAGAGAGAGAGAGAGAGAGAGAGAGAGAGAGAGAGAAAGAGAGCGAGGGAGAGGAGAGAAAGAGAGCGAGGGAGAGAGGGAGGGGAACTGTTATGATAGTGTGCGTGCTAAAGAAGACAGGTTGTGGCTTTGAGCACTCCCATCAAAATCAGATGACACAGATGCAATGAAACAAAAACACAAGCAATGCTTTTCGTTGCTCCGGTGCAACAGGCGGTCAAGGGCAGCTAATGGTTCACCCCTTTAAACTCTAGTCAGGAGGGAGTCGTTCCGGCCCGGCTGAGGCTTCCACTTACTGGAAAAATATAGTTTGCTGGCAGACAGACAACCCCTGCTCACAGCACACAGACCCAAACCCACTCTCAAACACACACACACACACACACACACACAGACAAAACCACACTTACAGCAAGTGTAAATGCATATAATGCAAACTTGCACACTGGAATGTTGCGTTGGTTGTGATTACATCTTCTAGAGTTATTTTGAAATACACAAACCACACAAAGGCATTTGGAGAAAGAAATGTCTTGTGTAAACAACCTCTGCAAGCTGTACTTACATGGAACACTTCTGGCACTAGGACCTGTGCTGGAGGATGTCCATTAAAAAATAAAGCAAGTAATTGACTTGTTGTCCAGTCCACGGTGTCTCACCTCACAGCTGCCGTGCACACACACACTGTAGGGGTCTTTGTACGAGCAGCGGGTGCCATCCTCCACCCTGGGCTTCATTCTGACCACGTGGCGTGTCTCCTTGGACTGGCAGTACAACTGGCATCGCTGCTTTGCTAAGGGTCACCCCCAAAACACAGACAAACACAGATACACACAGCAATACTTCACTTCATAGCACTCAGAGCTGTTGCAGAACTTGTTGTTGTTGTTTTTTGCACATTGTATTGAACTGAGCTTTAATGGGTAATGCTTGACTCAAGGTTCCTCTGTGCTGGTCTGTTCATGCCTGACAGCATGCAAGTCTGTTGTGGTGATGTGCCTCAGCTGAACCGTTTAACTTCACACGGATTTCAGTGCCTGGATCACATGGTATGTTATGCCCTAAGTATTGTTTCATATTTTAAAACACCCTTTCTGTTTCAATCTGCATAAACACAGTTAACCCACCTAACCCACCACATTTCCAAATAAAGCCCTTCACCTATAGAATTCAAGGATTGCGTGGCTAGTGGGTTGCAGATGTTTTTCAGGAGGGCAAATCTGCATGCAACGTGTTTCATATTTAGAGTCAACATATGTGTAATCCAGGCTGCGTGACTCAGGGTGGAGCTATGGTACTACAGGCAGCTCGGCTGTCCATCCCCAATATGGAACCTGCGCCTCTATCTCAGGACAGTTCTTCCATTCCGATTAAAAAGGAATTTTTGATGAAGAGCTAATCCATGTTCCATGTCAGGTTCAGACAGACAAGTTCAAACAGCTGGAGCCTCAGTTTCACTATTAATAATCCAGCCCATGCACCAGCTGTGCAGAGGTCTGACAGGGACGGTGTGCTACAGTATTGTATGTTTCAGCCACTGATCTCTAAAGAATAACTGGATAGGCTAACCCATTGTTAGAGCCCCATCAACAATGAAGCCAATAGAATGCTCAATGCAGCAACCAAATTGGGACCCGATTGAGACCATTGGGACCAACAGAATTCTTCAGCAGGCAGACTGACAATGGATAGAACTCAAATATGGCGGCTGCCACTGTGGCTTCAACCTTATGACGTAGATAACCTATCCAGTTATTCTTTAGAGATCAGTGGTATCAGCAGAAGAGAAAGAAACAGGCATATTTGTGGCACACAGAGCAGGGATGAAAGAATGGCAGTTGCATACTTGCAAAAAGGGTCACATAAGCAAGATGCAGTGAGAATATAAAAATGAAAGCAATGGCTAAGCATTTGGTAATAAAAACAAATGTTGACTGAATGTGCATTCATGACATTCATGACCTCCAAATAGCAAAGCCATGCTCTGGGAAGTGGTGTAAAACAGAAAACCATTCTTAGCGATGGTTGTTTTACACAGGCCTGCCTCATTCAGTGCTGCGCTAGTACAAAAACAGCATTTAGCCAGACAGAGTGAACACCAAGTGAAATTCAGCACTCTGTGACATGAAGTTCATTGTGAACACATGTTGTTATTTAGCAAAGCCGTCTGGTGAGTCAGTCTTGTGGGAAGAAGCACGGTCGCTCATTTGGCTCCAATAAGATGATGTCATTCACATCCCAGATGACCCCGCAGCCACCCCGCAGTAATATCATCTACTACAGCAAAAAGGCAGACTCGCTGGGATGACACAATTCCTGTTTTAGGACAGTCTGCGTGGAAAGTGTGGGATAGGAAATTGGTATTTTTGTAACGACTGAATTTCCATGTGCTTTGATTCACAACAGCTGCTGGCAGTTCACTGTGGTGGTAACACAGATCCAGGCTAAGCCTGGAAAAGGAGAAATAGAGAGAGAAGGTGTGAGGGGGGGGGGGGCAGGGGGCAGGGGGGTGGGGGGTGAATGCAGGGATGCATGCAGCTTTGGCTGTTTTGATTACATGAGACAGATTGGCAGGCTGAGGGAAGTAGGTTATATATAAGCTCCTGTGCTGCCAAACAGAAAGCTCATCAGGCAGAAGGAATGGGCTGAGGCAAGTTGTAAGAACAAGGACAGTTTGTTACAGGGACTAGAATTCCATTCAAGGAGAGGGGGCAGAGTAAGACTGTATGAAGGTATAAGAACTATTGTTGAGAGGGAAAGAACCGTTTGGGCTAGCCTAGCCCTGACAATGCTTACGGTCTCTGTGCTCGTAAGGCAACCAGTGGTGCTTGGCATTCTGGTCATCAAGGGTGTGGGTTCCATTCATACACTGCTTCTCCCTGAAGTCCTGGAAAGGCCCCTCACATTCCTGGCGGCTGCACAGCTCAAACTGATAGGTAGGGCCCAAACAAGTGCGCCCACCGTTGACAGGGCTAAAAAGAGACAAGCTATTTGAAAACTAGCTCTCGGAAACCAAACTGTTTGCAGTTCACTTCACAAATCAATAATGGCAGATGTACAGTGATGATGTATTATATGATAGGAAAATGAATTATTGGGTATGTAACACATACATTCATATGTACATATCTCACATACATTCCTATGTACATATTACTTTTAACGTGTTGTGTTACAATCCAACTCAGAAGAAGCCTACAACATTCATTGTAATAAAGCACTACATGTAATATTTTACATATAATGAGTCACTGTCTCAACACACAATAGAACATCACATCATTAAGCATATCATTAAGGCACACACAGGTAGCCTAGATACTGGACCCACAAAAATGCAGATATAGGGCTGGCAACGAATGATTGAGCTCATATTGCACAGGTGAAACCAGCATGAGACTGGAAGTTGAATTGAAACATTAAACCATTACCTAAATTCTTTGGAGGCACATCAAGGCATTATTCATGTAAATATTGCAGTTATTCTGTTTGAAGGCAAAGGGAAAGCCCATAGTTAAACCATACTGTGATGAAGCTGCCTTCACTGGTTATTATTTTGTCATGTAATGTCCGCCTCATGCTAGATCAGCGGTTGTGGTAATCTTGGGTGAATCGAGCTCTAATGGCCTGCCGCTAAACAGGCCGGCAGAGCACGTTCCCTTTTGCTACAGTAGCGGTGCGTGGCGGGTCCCAGGCTAACACGAAGGCGCATGTGCACGCCAAGCAGACACTCACTACGGGTTGTTGCAGTCGCGTGTGCGGAAGCGCAGCCCTCCCCCACAGGAGCGCGAGCACCGGCCCCACGGACTCCAGGAACTCCATTGGCCATCTTGCCTGATGAGCTCTGGACCCAGCTGCATGCAGTGGCCTTTAAAACAGTGCTGCACGCGGACGCATCCACACGGGGACAGGCAGGGAGGCAGAACACAAGAACAACAGTCAGACATGCTGACGACACTCAGGGCCCCTAGCTGCAAATCTACATGAAAATGGAAATATTTCAGTTGAAAATGAATGTGAACAAATGCATAGAATCAAATGTCAGTGTATTTTTTTAATACTGTATGTATGCAAGTGTGTGTGTGTGTGTGTGTGTGTGTGTGTGTGTGTGTGTGTGTGTACCATGCCATCTCCACACATAGTCCCATCGATAGGTGGCCCTTTTTTGGTTTTGCAGAAGAAAGGGTTGTCGGGGTGACTGCACCAGAGTTGTTTGCATGGGTCAAATGGACGATACTAAAGAGGACAAAACAAAGCACACAAGCTTAACGTACTTCCTGCTCCCATCCACCTCTGCTATTCCACATAGCATTTGCCCTTCATGGTTCTTTGGATACTCTATGGTTTAGAAGGGACATTGTATTCTTCAGGAAATGCCCTATATGGTTTAGGAAAATATTCATAATTATCTCTATAAGGTTTAATCTCAATATGGTTTCAGTATACAGTATGCCTGAAATGGTTCAGTGTATGATGCATTAACCCTCAAGCCAACCAGCCCAATCACTTTCAGCCAAATGATCTATCAAGTAGAAACATTGTTATAAACACTCAAGCAATTCAAATGTTGTATTTATGTTGGTCACTCACCCACACATCACTCTAAAGAATTCTTTCAGCGTGTGTTTCCATAGAGAAGAAAACACGTTTTATCCCACACTGACATGAAGCAACTTGTGACCCATTTCCATAACTAGCGTCTAGAGTCATAAAGACTGCACAGTTCCAAGACTGCCACATTCTTAAAAGTACACATCAAAAAGAGAGACTGAACTGGGCATAGCACAGGTACATTACAGTATGATAGCACAGTACAGCACAGGGACCGTAGATATCTAGTGCCACCTTCCAACAAGCACAACAGGAAAACCAAACTCGTCACAGTGTATGTCGATATGAACAACAAACAGAATGCTACTACATGCAACAAACAATCAAACTCAAGATATTGACAAACACAACATAAAAACATGAGGAAAAGCGGTCTTGGACATGACGAGGGCAAGGAGAAGACATGAAGGCAAAGATTTAATGGTTATCGGGGCCTTTCTTGACACTTGGGACACTGACATGCTGGAACTATGAGGCACAGGGAAGTCTAGCTTGCTCTTATGGTAACATCCCTGCATAAGACTGCAGTCAGCTTATCAGTATAACCACACCACTCTTGATTTGAGAAGAGACAACACAAAATTATCTAATCAAAGAAGCCAATTCAAGTTTGGATGCAACTCCTGTTTTTTCTGGTAAATTAAGAAATCTTTATTTTATATTAAAATGTATTATAAATTATAAACTAAAGTAAAAACATCATGCAATTATTACTGGGGGTTTAAGTCATTGGAGGGAGTTTTAGGTGTCTTTGCACTTCAGTAGTAAACAGTGCTCTTCGAAGCTTACTTGGCTGGCTAAGTGTGAGTGTGTGTGTGGGGGGGGGTGCTTTGGTGGTGGGGTAATGTGCTCCGGAACCCCTTCCACTGACCTGCAGGACACCTAACTCCGCCCAAATCAACCAGTGCAGCTTTACAGATGATCATTGAAATCCTGCCTTTGCATGGAGGACGTGGAGCGACTGTCTGCCTGACAGCAATGCAGTACCTGCTCACAGTATCAGCAATGCAGACTCTAATGGCCAGAGTGCAATTGGGATCCCTCTGAAAGCCAGTCTAAATGGCCTACCTTTGGCCTGAGAAAACTAGTGTAACTCCATTCAAAATTCTGAAGACGATATACAGTAGAGGCAGAAGGGCAATTAGATGCGGCCTGTGAACTACTGCGTGCATCCTGACTGCACTTTAGGTCTCCTGCACAGTACCTGTCTGTCAGGTGACAATGGCTTTCAAAGAAAAATATGAATATATATATATACAATCAAACTCATATATATATACATACTGTTGTTTGTGAAGAAGAAATAATAACAAACAATAAATGGCACCAAATTGGACTAAGTGGGAGAAAAGAAAGAGGTGGCCACATGTCTCTACGAAGGGGAGAACCTTACCTGGTTTCCTGACTGTCCCACCTTTTGCAGCTATGGGAACAGTTGCACAGTGAATCAAGTGCAGCCCAGCAGACCCTCCAGCTAGTCTGGGCTGGGCACTTGACCCTAACCTTTGCCATTTATCAATAATACCCCAGCAGAGTTTATGCTTATTTAACACTCTTATATGCAGGCATAGAGGATTTCTTTAGAACAGTTACTGTACTGATGTTTTGTGCTAATTGTTCTTAAAATAGTGGATTACGTTGCTGCTCCCTACTCCCCTGCAGCACCAATTCATAAGATAAATGATCCAATTCAGATCCATTGCCTCACTGACAAAACATTGTTGTCTGTTAAACAATCTAAACTAAACTCCAGTCCCAAGGGGGTCAGTAATAAAAGTACACTACCTCTCAGTGGAGGTTGACTATAGATATCTTAGATGACATCCATGTGCTGCTGAATGCATGATAGTATTGTAGTTTGTGAAGAAAGAAGACACAGTATACTGTAGGATAGACAAGGGTGTAGTTTGCTGTTGCCAGCACAACAGTCACATTTTCATATTTCATGTCTTCATCTCATTAATCTCATGTTTTTGTCCTATTTACAAATATATATTTACATATTTCAAATTGTAAAAATACATGTAATCGGCTGATTTTATGAAGTTTAATTCACAATGCTTTTCAATAACTGCATTACAAATGCTGAATTGAAAATAATCAATAAGGTGCATTTACCTATATTGTCACTTAAACATTTAAATTATTTAGGTACATGCTGGGGAACCTTTTTATCACCATATTATAGTTTTTATAACTTGGTTTTAGGGCCAGACTTTTTCTTTCCTTCAGAGCAGAGCACATTTAGAGACTTAGAGACTAGAATGACTGAATCTGAATCATAGAAGTTCCTGGAATATCACATAAGAGCTATATCACATGTAAGAGCATGTCTAGCGAGAGCATAAATGCTCAACAAAAACAAAATTACACTTCTGTCATATTTTACTTTCAACATCTGTCCAAATTCGGTCTGGTAAAATGCTGCCTGTTTGGCAACCAGTCGAAATCCGTTTAATTTACCTTTGCGTAGCTTTGAGTTGTACAGCCTAGTGTAGTAGTGTAATGCCATTTCTGGTTGACCTTTTTCAGTAAAGTGAGCGATTCCCCACATATAAGGGAAGCTAACATTTCAAACATTCTTCACCCCTGATTTAGAACAATTTGGGGCGTTATACAGTAATTATTTCTAAAACGCACACCACAGATATGCTTTCCACTCTAATTTGCAGTAATATACTAATGGAGGACTGTGTGCGCTAACATTCAGATACAGCACATTGTTTACACTTCTAGATCATTTCTTCATAATTCCCTCCTTCCTTCCTTTCAAAGTATGCAGCTCTACTGCTTTTTCAAGCCATTAGCAGCTGTCAATGCAGCCTGTAGTTTGCGCATTGCTCTGATGAACCCAAAGGCCACACTCACCTCACGTGTAGCCTACCTCACACACAGTATCACTTGCAATTGATGTCAGTGCATTGGTTGAGTGTGTGAAATGTAGTCACAGAGTGTTTGGATGGCGACTGGCCACCAGGAAGGGCTTGCAAGAAGCTAAGGGGAAGTCAGTTGAGACTTACCGCTGTGCACATCATGTAGCCGGCGCCAAAATCAAAGCGGCACTGCTGGTTCATGGAGTAATGCAAACCAGGCAGGGATGGAATCGATGGCCACTCATGGTTGAATGGGTCGTCACGGAGACAGTCATACGAGCTAAAGCAGAAGGGTAGTGAGGGGACAAGATGACAAGGTGTGTGCATGTGTGTGTGTGCGGGCGGACTTGACTGATTTAATAGCAACACTTTGACATGAGTTGCCATAAACAAGTGTCTCAAAAGCGTGTACTGTATCTGGTTCCTCTGCTGTAATTCGTGTGTGTGTGTGTGTGTGTGTGTGTGAGTGTGTGTGTATGCGTGTGTGTGTGTGTGTGTGTGTGTGTGTGTATGCGTGCATGTGTGTGTGTGTGTATGTGTGCGTGCGTGTGTGTATGTGTGTGTATGTGTGTGTATGCGTGCGTGTGTGTGTGTGTATGCATGCATGTGTGTGTGTGTGTATGCGTGCATGTGTGTGTGTGTGTGTGTGTGTGTATGCTTGCATGTGTGTGTGTGT
>JAGFZM010000365.1:12249-27301 GCA_017657215.1 Limnothrissa miodon | reverse complement strand
TGTGTGTGTGTGTGTGTGTGTGTGTGTGTGTGTGTGTGTGTGTGTGTGTGTGTTTAGAATGATGCATTTTTTAATTGAGCTATCAGATACCCTGCATGCCAGTGGGTCCAAACTCTTGGCGTGTGAGAAATATGGCATGATCGTGGTACTCTGTGTCATCTGTGCTGCTCTTCTGCTGCAGGAAAGCCCAGCGACATACATTCTGCAGACTCATTGATGGGTTCCCCTTCACTATCAGCTGTGCAGACTGGAAACAGAGAGAGACAGAAAGGGAGAATAAGTATCCATATTCCTCTACACATTCTAATAGATGTCTTGGGCTATGCTATGCCAACCAAAAAGTGTCTAGTGTCAACTAATCAGTAACATCTCTGATAATTTACAATTTCTGTACAGACTTTCACTGGAAAGTTTACAGACAAATAGGGCTGCAGCTTCTACAAGCTTATCTGAGCACAGATGTCTGCAGCCATTGCTAAATGCTATTCTTTGCCTACTATAGACGGACTAGATGCATTGTGATTTGATTGCGATTTCTGACTGTAACTATACAGCACATGTCCTTGCCTCTGCATTTGAGCCCATCTTTAAGGCTTTGTTATTCCATTTAGAACCTGAGTCTCCTCTCGCTCTTGAGATGAAGCTGTACCCTGCAGCTTCTCCTCTGTGCCAGTAGGGGGGGCACTTGAAGCTCTAATCAGATACGAGTTGCTACCCCACGCCCCCACACCTGGTCACACAAGGGCCAGAACAGAGGTGCACAGCTATACCCATAGGATCAAGGATCTGTTGGACACTCCATATGTGCCACTACGATATGCACTCTCACACACACGCTCACTCACTCACACACACTCACACATGCAATGCATACAAGAACAAACTAAGGTATTTCAGAAGGTTTTTACATTGAATGCCCCCTGGGAAAATACCCCTTCTGCAGTGTGGATTTTCAAAACAGACCATCAATTTCGATGCAATCATAGATCAACAACATACAAAGAATTTAGATCTTTAGCAATATATTTCAACTAAGCATCACTTCGTGTGAATTTCTATAAAGAATTAGTTTCACCCAACAAGATAAAGATCTCAAAGGCATTGCCATATGATAGACTATATTTTTTATGAACTTGATTTTATTATCTGGTTAAACGCCTATTTACAGCTACAATATAGTCCCCTAATAAGACACTGATATCAGGCATTTTATGCCACCCAAAAGGAAACAGCCTCCTTATTCCAGCATGCACACACATTCAAATAGAGGTGGGGCAGGGATGGAGATAGAAAAGAAAAGGTGTGGGGGGTCATGTGACTCTTGTAGTGCTTGTGTGCAAGGCCTGTGTGTGTGCATGTGTGTGTGTGTGAGAGAGAGAGAGAGAGAGAGAGATGGGCATGGCCGTGTGGGGTGATGTAGTGAGTGTGTTGCGGGGTGTTCAGGGTCACCCAGCAGATCAGTAGAGTCTCCGCCGCCAGCAACCAGCAGCCACAGTAATTGGGTATGATGGACAGCACGCCAGCTCGCTTGAGCAGGAGTTGCTGGCCAGCCTGCATTCTGATCAGGAGAGTCTGTGTGTGTGTGTGTGTGTGTGTATGTGGGAAAGAGAGAGAGAGAGAGAAAGAGTGTGTGTGAATACGCATGTGCACGTGTATTCACAGCTGTGTTTGTGTGTGCACGTGTGTGTGAGGATGCAAGAGAGAGAGAGAGAGACACCTGCACCCCAGGGAGGTGACATGGCTGACAGGTTGGTACAGGGCGTCTGGCCTTAATCGTCTTGTGTCAGGGGAGGGGCCAGTGGAGGGGGTGGGGTGGGATATTTCCCACAAATCAGAGTGGCTGACTCCATCTGCCCAGCTCAGCTAAAAAGAGGGATGTTGCCAGTAACACAGTCAAGGGATACAGACATCTTTGTGTCCATGTGTGCATGTGTTTGTGCGGCGTCTGTTTGTCTAAAACACTGCCTTATGCAATAACTACACTAATAAACTGTTGGCTACATAGCAGCTAGTTGGATGAGAAAGGAATGTCTGGGTTTGTAATTAGATATGTGCAGTATGTAAGGCAGCCAAACCTAACACTTCTTACACTGTCTAACACCTCTGTCAGAAACCATCAGCACTTTTAATAGCCTTCACAAAGGGGAGCAACAAAACTCTCCCTACTGCCTGTTTGTAAATACACTTCTTATAATACTTAAAAGGGGGCATAGAATGAATGCACTGAGTAATTTACTTTGCTTTCAGCTGTTAAAATAGAAAACCTTTAACCTTTAACCTTAATTAATTAAGAATAAGCTCAAGTGACTTTTTACAAGATCATATAAAAATGCTTTTGCTATTAGAATTGAAATGGTGCCTTTGGCTAAATGGCACCCACTTTGGAAACCATGTAACAACTACAATTTCTTTGTGCTATTTGACATCACTTACAGGCTTTCTTATAGGTCACCCATGTTACAGTGTCTCAATCTAAGATTTTCCTATGAAGACCACACAACCATGAACCATGTTCTCTGGCCACAAACAATCTCTCCTAAAAAAAGCAAAAATGCTTTTTCATTCTATGTCCATTCTATGTCTATGTCTACGTATTCTATAACACTGACAGATTGCATTGAAATTCCTGCTCGTTAGCCTCCTGTTTCTGCTGTCTATAGAAAAATGTCTTGTGGGGAAAGCAGAGATGCTGGATAAGGGTGATGCTGATAATTATCGATGTTAGAAGCAGCTGTGGCGCCCGGGCTGTCTTGACTGGGAGTTTGGATGAGAGGCATAATGTAGAAGACACTTATGTCCTACTGTATGTGTCAAGGGCAAGAAGAGCGTGACTGCAAAGAAGGATGCAGAGATCTGGAGAGAGCTCGGGTGGGGCAGCAAGGAAGAAGGAAGATATTCAGAGAGTTTTGTTTATGAATGAGAGAGGGCCGTCATTGATTGTTTATCCTCTTAGAACTTCCCAGAATGCCTTTCTCCATCCCTGTAGGGGGAGAGGGCTGATTGCATAACATAAGCGTTCTATGTGCTTTGGTGCTGAACTGTGAAGGCGTGCGACTTTGAAAACACTCCCCTGGGAATATCATGCTTTTAGTTCCCCCTTTTGCTCATTTTTGCTCAGTCCAGCGGAATAACATGCCCTAGGCCTTGCTAAGCTTCGCACGTCAGGGCGGATTGGGGCGGTGGAGATGGGGAGGGGGTTGGTGGCAGAGAAAGGGGAAAGGTAACTTCACAGTCAGAGAGTGTGTTTGTGTGTCTAGATGTGTTACCTTCGCTATTTATTCACTGTCAAATCTTCTGGGAAATGCTCATTAATTTACCTTGGATAAACTGAGGGAGGCATTTTTGATCAACGGTGGAGTTAATTATTTATTAAAGCACTTTCTTTGTGCACCGCATGTGTACATGCAAACACACTGCATCTGCATTTGCACCATACCACAACACAGCAAAACATAACCTATCCTTCTTGACCTGAGAAATGCATCCTTATCATAGAAGCCAGTGTCTACTATGAGAAAGAATGACAAAGAGGAGATAAACCAAATGTGCGGTAACCAGTGGTTACTGTCACGGTTTTGTTCAAGATGCCACTGTTTTAATTATGCACAGTACACTGTATGCAAAAACCACACGCAAGTACACCAGATGTCAGCTAGAAAACAGGTGGTCATGTGGCAAACAAGGACAAACCCACTTTGGCATATTTATATATACACACACACAACACACACATACAGTCCCCACCCTTGCAAAGCACACTTTAATACAGGTAGACCAGTCTGTAATTCTGTGTTATGTAAAAAAAAATCACTTTCTCATTCTTTGCGCTGAATACTGACATTTTTTTTATTGAATTGCTAAGTCTTTCATTATGAGACAGATAATCTTGACTAGAGGTGTTCTGAAGTTCACTCAAGGTTCTGGTGGTTTCTACTACACACTGGGCAAGCACTAGCCGGGGCCCGCCCATACTTCCTGTGACGCTACATTCAATTCAAATTCAAAGTCAGTCTGGCCAGGTTGCTGTTTTAGAGGAATTATTTTTCCCAAATCTGTGGGCACCAATGAGAAACGAGCTTACGCATACGTCATCGGAATGAGTGGTCTGATTGGTTGTAGATTCGTCAAGTAGTATACAGAGGCATCTAATGGACGCAGGTTAAGCCCGCCTCCCAGAAGACGTTTAGTACTGTAGGATGGCCAGACTAAGCTCCCATGAGCTTTGTTGCGCAAGCCAGGCTAGGCAAGCACACCTCCCAAACAGACTCCACTAACAACACAGTATACTAAAGTTTTACTGGCTAAAAAACTACTTAGTATGCTACATATAAGTTAAGCTGCATCTACATTAATGTAGGTGCTGTAGATGTAGCTTAACTTATATGTGAAGATATGTTGATTTAGCGTGGCATTGCCCAGTTTTTAGTTCAAAGCCAATAAATCTGTGTAGTGTTAACCAAAATATAGCAAATGTCCATGTGTTTGTGTAGTTTTTAAAATCTCGGCCGAGGTTAAAGGGAAAACACTGGCTTTGCCACTCTTTCACATCAGTCTGAAGACGCTATAAAAATCCACAGCAAAAACATTCGGTAACTGTACATGTTGCCCTCTAGTTAGCTTTTCATCAGACTGACAAGTATTATATGACATGTTATTGTTTAAAAGTTGAGAGTGGAAGTGGAATAACATTGGCATGCCATATGACAGATATAACTGATGTACTGCCGAATATAGCTGGAGACACTGATTAAAGCTGGATACGCTGGAGACACTGAGAAAGGTTCCAGAAGGACAATAGGTCAGTGCTTACCTTCTCAGGCCCCAACATGATAATACGGACCAGAACCACGTTAATCTGAGCCCCAAGAGAATCATCATGGTAGATTTCATTCACCTGTGAAGGAAAAGAGAAAACATAGTAATGTGGTGTCTGATTTCATCAGTGGAACATTTCAAAGCTTTGCAGGTCAACCGTATAGATTCAGAGCGTTTCTAATTAAGGCTTAATACGTTTGAGTTTGATAGAGTGAGATCGTTACTGGCATAATAATAGTCATTGCCCTACTGCAACTCTCTTTCCAAAATAAAGTTTCATCCCATTATGATGATCATTGGTATTACAACCCAACCGCATTATTCAATGCATTGCTTTTTTATACGATGATCTCACTGCATTTTCCATTATAATGCACTGCCAACTGTAGGACTTTATTGCCATTTGAAAAAGCACCTATACTTAATGACATGTTTCTCCAACTTGGAACATCTCAATTCTCATTGGCTCCCTATTAAAAGTCTAATTGATTTCAAAATACTTTTCCTAACATATAAAGCTCTTTATGGCCTTGCTCCAGCATATATTAAAGACTTACTTGTTCCCTACCACCCTTAAGGTCACAGAATGCTGGTGTCCTTGTAATTCCTAGAATATCAAATTCCACAATAGTGGGAAGATCTTTTTGCTACTGTACAAAAATCATGAAATCCTGGAGGGACTGTATTATATTTTGGGATTATTATGGGACTGTTATGATGCTATATTTACACCATGAATTTTACGATGTGGGACTACATCCCGTCATTATTATGATGCCATGTTATCCTGAGTTAAGACCTAATTAATACCATGGACCATCTGAGAGACTGAAAATTGCAACCTTGCAAGACCCGAGCTAGGCAGTTGGGTTAGCCCCTTGAGCTGTGGACCTGCACAAGGTTTCTTCCTCAACCACAAGACGAACAACAAGAAAAAAAATAAAAGGGAGTTTTTCCTTGCCCCTGTTTCTTATTGGTGCTCTTTGCTGTGACGTGCTACAAGACATGACTTGTGTAATGTGCTGTACAAAAAAATGGAATTTAACTGAAAGGATTTTTTTGTGTGAAAAATATATTGGCATGAGTGCAGTACAGCTTTTGCGTCAATTCACCTCTGTTAGATCAAACATCCCTGTTCAGACTAAAGAAGAGACTCTCATTTTATTTCTACAAACAAAAATGCTCTAGAAACAGTAAATCCAACAAAAGAATCACGTCTAACTGGACTTTGATTTTAGATGTTTTCCACAAATAAAGTAAATAGAGTAAAACTTCAGGTAGTTGAAATAGTGGCAATGGTGATCACACCAATTACCTGGATCGGTCCTGGAGCCTTATAGCATTTTAAATTTAACATTTCACATATTTCTAGTTTTCTCCTTGACTCCTAATCCCATTCATTCCTTTGTTTGGCCTGCCGATGGCTGAGTCAGTCCGAGAGACAAAGAGATGCAGACAAATTGGTGCAGAGGTTGAGATCTGAGGTGTGTGAGTGGAGAAGGCGGCTAATGAGACAGAGGAATGTAAACACAGCCACCAATAATGAGCACTGGTCTATGATGGACACAGTGCATACAAAGACCTGCTCTGTGTGGAAGGATCTGCTCCATTGACTGCTAAAGGGCTGAAAGACAGACATCTTATACCTATAAGAGGATACAAGATTCAGGCGAATGCAGCAAATCCACATGTTTCACGCGTTCATTTATATCATACATCCACAGTATCTGCAGCTATGAGTTACTGTATGAGTGAATCATTGCAGAATGCTGACTCTGTAATAAACTGTAGTTTAGTGCAGATACGATATGGTTTTGTTTTTTAGTTAACCTAAAACCCCGTCCTGTCCATATGGAAAAAGTCACGTGTTGTGCCAAGACTGCTTGTCTAAGATTGAAAGCTGCAATATGAGGGTCATATGTTCTTATGTATGAAGTGGCTGTGTGTGTTTTATATTTAAACAAAGTAATTGGAAAGGGGGCATTTCTCCACAAAACTGTGTTGCTGGTAAGGTACACCTGGTTGTGATTTCTATGTTTGTTTGAAATGAAAGATGTTACCTTTTTATTTTTGTCTGTGTTTATTTTATTTCCTTCTTATCTCTGGGAAAATCCTGAGGAGAAAAGCAAGGACTTGGGTTTCAGACAGTTGAAAACTACAACTATAAGCAGCATATGTTGTCCCATAAACAGAGGGCTGTGAAACTAGCTAGACAAGAGATGATGTACATGAAGACATATTAATGACCACTCATTCATTCACTTATTACAATGGGTCCTTATTAAAAGACATAATATTGACCACCTATTCATTAACTTATAACAATTGAACCTTATGTGAAGTAACAGTTGACTCATCAACAGAGAACAGAGATGATTTATCAGCCACATTCTAATTTCAAGTTGTCATCAACTACTGTGCAGTACTCTTTATTTACAGAAGCCACAAAACGGCAATGTAAGTCAATGTAAAGTTAATGTAAAGGTTTTCTCACATAATTTCGGCAAGTAGTCATCTAATAAGCAATAATGTTATTAATTCCAGTCAGTATTAGGTAGTAATTCCCAAAATACTTTTTTTATACTGCCTTTTTAGCACAACTGAGGTGAGTGCATTGCTAGCAGTGCATGTATCATGTAGCATGTATGACTCTTCAGATCTGTGTTTTTCATGACATTACATTTGTCAGTTCTCTCCAAAGAAAACATTAACATACAGTAGTGTGACTATGGAACAGACTAGCATGCAAGTGTGTGGGCAAGCACAATTTACAGTAGCCACGCTGCCTGTTGTGTTGATTAATGACAGAAGACTGTAAATGAAACTGATACATACAAAGCCTTGGGTCTTGTGCCTATGGTCAAACCATGACACTGAGGTTTTTGCTATTCTATAGAACAACAAACATTTAGTTTGCCTTTGCTACACCACTTATTGGCATTTCACAACCAAATCATACCAATTATCAAAGAATACTTATCAGATTATGATGCAGTATTTGCTTGATTTATTTGCAAAAGCTTTGCCAAACTTTTTAACACACTAGGTACTGTACTGTACAGTACTGCACACATGCTCCTAAATCAATAGGATCATATCATGTAAGCACATACATACAACTTAAACCAGTAGTGTACCATGTAAAAATATGCACTTAGATCTGACCTTTCCACTTCTACAGCAGATGACTCTTCCAGAGACTAGTGCCTATTACAACATCAAGATATACTGTACTAGTGGCCAGGAAAAGACATAGCATGGTCATGTAAATTAAGCCGAGGCATGTTTTTTTTTTTTCTACAAAGGAAAATCACTAGAACATCACTAAATTGATTTATTTTTGAAAAGCTAGATAACCGACTATATTTTACTGCTATTTAGCCATCATTGTCAAATACTCTAAAGTGAAGTGGATCTTTTAAAAAGGGCAAGATCATCTTGTCTAAGCTGACGTGCTATGTGACACCCTGGCAACATATCATCTGTCTGCAGTGTGACTTTATACGGATCTGCAGGATGTTAGGATAATCACAGACCTGTGTGTGTGTGTGTGTGTGTGTGTGTGTGTGTGTGTGTAAAAGATTAGTGTGTGTGAAGCTAAAATGAAGGTCAACAGTCCTGACATTGTGACAAACAGGAAAGGATTTTTTTACAGTATTTCCCCCATGTTTCTTCCTACTAACTTCTTTTGTCTCTCATCCTTCTCCATCAAAGCTTGAGTCAGGTTGCCTAGCAACCATCAAAAGGTGGGTGTGGGGCTTAGTGCCGCCCATTGAGGTTGAATTCACTGGAGTTACAGATATTATGACATGTTGAGATTGCATGTTTGCGACTTGGGTGCTAATAGAGATGTGTCCTGATTATTTGAGCGTGCATGGGAAATTTTTATTTTACATACAACATATGGCTTTATGTGTTTAAGTAAAGTAAGTTCATTCAACAATTGCTACCCAATCTTTAATGACTAAAACATTTTCTGGTGTTTTCACCTAGCTTAGCTCACAAAGTTTACAGTATTAAAACGTAATTGTCCACTCCCTGTGACTTGGTCGCACATTGAGTGAGAAAAAACATTTTGTGGGTGACAGTTTTGTCACTGTAGTGGGAATACCTCAAATTGTGCCAACCTTACCTGCTTTCCACACTAGCAAAGCTGCTCACATTTTTGTACACTAACTACCAAACCTTTGCATGTCTCGACTACTCTGATCTCCACTGAGAATATTAGGGCAGGGCGGTTCCTGTTTGCATTTCCAGTGTGTGCCAACCACTCTAGCATGCAATTGGCCACAATACTTTTCTTAATACCAGAATATGAAAAAGCAAGTAGATTTCCCAGCAGGCACTGCATTGGTAGCCATTACAGTTAGTTAATGGGGGAGCCTAGAGAAGGTACAGTCGACTTGTGGGTGACCCTGACCCAATGTGCTGAAACTTAATGAGCGGGAGACACTGGCCATGGGTCTTCACTGCCTGCTCACACACCTCACACTGAGCTCAACTTCAGACAGTTGCATTAGGACACAGCAGCCCTCACAGGTCCAATAGGCCATTGGCACCCTAAAGAATACCTTAGCTCATACACACACATTGGAAACGAAACGGCATACACACAGATTTTCCCTCCCTCCCTCAGTGTCTCTCACTCCATCTGGTTTCTCTCTCTCTCTCTTTCTCTCTTTCTCTCTCTCTCTCTCTCTCTCTCTCTCTCCCTCTCCTCCACACATACACACACCTACACCCACACCAACACACAGATTATTATTCAACCACATAACCATGTTTTCTCTTCTTCCACTATTTCCCCATGCCTATGTGTTGCTTTGTCGCCGCCCCCCTCCACCCCTCCCCTGTGTCTGCTGTTCTCTCTCCCTTTGTCTCTCCTTTTCACACACACACACACACACACACACACACACACAAGACACACACACACATATACACACACACACAAGACACAAAGACACACACACACACACACACACAACACACAAAGACACACACACACACACACACACCACCCCTTTCAGGCTTTTTCCCTCTTTTCTCTTTAAAAGTGCACCTCTCATTAGCGCTGGCCCCACCGCTGGCCTTGTGAGGAGTGCTCCGCCGGCTGAGGTTTCATCAGTAAGGTTTCAGCCTGCAGGTAACTAATGGAGTTCTGGAGGTCAGCGAGTCAGAAAATCATTAATACCAGATTAATAATGCAGCAGGGTCCAGCACTGGAGCTCTGCACCGCACCGCACCGCACCGCACCACCACGCATGGAATGAGGAGGGGAGGGGAGAAGAAAAAAAAAAAACAGCCGAGACAAAAGATGAGAGGGTGGGAGCGGCGGACATGGCAGAAAAAGGCTGCCCAACACACTGGATGGAACGCAAAAAGACATATCCAGCTTTAAGCAGACATATAATATATTCCTCCCTTTGTTTGAGAAAATTTGTAAGGCATGTTAAGGTTTATCAATGTATATCAAACAAAACAAAAAAAAAAGAACAGTAACGAGTCATGAGGTAAATACATCATTGGAGGATGCACATTTTATTTTAGTTCAGACTAAAAAAACAGCTTGAATGGCTCCAGCTTTTTGCATGTCTTTTAAATTGCCGTTTATCTTTTTCCATCACTTTGGAGCCAGGCTTACACAGTTAGGTCAAACTTTGCTGACTCTAAAAGTTAATCCTCATCTCTCCTGAGCTGTTCCTCAGAGAGTCCCGACCTCCGTGCGAGGACTCTGAAAGCTTGCCAGCACAAACCAACATAGTGTACTAATGCCACTCATGGAAGAACTCCCATCCACCTGTAGGGTTCAAATTTCCTCCCCTGTTGGCAACAAACAAGAGGCCGTACAAGCACTGTAACTCCCCATATAGATGACTGTCTGCCCCACCCCCCACCTAAGCGCACACACACACACACACACACACACACACACACACACACACACACACACACTCCCTCCTGCCCTCCCTTGCATCAGCAGATCCAAGTTTGCCTACAGTCTCATTACAGATCAGTGCCATTTTCGCCTGACATTTTGGACTGTCATTACCTGTCTGCCATTTTCCCCTCTGGTACAGGCTGCTACACGAGGCTGCTTACATTATCAACCAGCTGTGCTGTACACACATTTTCAAAGGCTTCACACAGCAGTTTTTTTTAGAGAGGGAGGGGAGAAACAGTAACTTGGTCAATTTGTTACTAAAATGTTGATTTACACACATTTCGTGAGTTTTTGAAATAACTATAATGTATGTCGGAAAAACACTTACAGTGATAACAGGCAGAAATGTTACTGCGCCAACGACAAAGGGCTCCCAATTGTCATTCCGCCATGCCTTTTAGTTATCCTTATTATTCTCTTAGAAAATCTTCACGTTTCACGATATGTTACCACCTAACTACGTGTCACTATAGTTGGCTACTCAAGTAACCGTATATAAATAGGAAAGACTTCTAGCTTCATGTACCATGTAACTTAAATAACTAAAGCTACACTAAATGTGCCACATGCCAGAGCAGTTTTTAACACTGAGCCCCTTTCACAGTTTGTCTAAAATGCAATTAAGTGATTGACACAGAAATTTTGACGATTGCTCCTATCTCAGCTATTTGGGAAATGTATTCACACAAACCATCCGCCTGCTCCTGGCATGGCCCATTCATCAAATTTATATCCCATTGTGGCCCACGAGTCAAAAAGTTTGCCCACCCCTGATCTATACACAATCCACTGTGTCACATTGTTCTCCTTGTGAACCATTAAATGTATACATTTTCTACATTGTTCACATGCCATATTTAACTTTTGTTTAAGGACTTCAGTTAGATTACTTGCAAACTCCATTTACAGCAAGACGATTGTGCCTGTGCCTGAATAAGTTGTCTGTGATCCATAAGTAAAAAGTAAAAGTATAGCGGTAGCCAGGCCACTATATTATACTAGACATGCACCCTTAGCACCCTTAGCACGAAAGGAGTCAAAAATGGCAAGTTAGACTATTGCCTTACATAGTATAACCAGCCAATCATATAATATAACCAACAATCACTGCTTGGTTGTAGCTTGATGAACTTAGTGCTATCTAAATCGTAGCATTGTATTAGCTAATGCTAGCAAAATTATACCAGTAGCCAGGCCACTATATTATACTAGACATGCACCCTTAGCACGAAAGGGGTCAAAAATGGCAAGACTAGCAGTTTATTATTTTCCACCAGTACTGACAAGGCTTCCTAAATGCAAAACCAGTGAAGGAAAAAAAGAAAGAAAAAAGGAACAGAATATAAAACAAAATATAAATATTTTTAGACATACATAACATATACCTGCTAAAACTTGAAAGCAGAAAGGCAAATGCGGTATTTTTTTTTTTCTTTATTTGTGAAACAGGTGTATAGGTCATCATAATGCAACTTGCTGTGCATTACTGAAAGACATCCATTCCAAAAATGTGTGAGAATTCCAAACTTGAAATAACAAGCAGTCCTCTGAGGGCGCCTCTGACAGAGACCTTCACAGCTATAATAAATGACCACCTCCTCCTTGCTTTCTGCTTTTTGCCCTTGAAAGCCCAGACATCCATGAGAGAGCACAGGTGCGGAGGAGGGGGTCCGTGAGCTGGCAGGTCTGAGGATCTTTTGATTCCAGTTCTGGACCATTGATTCCCTATCATTTCCCATGGACCTATCTGAGAGACCGATCAATGTGTTTGTGCATCTTTGGGAGGCTTCGCCTCTGTTCTACCTCTGAAGCCAATGCGGGTCAGCGGATCAACTCCGACAGGCACACAAGACCATTCACATAAACATAGCTACAGAGCCTGGGGCTCACTTCATAAACATACCCGCTTGTTTCATGCAGCTGGAAAACCAATGTGCATTCATAAAGATTGACTTGCCCCCATTAGCACAACACATGTAGTCCAGGTGAACATCGACTAGCACCAACAAAGACACACATGCATGACCCACCACAAGCAAACTGACAAACAAAGACATATTGCTTGGTCTAAAAGTCCAGCTGACAAAACATGATGCTACTGTACCAATACACTGTCTGCAAAGACCTCTGAATGGGAATAAAAGCCGGAAGAGAACACGTGGTATCTCCATAGCCCCCTGGCCTTTTGGCTGCAAAGTGTCAACAGCACTGCAAGCCAAAGCCATGGGAAACTCTATGACAGCCACACCTATCAATTTCTATCAGGCGCAACAATAAGGACAAGGAACAAGAAGGGTAGACAAAGACTGAGGGCGATGTGTGTGAGGAAGACAAATCAGTCTCTCTTCAAAAGCTATCTTTAGTATATTCCCCCATGAATACAACAACAAGAGAGAAGAGAGCGGATAAAACGCCTATGTGGAGCAACAAGTTATTTGGATTGTTTACCTGAGGTACTTTCATAAAGGCTGTGCGCGTAAGGAAAGGGAAGGGTCTGTATACCGTTCGTGTTTCCAGGCAGCGGTTGGAGTATTAACTTAGGAATTTTAATGATTTCAGACAAACACTCCGCGTAGCTCACCAAACATAGCAACAGCTCGATGAGATTGTGAAATCCGGCATGCTGGATATATGATGTGCTCCTGGATTTGACTGGTGTCTGTTCTGTTGGTAGCAAACGGTTCTGGGTTCCCAGGAGGTTTAGCTGTTGTCAGGCAGAAGGTTTTGACAGCAGTAATGGAGACGTGCCGCAGTGTGCTCTGCTTTTGAAGTCAGAGGGGAATCAAACAAATTCACAAATCTTCTCTGATGTTGTTAAGTCACAGTTCGCTCAATCAGTGTAAATCAAAACCATTCAAAAGATTCAAGTATCGGGCCGTTCTCAGTAATATCAGTATTACTTGAAAGGCAAATCTGCTGGTGTACTAGTCAAGTCCAATCTCAAAGAATCCACACAACTCCTACGTAAATGCAGCAGCTAAGCTTTCCACCCAGTTAGGGTCTCTGTGAAGAAGGATCACAAAACCCCACTGAGATGTGGAGCAACCCATAGTGGGAGCATCAGCACACTGAGCCTGGTCTCATGACTTTTCGTGAAACCATCACAGTATAAAATCTATATCAAACATGCTGCCATCACAATTAAGGCCTTTTTTCGTGCATAGACAACAACAACAAAAAACAACAATAAAACAGCATTCTGGGGGTTGATTTTCCCTGTTTCACGGTTTTAAAAAATAATAACAAGTTGATTCCCTGTCGTTTTTGTTTGCCAAATCTGTCACCTTAGGGTTGAAAAGACATGACTACGAATTGGATTTGAATTTACTTGTAGTTTAAATAACTAATGACAACCATACTGTACTAATCTCTATTCTAACCTTAATCATCAGTGAATCTGAAGTTCCTGCATTGACAGGGCATAAACAAACTGTCCCAAACAAGTCTTATTTTATTTCGTGGTGGGCTCATTTAAAGTCATGAGACCCAGGTTAACACATTACCTGCCCTTCCTTTTCCTCTCCCTACTGACAGAAAGAAAGGATCTTGAGACTCATTGAGCTTAGGAGCAAACTTTCAGATCAAGTCAAGTCAAGTCAAGTCAGTTTTATTTGTCAATTTCTTCACATGTACTTGACATACAAAGGAATCGAAATTACGTGTCACACTTGTCCCATGCGTAGACGTTGACAACAATAAAGTGCAGATGCACAACAAAAAACAATTTTAAACAATAAGGTAATGTTAAGTAAAAAAAAATGCAAATAGCCGTGGGATGTAACGCGTGGGAGGCCAAATATGTTTATATTTATATTTCTGTTTATCAAATGTGCTGTAATTCATGCCCAGTGCAGCATGAGTGCATGTGCTGCAGATATGTATGCAGGTTACACCCCACTCCCCTGCCCCCACAACTCCACAAACCCAACAAACATGAAAACAGACACAACAGCATAGAGAAGCATTTAAAAAAATTGAAGTTGCAGGCAGTAGCCTCTTTCTATTGATATCTTCTTGGCTTTGTCATCATAGGCTACAGGTTAATACAGGAACACTATGGGCTACTCTCCATCTTGGGTTTTCTCATTGCAGACTACAGGTTCATAGAGGTACACAATGGGATATTCTTAATCTCATTTCCCCAACCGCCTTGATCTCTCTCTCTCTCTCTCTCTCTCTCTCTCTCTCCCTCTCTCTCTCTCTCCCTCTCTCTCTCTCTCAGCAGCTTTCATTTTCCTAGATTAAAGGCCTGTCAGAGTCTCATGACACAGCTAAGCAGTCTGCTGTGTCCTT
>JAGFZM010000364.1:288771-305909 GCA_017657215.1 Limnothrissa miodon | reverse complement strand
TATGTTGTGATTCCATGTTGCATTCTTCATGAATATGGGTTGGGACAGTCCAGACCATTATTTTGTAAGGTATGTTGCTGTATGGTGTTTCAAATGTGCCCTTTTTTAACTTTGAACACCTGCCCCTCCAAAGGTCTCTGCACGGCCCTGCAGCACAAGCAAGCACCACATGAAAGACAGAACCTTTTAACCTAATCATTGTAGAAACCACATATGGGAATATTAAGAAAGGAATAGGTTGTATCTTCTAAGTACTGCCATGTAATTCCTTCACAGTACAAAAGAATAGAAACATCATGGTTTGATTACTAATATATCATCCCTATTCTGTCATTAAATACATGCAGAAAATGTTCAGGTTGTTCCTAAAGTATACTAAAGTATACTGAAGTATTTCTTGTTCTTGGGGAAAAAAAAAAGCAAACTCCACTGATCCACTGATTTTTGTAAAGCTTTTACTGGTCTCCAGCATACTAGAAAGAAGAAAAGCAGGTCCTAAAAAGCAACCAAGCTGATTCTGCACCAGCAGTGGCGTCAGTGGAAGACAGGTGAGCAGTAAGAGCACCTGCTGAACTTACTAAACCTACAGCCTCACCGCTACAGAAACAGCTCAAAGTAATGCCCTCAAAATCTTGGGAAGCAAAAAAATTTCAACAACGGAAGGAAGGTTGGTGGGGGGGGGCAGGGGTGGAGGGGTTGGTCTGTGGCTCTGACACTCTGTTGAGAGTTCTGCTGCTGCAAGGATTTGACTCATGAGATTCATACCGTAATTCATGCCTCTTGGCAAGCTAAGTTCTGGTCAGTTTTTCTAAACTTTCCTTCTATTTGTATCAGGGGATTGTGACTGTTCCGTATGACATGCACTTGTGTCTAAACAAACATGCAAAGTTTAAATTCAAACAAATCTTTGTTCAATCTTAAGCCATTTATTAGAGTTTAAAGAAAACTCACTCTCATTAAATGCTTGCTGCAACTTAACTGAGCGCCGAAAAGCTATTTACGTGATGTATATGCATTAAGGGCAATATGTCACGCAGCACCTGAAAGAAATACATGCTTCAAATGTCGTTCATCTAGGTCCTCACTCAGCCTGCTTGCATTTTGATTCATGGATATGGAAAAAACATCACACCCCAGTAGACAACCTCATCTAGCTGCGCTGTCCCATATTGGATCCGTCGTGCAAGATTTCCAGTAATTCACACAGCTATTAACGGATGGGAAGTGGACCCGGCATGGATGGCAGACACCCAGTACATTTCCTCCTTTCCTGTTCAACTGTAGTCCCACATAATCTCATTTCCACCAGTCTCCTGTACTTTTAAGACAAGGAAATATTGCACTAGTGACCTTGTTCTCTGTGTATATAATACTCTACTAGTTTGTCCGTATGGATTATGCTTAATAATGACTTAGGGACTAAAGACTAGACCCTAATGTCTGAAAAGGATATGTACAATGTCAAGTTACGCAGCGCTTTCTTTTTTTCTTGAGACAGAACAAATAAAACCAAGAATAGCGGAATAACATTTTGACATAATTTCACAAACTAAAAAAGTGGGCCTACATGTCTGAATTTTTACATCAATGTAAAATCCAATGTGCTATCAACTTTCCTCCCATGATTTCCAAACAACTCTGCTAAATATAGTTGACATGACGTGCCTTATCTGCAGTTATGTCTGCAGACTGAATGCAGACACAGACTGCACATACTTGCCGCATGGAAAAGTGCTTCAGAACTGCACATGGTGGCTGAAAGAAATATAAGAAAAGTATGTCAAAACTGGAAGGTCATAAATTAGGCTTCTGACAGTGTAATCGCAAGGAGGCTCCACACAAGAAAATTGCTGTAGGTGCGTGTTTGAGTGTGTGTGTGTATGTGTGTGTGTGTGTGTGTGTGTGTGTGTGTGTGTGTGTGTGTGTGTGTGTGTGTGTGCATGTATGCATGTCCATTCTGCATTTCTCATTACTAGCCATGAAGTCTGCATGACTTTCATAGGCCACGCTTATTAAACAGTCCTTTAAAAAACATGCCTGTTTTCCATCTGTCCATCTGTTGAGCTAATTACATGCTCAGTGTGTAGCAGTTGGATTTCACTTTGATTTAACCTCCTCTATGCTGCATCCAATTAATAAGTATACAACTGTGACGAAATAAAATACCAAAATCTTGTTGGCTATCTGAGTCGAACCTGTTATCATGATGTTATCACCCCCCCCCCCCCCCTGCTTTTTTGTCTTTTTGATGGTTATGTTTGTGTCATTCAATGCCAGAAGGAGTAACTTCAAATCAAGCAAACTGACATGAAAGCCCAGGGTCTTGGCTTTCATTTGAAACTAATTTTATGTTTCTAGGCAAAGGGGTTTTCAAGTTATAAACTTTTGAATGTCAGTAGGCCCTCTTGTTTACAAAAAGTCTCTATGGGAATTTACATAGGGGTCCCAATCAAAACGCATAAACATATTTTTCAAAAATGTATATTCAAAAATCATATTTTTGGTCTTTTTACTTCAATTTTTTTGTGTAACAGGTTGAGAGATGGAGTTAGGACTTAGATTTTTTTTATTTGGGGGTATCATATGGATGGTACCTTCATATCTTAGTTAGTTCATAGACATTTGAAATGAGCGGGAAAAAAAAAACTTAGTTCCAACCTCTATAACTCTGTGTCCATATGTCACAGAAACATACATTATTCCTCTAGAAACAACTTGAGGGTGTCACCTTTCCAATGGTATGAGGCACATCCCTGAGTCTAAAACTATGTAGGAACTGTCAAGCTTTCAATTTGGGTATGCCGTTGTTTTGAAAAAAAGGAAAAATAGGGGTGTGCCTTAAGAGGTTAATACACTGTGCTGCCTGTCAGTAAGGTAAATTCTTGAACAACTGTGCAAATATTTTTAGTTTAAAGGGCAGGCTTGAGTCCTGACAGTTACTCAAGCTGCGTATTTACAGAGGACCACTACAAGAGCAAGATGAGACAGATCCATGGAGTTGGTTGTTTGAGGTGTACCCAATCCCAATTCCACAAACCATTTCACAAACCACCAAACCAATTAGGAGGCTACATGATAGGATGAGGAGGGAATTAATTAAAATATGACTAGAATAATCTATACAGTATTTTGTGGATCTGGATTCACTGACACATTCATGATTTTGTAATTATCTACCTTTTGAGTCATACCCTCATATAATTAAATGTAATGTACCAGTAGTTAACTCCGTGTCAACTAGCCAACATTATAATACTGAGTATAAAATCAACACATAGACATATGAGCCCGCGGTAGAGGAGGTCGCATGCCGGAGGCTGTAAATGGTAGGCACGCAAACCAAAAGTCTGCTACATCTAACCGGAGGGGGTTAAGTTGCCCCTCCTAAAGATTGTTCTGATGTACTCTGAGTTCTGAGTTTCAGACAAGTTAGTCCACAGCCGACGAAACAACTTGGCGTTTAGATTGAGATTCATTAAAAATGACATTTGCAAAAATAAGCTTCTCCTTAGGCGTAGACTCCGTTTGCTTTCATCTTGAAGTTCATAGAGTGTAATTTTACTATTAGAATTTCGACATTTTTTGGTATTTTTCGCACAATGTAGTGATGAGGACTGAACTGGATAACCAACGTTCAAATAGGCTACATTTGTTTGGGGTGGGATACGCATTCTTGGATTCAATTAGTTTAACTTGGACTAATTGTCATCGCTGAATAAATGATGTTGAAAGTGGTGTTGTGGGTCTACCTCGCCGCTGCAGCACATTCTCGGTCTTTGAGAAAGAGGCAGACTTTATGTCCAGAAGTATGCGATGTATCTCGTTGTACCCCGCCAGCAGGGCCATGCTACCAGGGTGCTGTGAAGGATTATTGTGGATGTTGCACAGTGTGCGGTGCCGGAGAAGGAGAACTCTGCGGAGATGGAGGCCATGGCGTCTGTGGCGATGGAATAACGTGTGAACACTCATCTGGAAAACGCAAGTCTCGTGGTTTCTGCGTGTGCAGTGACTCAGGCTCAGTGTGCGGTAGCGATGGGAGAACTTATCCAAGCATTTGCCGTTTAAGAGCCGAAAACCGACGATCCCAGCTCAGTCACAGTCCCTCAGTGATTTTGATTCAAAAGGGACCATGTGAAACAGGTGTGTGAAATTCCTTTGTCACTCTTTGCGCATGTAAAAGGGGGGGGGGGGGGGGGGGGGGGGGGGTGGGGGGTTGCGCTTCCTCCTCCGATCTCAGGCCAAAAATGTTTTTTCACTTATTTAGACTACCGGTAATAATAAAAACAATAGGCTACATATAAAAAGAAATCAAAACAACGAGGAAGGAAAAATGAATGTTAATGTGATTGTGAAAACAGTACAGTAGCCTTCATAATGATATCCCACTTTACAGCCTACTACTACTGCCACTATTATTGAACTACTACTTCTACTACTACTAGCCTACTACTACAATTACTACTACTAATAATAATAATAATAATAATGATTAGAAAAGAATAGAAGAAATAGGTTTAAAGAGGCATGTTTTTTTATTTATAATAATATTATTACAAATTAAAAATGTATACAAATGAAATATTTGAGTCCGGTTACCACTGGCCAATCTTCTTGGATCATATTCTGAAACTGGCTATGAACATTACAGAAAATAGGCATGAAAATATTTTCACACCAATACAGTTTTTCTCAGTCGCTTTGGTGCGTTTCTCACATTACTATTAACATTTGCATAGCAGTTAGTGCATTTCTCAAAACAATTAGTGAAATGGATAATCCATTCCTCAAAAGCAAGTATTCATGTCAATAAAACTGTCAGTGCCATCACAATCAAAAGTATTGACACCATCTTTATGAACAAGATGGCTTTGTCATGTTTTCATTATGACAGATGCTGATGACGGATGCTGAATAGTCGTTCTTAATAAAACCAACAGCCTTACTTTCATTGCTTGAGTCATTACATACAAAATTGTTGAACTAGTTATCAAATGTCAAATATTAGCTGTCTGTCAAGCAATTTCTATACCTTTTTTATCATTTTTTTCCTGGAAATCTCCTAAATTGAACAGTGTCTCAGGTAAACTTCAGCTTTTATTCATGAGGAGATGTTTGAAGTATTACTGTAGTTGTAACCAAAGACAAGCCACTTGTTCACAGTCACTCATGGATGAATCCCATGAACCCTCAATTGTCAAGTACACTACATACAGTATGAGCTGAGCAGGACATACTATGTACCATTTTTACAATTTTGTAACACAGATATGGAAGTTCAGCATCGTGGAAGAGGGGTGAAGATGCAGGGGGAACGGGGAAGGCGAAGAGGCAGAAGAGGCCAAATGCAGTACATAGGCAGATTCCCAATTATTTTTTTTACCCCTTGTAGTCACTTACTCCACTAACTACAGCAATGTTAAACTTTACTGTAAATTTCAAATGAAAAGTAGAGTATAGTTCTGACTTGGGCATGTTTAGGTAGTGTCTCTGTGTTCTGACCTTTTTATGCATTGGAAAACACTGAGAGAATAAACTGTCATAATGAAAACATGAGAAAGCCATTTGATATTATCTTGTTCATAAAGATGGTGTTAAGACTTTTCATTTTGATGGCACTGACAGTTTTATTGACATGAATACTTGCTTTTGAGGAATGGATTATCCATTTTGAGCAAAAGATGTGCTTTTGCAGGCTATCCACTAGGTTTTGCAGTTTGCACTAATTGTTTTGAGAAATGCAGTAACTGCTGTGCAAATGTTAATAGTAATGTGAGAAATGCACCAAAGTGACTGAGAAAAACTGTAATTCTGACTGACATGACGCAAATGTAAATGTTAAAAAACAGCAGAGAATTGTATGAAAGCAACTGATACATGTCCAAAAGCATTTGCAGTTTGTTCAGAGGAAGGAGAAATTGCTACAATGACAGTGCACAAATTACTAAATGTTGTGAAGGTTGAACTAATAGTTGGTGAGAATTTAAATTCTGATCTGAGAAATGCACCAAAGTGACTGAGAAAAACTGTAACATGCTGGGCCATCAGTGCAACTGACACAGCATTATGGATATCTGCAGGGGAGAAAAAGCCCACCCTTATCTTTAAAAAGCCAGAGCAGCTCTAACGTGCCCCCACCTCAGGCCTTCCCTGCGCTTTTTTTTTGCTCAAAGCTCTACATGATGCTGCTGGAAGGGTAGCACACCAATAAAAGAATGACGTGATTAGAAAGATTAATCACTCGAGTCTTGAAGTTTAGCTCACATAGTGAGTAGCTCACCAAGTGAGAAGAGCGTGTAATTAGAAAGGAGAATTTGCAGTGCATGGCAGGACATCTCTACATGGGATTGTATTTCATTACTTCACAGTGACGCCAGAGTCTTCCAAATTCTAAAATTGCCAGCGCAAAGGAGAAATGCTGAGACTGTCACCACAGGAACACATATTAATCATCGGTCCTTGATTAGAAAGCTTGTTGAAGCATGTCAAAATCTGACAGAAAAATAACCAGTCTGAAACGCAAGCCAGGCCAGTAATTTCCCATTTCTCCCAAGTCATGCTAGTCAAGCTAACCACTACAGCGGCATCATACCCGTGCACCAAATATGATTATGAAAATTCTTGATTTTAGACTTGTTTTTTCAATAAGCATAATGTAGTTAAAGCACTAAACCTGTCATCCAAGAAATAGAGGGATTTTTTTTCACTCTGGATCATTTCATTTCTTGTCTCTAAGTCCCCTGCCTTTTCAGCACACCCTGTTTGTTGTATTTTGGCTACTTTCCAAGCTGAGCACATCCATCTGGCTCTGACAGGTGTGCCTTAGGGGATACTTTCCTGAAAGGAAGCAAAACAGCACATACCACAACCTATTCCATGCTGATATGGGATCCCAACCGGCTCACGTTCCTTCTCTGCTTGTCCAATAGCACTCTAGTTTGCATACACAGGGTTGCATGCCACTGAGATAGTTCACATGAACCATTAAAATGGTTGGGAGTTATGTCACCATGGAGTCAAATGAGAACGCTTGTTGGTTTGTATCCAAAGCATTTTTTTTAGTAGGAATCTGTCAGAGCATGTATTTGTTGTTCTTGACGAATCAAAGTACAGCTGGTCATTCAAGCAGCTTGTATGCAAAGCACCTTCACCGACATCCGTATCCTGTAATCAGACAACACTGAGATTTATATGTCTTTAAAGTTATCATTGGCTACAGTTTCGTTTACCTTTTCAACAAAGCCCATCAAACAGAAAACGTGACTGCTTCTACCTGACAGTATAGCAAAACCTGCTAAACGTAGCTCAGAGCATCTTTAAAATGTTTTGATAAGCCATACAAAATATGCAAGAGAACACATCTCCCAAAGCTCTAGCGCTGAAATACTTTAGAGGATATTTGTACTGAGTTCCAGGAGAATTGCCCTAGGAGGAGTGTGGGGAAGAATTATGGTGCTAAGGTTAGCTGCCGCTGCTCACCTCAGGGAGTGCAAGGCTTTTAGTATCCAGGCCCCGATTACCTCCTGGAGGAACAAGCCTACTGGCAGCTGGCACTAGCTGGGTGATAAGCACCTCACATAAATGTAAAAACAAAAAATAAAGGGTGAAAAAAAGTCCTGCCACTCGGTCCGTTATAACAACACAAACATAACTGGCACAGGGTTATTGTCCCAGAGACAAACGACCATAGCACACAACACCGCTGCTGACAAAACATAAAAGTGATGTTGTTTGAACATCCTTGGATGGAAACGCACAATATCTTTCATGCCTTCAATGTTTCAATAATTATCATATCATTATCACTCTGTTATTGACTCTCCAAAGTCACATTAAACATTTTTCTGACTACTAGTCGTTCTCGGAAAGACTGATATAATAATACATGCAGTTAAACATTTATTTATTTATTTATTTCCAGGTTCCCAAAATCCGAGCAGCATGCGTTACAAGTTCAACTTTATTGCAGATGTGGTGGACAAGATTGCTCCTGCAGTGGTCCATCTAGAGCTTTTCCACAGGTAAAATGAGGCTCCACAGGGGTGCACTTGCTTGCCGAGCACACGTCTGAGGGCCACGGGTTGCTAGTTATACGGATATGCAGAGAGAGCTCTGCAGTAAGTGGGGAGAATGAAAATAAATTTCTCCGTATGTACCCTAATGTCTCTGGGAAGCCAAAAATAGCAGTTGAATTATGTGCATTTTGTATTGAATTGATCTACATATTTTGCATTTTTGCTAGATTTCACATTCAGTTGCATACAATTAATTGGTTTCAGGATCACACAGTTCGCAGTCCATCTCTTGATTTTCAAGCAGTTCAGAACGTCATAATCAGTCAGTTGATTGGAACTTGAAGGGAAAAGAGGCAGCGAAGGCACAAGTCACAGACATCAGGCACAGGAGAGTCTAATCTGGTGTGTAAAAGATCAGTACTCGGAGGGACTGTTTTGTAGGAAAGTAAGTCAAGATGATGGCTGTTGGGAGGAAGCCACACTTCTATTAACCACATGCTGCTTAAGCTTCAAAACTTCACTCCTGGGCAAAAACTAGACCTGACCATATGGGCAAGAAAATAAATTACTGGTAGAGGCCAACAAAAGGTCATGTGCTACTTCATGCTTAGGCCAGAATTGATTGGCTTAACTCCGCTATTAAGGACCAAAGACCAAGCAAGGCTGTGACATTTTGTTCTGTAGTAGGAGGTCAAACATACAGTCCAGCAAATACCCCAATATAAAAAAAAATCCATACCCATATATTTGTATACAACCTCCATATCTTTAAAATCTATACATTAAAAATGACACACTAAAAGGGTATTCCAATGTTTCAGAACATTTATTTACATTATTCACTAGACAGTGATATGGAATTACTTTTCTCTTCAAAAGCAATGGCCAGTTTGACGGTGTTAGCTTAGCATAATGACTGGCAGTGGATAGGACTAGGTAGTCTATAGGAGTATTTATAACTGGTTCCATCCATCCAATGTTTATGCTAAAGTATGTATCCTCTTGTGTAAGTCTGATGTAGACACATTTTAAATGTGCAAATGTGCGATAAGTATATTCTTTCCCCCTTAGGATGCCATATTCCAATCAGGATGTGTCTGTATCAAGTGGCTCTGGATTTATCGTGTCTGAAAATGGCTGGATAGTCACAAATGCTCACGTGTTGTCAAACAAGCAGCGCATTAAGGTTGAGCTCCAGAACGGCACTCATTATGATGCAACAGTTAAGGACGTGGACCCCAAAATAGACATTGCTCTAATTAAAATAGAGTCTGAGGTAAGTGCTCTGGCTAAATGCGGAAATGGGCCCGTATATTCTCCCCAAGTATCGTTGCCATTTATGCCTGTGCCCCCTGCGCTGTTGGCCTGTCATCAGTGACTAACGTCAAAGTGGCAGTGAATGAATTAGTCCTCAGGACACAGTCCAGCAGATGTTTCAGGGGAACGGCAGCCAGGGCTTTTGCTGACCAAAATTAGATTCCATTTCTTGACACAGTCAATTTGTCATTAGATTTTCCTCGCGGGCAACTGGTTCTGGTGGTATACATTCAAAATTCCAGTTTGTCTCAGCATTCACGAAGCACCGAGACAAACACATCTGTTACGGCCGTGACAGTGTCGTTGGTAAACAGGGCTGGCGTGTATTATTAGGAGATTTCCAAGAAAACAGCTGCAGGCCCTCTCCAGAGATGTAACATATATTTTAGTGACTGGTAATCACATTAATTCAAGAAAAGACTCTTTCTGCACACACACAAAAAAGGACCTGTAGGAGATAATGCAAAGTGAAATGATCGGTAGCGGCAAATGGGAATCCTACACACTGTGGCAACAATCAGGCTCCAGTTGTTGCATGCCGACTCTTTTCTGTAATGGCAGTCAGCGTCATGCCCTTGAAGGGGTGGCAATAAAGCATGCAATAAAAATGCACCCTACCTTGGGCGGGCAGGTAGGGGGAAACAGGCCGTGACAGGTTGAGACGTGATCGATCGCGAGGCCCCCCTGGTTGGAGCGGCGAGCTTCTCCAGTGAGTCAGTGGAAAGGACCGTCAGGGATTATTCTTTATGAACAAGGCCAGGAGAAAGAAATTGCTGAGTTTAAGGTTTCATCCACAGGAGGGAGATAAGTAATTTATGTGGAGGGGCTGGGGGTGATGGTGACCGCGGTGGCAAGGGTGGAGAGGGCTTCGAGGCAATGTTTTAACACTCTGTTTCTTCTTGCCACTTGTGTTTGTCCGCGCAGAGCCCTCTGCCTGTGCTTATGTTGGGTCGCTCGTCGGACCTTCGACCCGGGGAGTTTGTGGTGGCCGTCGGCAGCCCGTTCTCCCTCCAAAACACTGTGACCACAGGCATCATCAGCACCACACAGCGGGGCGGCCATGAGCTTGGCTTCAAGGACTCAGATATGGAGTACATTCAGACCGACGCCATAATCAATGTACCTATATTTTGCTGCATATTTTGGATACATGTCTATGTACTTTTATGTCCTCTGTCCAAATCTCTCAGTGGCTGCTTATGATTGTAAACCATTGCAACCATCTCATATTTCAACTATTGTCTGTTTTTGCAGTACGGAAACTCTGGAGGACCACTTGTTAATTTGGTAAGTGTGCCTCGCACACCTGAAATCCTTAAAAAACACTTTAGCACAGGAAACCACCGGCGTCGCACACAGTGCTGTCCTGTTTATCTCCATGAGAAGAGAGGAGAAGTGGGTAGTTATACTTTATATTCTTTTGAGCTCAAGGTTTTTCTCTGGATTTCACTTCTTTTCAGCAAGGTCTCTGAGGTTTTACATTTGGCTCTGCGTGGAAATGTACCATCCCCCTACCACATGATCTGCAACCTCTTACTTTCCCACTATTGATCTTGAAAGAGAAAAATGCAACTCTCGCCCTTGAGAAACTTTCACCCTTGTATCTGATTATTTCCATCCATAACAAAAGCACTTTATTGAAGGAAGAAGATGGAAGTTGCAAAAAAACATGAACATGAACAAACCCCTACTGTGCTCTTTAGAAAGGCCATTAGCCTGTTAGATGATACATTCTGGCTGGCTCCTTAAAAGCTTTCTGCTGATTTAATGAAACGCTGTTTGATGGCTGTTATATTTCTGGCATTATTAATTCAAATTTGCCTTCTAAGGTCACCCTTTTCAATTGTTATTTGTTTCTTCTTTGTGCCAAAATTAGACACATTACCATTTATAATGGTGCAGATGCACAAGGCAATAAGAAAGGGAAAAAACAGTGGGTTTGTTTTTAGTTATGTTTCTTGCAATTATGCCCCAATTATGTCCCTTAATGGCTCCATCTCTAATATGGTTCAAGACGACATGACAGATTTCTTCTGCTTTGTTTCGATATTCCTTGTCTCTATTTTTCCCAGGATGGAGATGTCATCGGTATAAACACGTTAAAGGTCACCGCCGGAATTTCATTTGCTATCCCCTCCGACAGAATCCGACAGTTCCTTACAGAGTCTTATGACAGGCAAAGAAGAGGTACCAGCGGTCATATCTCAGACCCAGACTTCAGGCAGCTCCCAGTGCTTGTCTGTTGTCATAAATACTCTGATCATCTCTGGTCCATTTGAGTGTGCGCCAAGAGCAGATGTGCATCAGAGCTGATCACATTATGCATGGCGTCCGCTGCAAATTTATTCCAAGCTTGGCGTCAAGGCACACATCCATGCTGCCACCCGTGGAGGGCTTAAGACGCCATTGTTTTAATCCACAATGCTTTAAACTGATCCTGATATTGGCAGACCAGAGATGAAGAAATTAAACATTGTTGATGAACAATGAGTGAATTTAAGTCATAGTGTATTTACATCTGACCCCCACTGCAGGGCCTGCAAATGTTATCATGTTATATTTGCTTTACTTTGATCTTATACTATACAACTCGCAGAAGTACTCGAAGAGAAAAATGTATTTTAATTTCTTTTAACCTTAAATGTGAAGTTTATTAACAAAAACAGACCTCAAAGATATCTAAGTCTGGCTTTCTATTTCAGTAAAGACAATACCAAAGAAAAGATACATGGGAGTCCGGATGCTTAAGTTGTCGCCTGCGTAAGTAATTCCTACCCTTTGTTGAGACTGCATTACTATGCCACGCATCTGCGACTATCTTTAGTCTTTGCATTCAGTGCTTAAAGCATTAAAGGGATAGTTCGGTTTTTAACACATTGAGCCCCTTTCACAGGCTGTCTGAAATGCAATAAAGTGGTTGACATCGAAATTTTGACAATTGCTTCTGTCTCGGCTATTTGGGAAATGTAGAATCGCCTCTGCTTCCCTTCAAAATGGCTAGCAATGGGCATGTGTTGTTTCCATCCTTAAAACACTGGTTTTAAAAAAGCGCTACTCACCAAGTGGTTAGTGGTGCTCAATGATGTTCCAAAACATGTATCGTAGCGAAATAAAGCTTCTGTCATGTTTTACTTGGCACTTTGTCTATATGAAGGAGCAAATAGATCCCTTTGGGACTTACAAAATGGCAAATAAAACATGACAGAAACTGTATTTTGCTACGATACTTGGGTTGGAACATCAGCAAACGCCACTAATCACTCCATGAGTAGCACTTTTTTAAAACCAGTCTTCAAAGGATAGAAACAACACATGCCCATTGCTAGCCATTTTAAAGGCAGGCAGAGGCGATTCTATATTTCCCAAATAGCCAAGACAGGAGCAATCATCAAGATTTTTGTGTCAACCACTTTATTTCATTTTAGACAACCTGTGAAAGGGGCTCAATGTGTTAAAAACCGAACTATCCCTTTAAAGCTAGGGTCTACGTTTCTGAAAATCACTTGAGCCTATGAGACAGATTTGAAAAAAGCATCCCACCCCCCCCCCCCCCCCCCCCCCTCATACCCAATTTACAACCACTACCCCCCCCCGCCCCTCCCTCTCCTAACGACTAAATCATCGTTGCCGTATTTATTATGCCAAGCTTCTGAGCATGTGCCATTCGTTCACGAAGAAGGGGGAGGGAGGGGGAGGGAGCAGCAGATTGCAGTTTGATAGATGCGTCAGAATCCAATAATACTGAACGGTCCATTCATTATGATTGGATAGTGTTTTTCCTGGATTGTTCCTTCTAGAGACCACTGAAACTTTAATTTTTGTGTCAAAACTTTTAATTAATTGGTTGCAATGAGGGTGTGAAGAGTAAGTAAGTAAGTAAGTAATATGTTAAAAATTGCATGCTCCAAAGATCGTAGACCCTAGCTTTAAATGCTCCACGTTTAGCTAATCTCAGTTGAATGAATCTCTGATCCGATAAGGCATTACAAATCACTAGCGTTTCTGCCATTGATTATAATAAATGACAAGACGGCGTTCCTCTCTTAGCCAGTGATTGCGATAAGAATTGTCACAACATGGCAGATGAGTGCATCTCGATAAAATCTAAATTGCGTCTCATCTGACAGTTTGATCAGAGAACTGATGGAGCGTGACAAAGATTTTGCAGATGTGACATCTGGGGTCTACGTGTTTGAGGTCATACCAGGCACAGCAGCAGAAAGGTAAAGGGCACCATTCAATGTCATCATTATTAAAATATGTAATCCTTATATTTACTGTTTTATATATATCTTCGGGTGATTATTATCAACTTTTTATCATATTTTTGTATTTAGAAATTGTGCTAGTTATCAAAAGTCCAGTGCATTCAATTGTATGAAAAAGGGAATAAAAAATGGATGTTAGATTCATTGTTTAGTTCAAGGCAAGGCCATAAACATGTAAAGCCACTGAGAAAAAAGGGAATGCATGCATGTTGAGAATGCAGATAACCACACGCCTGTGAATGCACATGCCTGTGTCCAGATCAATTAAAATGTAAATCATAGTTTAGTGTTTGTGGATCCAACATGCCCGGAATTCATCACGGACTGCAGCCTTGCGTGGGGCTGAGCCTGTCAAGGCAAACGCTTACATCAAGCCGGAGATAAAACGCCTCCGGGAGACTCAACCTGAGACACATCTGGTTGCACCGTGGGGGGGCGCCCCTGTAGAGAGCCCCCCCGCGTGCCAAATGGATTGTTGTGCTGAACGACAGGAGGCCTCTGGATGCAACAGGACACTTGCAAAGGGACTGGAGAAGAATGCCCTACGCGTTCCGAGGGCCATCAACATGCAACACACACCAGTGCGGTGTATGCAGTGGTCAGTCAGCCCAGCATAGCGTTTAATGTTAAAACCACCCTCCTGCCACCGCCATACCCCGAACACGCATGAAACAGTGCATTGTTCTGCTAAAGGTGGAGTCTCCTACTGATAATACTGATAACTAAAGATTATGTTCAAATTCTCAACACACACGATGCACTAGAAATATTAGCAAATGGAAAACTACCAATCTACCTAATAGTATCACTTTTTTATAAAGCGTTTTTATATCTATGGTGCCCTGATATATATCCCCGCCCCACATTGTCTCTTGTACCCTACACATTGTGTATTCATATATTTGATCATTTCTCACTTTTCTTGCACCTTTGTGGCCTTGCTAGCTAGTTTCATTCGTTGTCCAGGCAACTGTACAATGACAATAAAAAGTCTTGAAGGAAATCAATTGTATAACCAGGGTTCAAGGAAAACTGGTATTGTCTCTGTTTAGGACTAACTCTTTATAATTTGCCAATCTATAAATTAAATACTGCATATCCTATGTCTTTTTAAACATTTTCTTTTTGCGTGTGACTGCAGACATTCACTAATTTCTCAACAGACCTTGATCCTTTGAGAGGCAATCCAATCCCAACTGTGTTTCAGCATTAGATTATAGTATAGTATATAGTATTATACAACAATATCAGAGGAGCAAATGCTCCATCCATCAAAGCAGCTAGTCTAAATTGTACACTTGTGCGCAGTCTGGTAACTACCTTCCAACTCTATGCGCCCTTAATTTGCCATGTTTTTTTTCCCCTAGTGCTGGCCTCAAAAGCCACGACGTGATCACCAGCATCAACGGGCAGCCCGTGCTCAGCACAGATGATGTGAGTGACGCCGTACAGTCAGGGCAGCCGCTGTCAGTGGTGGTGCATCGCAAGAACAGAGATGTCATCTTAAGCGTGGTTCCTGAGGAAGTAGAATAGATGATGAGTGAGCCTCAGTAAGCCCAATGCTGTGTAAATATGCAGGTTGGTATGGTTGGTGTATGCGTGCTGGTGTTGCTAGGTATTAGTCCATACGGGTGTGTGTATTTAGGCAGTTTTGTTTGTGTGCTCAGTTTATGCTACTTCATCTGTCTCCAACATATGTTTTTTTTTAAGGTGCTTTACGTACGATCAATGACCTTCACCATTAAGCCTCATTTACTCTGCCATTTCACAATGACTAAACAGCGCATCTAGAGGTAGAAAGTTTGAACCTATTTTTGCTTCAAATATTTGCTCACTGATTGGCTGCTTAGGACCCAACATAGTAGACTGTAACCTCGAGGCCTGGCTTTGCTGTTTCACCTGTGTCCCTCAAGGGTATAAGGCAAAAATGCATCATCTGTCCAAATAGGGTTCTCTTAAACCTCAAGAATGAACCCAGAGTACATACACAGGTTAAACAGCATACATATTTACTGGAAGACTAGATTTCTTGAATCATGCCCCAACTTCCACCATCCATATGCACTATAGTCCATGTGAACCTTGGGATGTATTTCATGGTCTGTCTATTTCAATGGAAGCAAATGGCTTTGAAAACAATAAGCATGGCTAGAACAGATAGTGGACAAACTCAAAATTTTCACTGTCAACGTTTAAATTCCTCCCCCGACCCCCGACCCCCGACCCCCACCCCATCTATCCAGCTACTCCCTCAACTTCTTACATATCACACTTTTGAAGGGCATCCTCTAAATGCTATTCAGATACTGTATGTCTGGTCTGTAGACATTTTTAACTGAATATCTACTTTGTTTTTCAATTCTTTGGTTAAGATGGTGCTGTATAAGGATAAGCGTAATGGTGTTGAGTTTGGAATGTGCAATGGACTTTATGGGCATTTATTATTAAACCAGAAAGATGATACTGTATAACACAACGTTTGTCATTTTCTTTCATTAAACAAATACACACTGAACATAACAAATACATTTTAAACAAAAACACACAGACACACACACAAACATAATATTGACTCAGTTGGAGAATATGTTGCCAAGTTTCTTATCAAATAGTTTCAGCTGTGAAGAATGTATAATTTCTTTTTCAAAACCATTGGTATTGAAAATGTGAGTTCTAGAAATTCATTACTTGGATAATGGAATCATACTGTCACAGTCCAGTGAATTGCAAAGAGATGCACTTGGATTCTGATTTTTAAGGGAGTTCTAAGAATGCGGTAAAGTGTAAGCACAAAGAGCAAACACTGTTCTCATGACAAAGTCATGAGCAAAGTCAGGTCAAAATGTTTGTGCCTTGCTCATGGCGATAACGCCCCAGGGTGGGTGTACATGTGCACTGTTTGCTTCTGATAGAGTAAAGGTGCGGAAGTAATATGTAAATCAGGTAGCAAAAGAAAAATTGAGGTCACACTACCTACAACCTCACCCTACTGGCACACCATGTAGTGTGTGTGTGTGTGTGTGTGTGTGTGTGCCAGTGTAGCAATGCCACTCTGCCTTTTGATCACCCAGCCTTTTCTCCCCTACAGTGGTTTGAAGTGACCCGAGCCTTGTTCTCAATTATTTTTTTCCTTTTACATCATACCAGGCACAGATACATGGGCGGGCCCAGACCACACCCAGATTGACAGCTGGCCCAGCCAATCAGAGATGAGGTACGCTCTTTAAAAGCGTATACTTTTAAAGAGCGTATGTCAGATCCAGATAGATGACAAAGATAGAGCAGGAGTAGCTGTGTGGAAATTTGTAGGTAAAAAAAAGTCATTGTTCATTTAATAGGCTTTTACGCATGGAAATGATATCAGCAGGGTTTCAATTATATCAAGAGGCCTACAATTTCAGAAGATTATGAAGTGCAGCCCATACAGCATCATTGTAAAGTCAGCCTACTATGACTGAAAATGATCATCATTATGATGACTAATTTTAACGTTCGGAAGTTTCCCCCTCGCTGACCAGCATTTCTGTTCAGTCACACTGTT
>JAGFZM010000364.1:253295-288761 GCA_017657215.1 Limnothrissa miodon | reverse complement strand
TGTAGAAAGAAACTGTATACCTGTATATAATTGTATCAATTGTGATACTGTAGGATTTTTGCATATGATTAGGAAACAAGGACATGGGCATGCAAAAAGAGGCTGTTAGGTTTAATGACACAAACATCAAAATAAATGTTTGATAAACTCAGGTAGAACCTTTTACGCCCACAACTACAAAATCTTACTATTATTGCTGCTGTTAAGCAAACAACAGGGTTGTTCTCAGAGACGTGATTGAATGATATAAAACATGTTTGATTACCAAATGAAAAGCTAGGCTACTCTGACGAGTATGTTGATTAAAAGGTGATATCAGAGGCTGCATTAATCTGAGATATTATTGATTATAACTTACAAAGCATATTATATTTAGATCTGAATCGCAGTGGAACTCGCAGTGCATAGTGCATATCAATCTGTGTAAAATGATATGAAACACCTAAATCAAGCCCCCCCAAGTCAAGCAGTGTGGATGGATTGTTGTTGATTTTGGGGGGAATGGACTTCTAATGGCACACTACAATTTAACTTTGGCCCACCCATCCGCCGTGTTCTAGATCCGCCACTGCATCGATCATACCCACTACAGTATTGAATGTTTTCACAAGATAGTGGTGGGCTATGCAGGGGATGCAGCTGGCTTCATCTGAAGACTTTGTCAGTGTCAAGTAAAAGCTAGTGGCCCCTACAGAAGTCTTACAAACCAAAAACTTGCAATATTTACTGTTTGGATTACAACCATATGATTTCAACTACTTGACAACTGAACACTATGTTCATGCATCTTTTGTTTAAGGTGACACTAATTTGGCAGTGTTACTATACTGGAACATACTAGGTGTGCCTCTTTTAAAGGCACATTTAAAAAAAATGTATAATGTTTCATATTTGCATATCTTAATGAAACCAATGGCTGATACATTTCATGACAGGTTATGTGATATTTCTGGTATATCTGAATGCTAGTCATGTTGTATGTCTCTGAACAAAACATCAGTATATGAGCTATCCAACAAAACCATCACAGTGCAAAGATATCTGTCCATCAATCCCCAATAACATGCCAGTGCATGAATAATTTATGACTCATCTGACAGTGCAGACACACAATAGTTAAGATAAGAATTTCAGAAATATCAAGTAAAGCTGCAATGAACTTTCAAAATCAAGGACAGAGACACACAGTATATTCTGCATTTTTTCAAGGCATTTTTGGCAAGTCTCTTTTGCTGGGACCGGTGACAAAAAAGATTATGGTTTTATCATTTGTTTTGCTTTGCACTCACATTGCTTGTATTTTTCAGTTTTCTTCCTTTCAAGAAATGTGCCCTTTTTTCTGAAACAATAAAACAGTACTGCTCACATTCAGGATACACCCCCACAGGGGCAGCTATTTTTCTTAGTCTGAACTGTACCAAAAAAATATGTTACCTGAAATTTGGGGGGTACTTGTGTCTCTGAAATATTCAAGTCCATTTTATAACAGAACATCAACATTTATCATGAGAAATTATAGAAAGCACAAAAATAGGCATTTTAAAACTAATATTGAGCCAATTTGGCAAAAGACTAAGTCAATTTAACATTTGTGTATGAAATAATGCAACAAGTCTTGAGGCCAAGCCATTTATTATCAACAAAACAGAACATTACCACGTACTAAAACATTTTCACAAAAAAACAGTATAGTATTTTTTACAGCTTCCATTCAAATGTAACTTGTGTGGGAGTAAGGAGTATTGCCAAGACCTGCCTGGTGACCTTAAAAAAAACCTCAAGAGTACTTTATGAGACATCTCTCCACAGAGATCTTCTGCAAGAATCACTGCGCATAAAACAAAAGGCAGAACTTAGAAGAGTCTTCCTCAAATGCACCAACGCCACTATTCCTTACCAGCAGAATGACATGAAAATTGCTCCGGCTATGCCCAGAAGGCAAAGCCTCGTCAAACAGCACTGGTTTTTACTTGCCGAATAGCGGTAGTTATCCAGCTGTATTTTCTAAATGCTCAATTCGTCCTTCATGGAAAACACAACGATCCCGCAGAGGCGGTGTTTACTCTGGAGGCCTTCCAGCATTTCATGCAAATACTTTCATCCTATTTGGCGAGAGAATTTTAAACAAATACCTGAGGAGAATCTATCTATTCAGATCCAACGCCATTGAACGGTGACAATGCCCAAAAGCCAAGGCTGATTGAAAATGTGTCACAGGTTTAAATGCAATGAAGGGGGATTGACAACCAAATTGGCAGCCAACACAGGAAAAAGAAACAAAAAAAAGATTCCTGTCAATAGAGGGCTTGGCAGACATACAATGTGAAATTACATAAGACCAAGAATATATACAGTATTTGGAGGGGCCACCATCATCTGCATGACAGAAAACATCCTTATTGTCCCACACTTGTCTGACTTCTCGTCAGTCTTTCGAGAACCGTGATGAGGGGGTAGCGGTGGCCTCTAGGTGCAACCAAGCACCACATCCTAAAGCAGCTCTATTGCATGCAGATGTGCAAAATAAATTAAATAGTACTCCCTCTGACACAAGCAGATGACTGCAGAAGCCCTGTACTGCCGACACCTTTCCGCAGTCATTGGTGTGACCCAAGCACTGCCAGACCCCCCAACGCCCCCCTGCTCCCCAGTGCATCTCCTCAGCCAGGCTAAAACCCACCCTGGGGCCGGGCTGCTCTCCCAATGTCAGTAGAAGGTGCACCAGTTGCTGCTATCGCTTGGCATCAGACCGCCTGTGATCAGCAGAATCAGGTCAACGAACCACCAGATGCCAAGGCCGCCCAAGGTGAGCAGCTTGCCGACCGCTGTGCCGGTGTGACCGAGGCAGAATCGGTCGACCCCAAAACAGCCCAGGAAGAAAGAGTAGAGCAGCGTGGTGATGAAATAGTGTCCTGTGTACCTGCTCACACATAAAGAAAGAAGGGCTCAGTATAACCAGAATAACACCTTTTCCTTTTCCCCTTCAGTATTTGGAGTACAGTTTGTACTCCATTGCCTCAAGGCAAAAGTAATACATGGTTTGACAGTATATACATTTATGTCCATTAGTAATAATAATTACAATGTGTTTCAATAATCTCTCACTGTACTGCAGGGTTTAGCTCCATTGTAATTAAGAGGCCTTTTATTCCTGGATGGGTGCACACTGCCACCCTGTGGTAGCCTATTGTTACCATCTATTTTCACAATTGAACTATCCTAGTTCTTCTTCTAATGCATTTTTTCTTATGATGTTGTATTTCATTTGGACATTACTTATTCTCAGAGTAAATGACAAAAAATATCTCTAAAGAATGCAATGGCCTTGGCAAATTAAATGTTTTGTAAAACCACTCACAATTTATTCTCGTAAAATGCACCAAGAAATCTGGTCCTACACTGAAGAGTTTGCATACAGAGTTTAAAGATAAGTAGTATATATGTATTATTAAACAAATCTTATATTTAATATTTATGTGTACCACCAAACTGAACCACTTGATTGTTAAGGCCAGACAATGGAAGTAAAATAATATATGGACAAGTGAGCCGTTATAAGAGCAATACTTTTTTCTAGTGAATTAATACGGCTACGATAATATAACTTTTTAATACCCGTTATGATATAGCCACATATTCACATGAATACAATAAAGCCCAGTACGACTTTTTGAATAGATCAGCTTTAAAGTTATAAACTTAAAGTATGTAAACTATGAAATATTAAAGGGATAGTTCAGTTTTTAACACATTAAGCCCCTTTCACAGGTTGTCTAAAATGCAATAAAGTGGTTGACATCGAAATTTTGACGATTGCTTCTGTCTCGGCTATTTGGGAAATGTAGAATCGCTTCTGGCTGCCTTCAAAATGGCTAGCAATGGCCATGTGTTGTTTCTATCCTTAAAACACTGGTTTTAAAAAAGTGCTACTCACCAAGTGGTTAGTGGTGCTCAATGATGTTCCAAAACATGTATCGTAGAGAAATAAAGCTTCCGTCGTGTTTTATTTGGCACTTTGTTTATATGAAGGCGCAGATCCCTATGGGACTTACAAAATGGCAAATAAAACATGACAGAAACTGTATTTTGCTACGATACTTGGGTTGGAACATCAGCAAACGCCACTAATCACTCCATGAGTAGCACTTTTTTTAAACCAGTGTTTAAAGGCCCACTATGCAACATTTTTCATTTAATTAATCCGTTTCATACTGTTTAGGATGCTAAAATTAGTCATTACACGGCGAACGAACGGTGTAGAACGCGCCACCATGGCCAATAGCGGTAGATACAGCACTTGCAATGTTCAGCAGCGTGGACTGCCTCCATTAGAATGCAGTGCAATACAATGCAATACAGCGGGCTTTAGAAGGGAGCTCGTGAGAGAGAAAAACAGAATGTTGCTTAGTGCCAGTTTAAAGGATAGAAACAACACATGCCCATTGCTAGCCATTTTAAAGGCAGGCAGAGGCGATTCTATATTTCCCAAATAGCCGAGACAGGGGCAGTCATCAAGATTTTGGTGTCAACCACTTTATTTCATTTTAGACAACCTGTGAAAGGGGCTCAATGTGTTAAAAACCGAACTATCCCTTTAACTGATTCATGCCTTTCAAACAATAGAAAGAATGTTAACAGAGCATGATTTGACATTTTTTAATGTAACTGTATTAAAACTATTCTTTGATAGAGCTACTGTCACAACAAATTATCTAATACGTAGCTTTATTTCACCCGAGTCATGCTCAGATTTGATGCAGGACACTAAATGTAAATTGTTAGGCAGCTTTTGAGGCAGCATCCGTGAGCAGACATGGGCCTCCAAGACTAAGCATACTACCTTGTACATGCATTGCATCAATAAAACTATTCCTGGATTAAAACGCAACTGACACAGCCCTAACCACATCTGTAGGCCACAGGCCAAATAGGATCAGAGGTCTATCTACTGTCAGCAAGGGAATGCTTTTTGATACACCGACCAGTCAGTACACAGAGAGAAAAGTAGGATAGTATGTGGATGGATCTTAATATGAATGTGTCTGAGATGCACATGATTTAACCGGTGGCCTTACTTGATGCATGGCTCATTTCCTCTGAGAAACTCTCTGGGTCCCGCACATTCAATGTCATCCAAGGCAGTGCACCAAACTGGAGTATGATTGACATCTTTGTGCACCTGTCCACCAAACTTCAACATTAAAAGTAAAAACAAGGGTTTAGTTTGAGTGGTAGACATGCATGGATGTCAACAAACAGAACTAGAGGAAGAAATAACTAACTAACCTTAACACATCCATGTCCAAGTTCCTGGAATGCGGTGTAATTACCAGCATGGTCGACAGGTTCTTGGCAATACACAAACTCGTCAGGTCTGAAAAACAAACACTCACTTTTAGCACAGAAGAAAAACGAGAGGGCAACTTTACTGTAGCAGCTAGCACGACACATTACTTGCTCACACTGTAACTGTACAAAGGTTAACGTTAAATTGGTACCTTGGTCACAATCAAGGTGGGTTACAGAGGTAGGTTTACGTAATTGTACTTACAAGTACCGACAGAGGACAACTGGAGATTCTCCGTTATATTCATACGGTTCATTTGCAGGTTCATCCACTAATGTGGCGTTGGTTACATTGTCAGCTTGGTCGACATATGAGGCAGTAGTTGCTGATAACGTAACTCCATCAGATGAATTCTGAGAGTGGATTCCCTCCAGGCATTGCAGCAACAAGATCGTCAACAGTAATACAAATTGTCCACAGAGTAAAATGTAGCTGACAGATATCCGCAACATTGTGTTATTATTAATGGTACATGCTAGTTCGTAGTGTTTGCTAGCTAGGCTAACATTCGCGTTACAACAATTGTACCCTTATGTGAGACTGTAAGGGTAGCTGGTTGCCTTACAGACCTGTACCAGATACCAAATACATTTCTAAACCGACTGCAGAAAATGATGTTAAAAAGCACGTTTTCAAGAGTAGAAATTGTGACCTTAATTTCGATGACACGTACAGACTTAACAATGCACAATCATAACAGCAATCTAGCAAGAGATCACTTCCTCGTGACGCAACTGTACGGAGATGACGTTGATTACAAGGTAAAGGGCGAGTTCGCTAACGTCGCACAAAGGCAGCAGCTTTTGCCAACGCAGGCGTAACTTTGAAGCATAGATTTATTTAGAACGTTTGACTATATGCAGCTAAGTAGGCCCTGGACCTATACTGACTACATTTCTGCTGCTGAAATATATTAGACAAATAGGCCTATGCCACAAATCAGTAACCAAGGAATTTGTAAAAAAAAAAAAAAAAAAAAATTCTCAGCCACCCATTTTATGTACAATCACCCACCCTTTTTTATCTTAGTAAATGTATGCCAACTATTAAAATTATATGGCCTACAATATTTAGGGAAATATTTAGAATAATTGGACAGGTAGACTACACTATTTTTGGCTTTTAAAGACGGGAAAGAGATGGAACTGAGCTAAAGGGATTTTTTTGGCAGAATGGAATTAAATAGAGCAGAATTAAATTACAAAAAATCTTATATGAATTCAACTTCCTCCAAGGTGCTATGATGCAATGCTATTCATAGTTGTTTTTTTTTTTTCTTTGCCTTTGAATCGTACATGCATGAAAGAAAAGGCCTACTACAAAATGGCTTTCAATCTAGTCAAGTTAGTTTAACTTAGTGCAATTTTATCCGTCAAGTTAAATGGAAATTGAAGGTATAAAACACTTCTCTCACTTCGCTCTGAAAGAAAGGTTTTAGTTGCTGTAGATGCAAGAGTTACTTCATACTTCATTCAATTCAGATGGTTAACCTTATACTGATACATATAGCAGATATATTTGAAATTGACCTGCAATCATCCAACACTTTCAACCAACCCTGACCTGAAAAAATTACTCAACATCACATGATATATCCAATTCATTGCATGACCTACATTTTAAATGATAAACTTATGCTACCAGTAAGGTTTTGTTTAAACAGGACGTGTCGCAACAGCAGCCAAATAACATCATATGCCAGCATGGGTCATAAAATTTCACATGCATCATAAAAAAGATTGTGACATTTTATTTTACTTATGGATGTGACAAAAAGTAGACATTGGGTAGAGTTGCCTTTAGTCTGACTGTGTCTACACATTTAAATACCTAAAATGATGTTCATTTTTTTTGAAGTATAAAGAAAAAAATATATAATTCCAGACTCCTCAAAGGCCGTCCCCCCATTTCTCCCACTTGGGGTCCTAACTCAGTCCTCTTTCATTCCCTCCTCACATCTCATGACACTCAGGGCCAAAGCCATGATTTTGCAAATACTGAGGTCAAAAACTGAGGTCACAATACATTGGTAACACTGCTGACATGCAAAAATAATGATGTAATGATCTTGTGCCATTAAAGACGGTGTGGGGAATGGCGCCTGTTACCTAACTGGTCGAGTCTGAAACGTGTGTGAGTTCAGGTCAGGCCACTGACTACCAGACACAAAAATTGTAGATTATGATTTTATTCTGAAATCTGTCTGAAAGTCTGAAATCTATACTCATGCTCTTTGTTAATAGGAGTATGTTGTAGGAGAAGTGCTAATTGGCCCTCCCAGCTCCTCACCCTCCCCATATCTATTGCATTTCTCCAGACCATTTTATAACCTTCATATAGCCCCCCAACCCCATCACTATGCAGCACCCCACGCGCGCACGCACACACACACACACACACACACACACACACAATACTATATTATACCTCATTCTATACCTGTTTCTATACCTATATTCGTTTTAAGCACAATAGACAGACATCATATAATTTAATTTCATTTCATTAGGCTTAACATCAAACAGTGTAGGTAGTAGGTTTGGCATTCTCTTCAATGAATTTGTAGGCTCAATTGAAATATTCTGAAACTTAGCTGCAGTTATAGTGCAGGCCTACAATAAAATCATTTTGTCCAATACGTTGCTAGAATTCAATACATTTTACCAGAACAGTTTTCATTTTCTGCATATGATGGCAAAAATTCTTCGAACATATCTCCCATCCCATCTCCATCATAAACTGATAAAAAATAGACTGGCTTTTAATAACGTAGATAAACGGATTTTAGTTGTCTTTAAACCAGTCAAGCAGTGGAAAGGTAGGGTAAGGTACAGGGCTGTGCAGAGACCTTTGGAGGGGCAGGTGCTCAAAGTTAAAAAAGGGCACATTTGAAACACCATACAGCAACATACCTTACAAAATAACGGTCTGGACTGTCCCAACCCATATTCATGAAGAATGCAACATGGAATCACAACATAGGCTACCATATCAAGATAATATAAGATAAACTTTATTTATCCCACATCAGGGAAATTCACTCAGCAAAAACAGCTAAGACAGACAGTAAACACAGTTACACAAGACAAACACGGATTAATAAGGGTACCCATGGGAAAAAAAAAACTATAGGCTGTAGTCTATGTGCATTTTGTACAAGAAAAGACTATGGAGATAATGGAGTGAAGGCTAAAGAATATTCCTTGTTGCAGGTGGTTAAATAAATAAATACAATGTATAGTCAATAAACTGATACAGTAAAGATTTTAAATAGGTCGAAATAACTATTGCACAGGATAATGCACTAGTGTACAGTCCATTGGCACAAGATGGTGGGGGCAATAGTGGTTGAGTAGTACAAGTCGATGTAATTATAGTGCTACAATACAACTTTGTACAATACTTTGTTGTACAGGCATTGTCCACATCTGACATCTTTGCCGTGCAAAGCAAGCGTAGTCTGTTTTACCTGATGGGGTACATTGAAAATATTTTGTTGAGGAGGATGGAGGGAAGGCTGCTGTTGCTGATATTGCTGGAGGTAGGCACTGATCTGAGAGTGTAGCAACTAAAAAGAGCATGAGAGAGATAGCTGATTAAACGATTTTGTGATCATCTTGTGATCAAGATGCGAAGACAACTGATAGCTACTGGAAATACTTTTTTTTGAGCTACATTAAAACATAGCCTACTACTTACACAACTAATTAATCTAATTGTGAAGCATTAAGGTTTTTTTGTGCTCACAAATGAAAGCATCAGCTGTAACACTAATCAATTTGCCTATGTGCAGTTAAACTAATAATGGAGTTGGTATTAGCTCAAACACAATTCTATACAACACATTCTATGAAGTCCGGTTTATTTCATCAATCAGATGAAGAACAAAAACAAATGTAGACTCTTTTTTTCTCTCGGTAGGCTATGCCTAAAGCCTTTTTTTAAGTATTGTGATGGCATTGGCTTTATTTCAATAATTTCAAAAGACAAACCACGCTTCAAAATAAACCACCTACACACTGTAACCTACTACTGTACATAGACTGTAAGATATCGGATGAACGGACTTTACAACAGACCAAACTAAGAATTACAAAAAAACACCCGTTTGAACTTTTTTTTTTTGGAGCACGGTTTTTCAGGTAGCGTTAACGTTAGTTTACTGTAGCCCTACTGCCCCAGTTGTCTAGAAGGCACGGGCCTGAAGTCATATCCACCTATTCTGGATGTCAGACACGCACACGCGCGCTCGCAAAGCTCACACAATATTCTCACGGCACTGTCTGTCATCTTACAAGAAAACAATGTGCACATCGCACTATGAATGCCGCTGCTGAACCTACTCACCGGTTCTTGGCGGTCGCTTTATGGTGTTCTCCTTCAAGTCTTCAGGGCTGCGGCGCCAAGCTTCAGGGCAGGTCAGGGCACGTTTACGCGGATCACATGATTGAGCGTAGCCAGGGTATCGAAATTATCGTTAGGCTATGATTTTTTTGAAGGGCTACAGACAGGCTTTCTCACACATTTAAATAAATAAATAAATAAATAAATACACATTGACAAAAGGGCACTTTGGGCATCAAGGGGCAAAGGGGCAGGTGCTCAAGCACCCAATGTCTATTACTTTGCGCTGCTAAAGAACTTTCATAATCACAATGCTTGTTTAACACCGTATTGAGAAATACAGCGCTCCACAGTCACGTCTCTCCCTCTCCTGCGCGCGCTCTGAAACTTAGCTTTTTAATTTTCAGGAGAGCATTTGCGGACACCGGCACTGTGGGTTTGAAAGTTAAAGTTAGTTATTTAGGCTATCTTTGTTATATAAGTTTTTTTCTCATTGCATCACCACAACAAATGCCATCAGCTCATCTTGTGTTCATACGAAAAAACAGAGGCAATGGCCTCGGTATCGTCAGTGGTAGCTACCATGATGATACTTCAACCTTATCAGACCCATTTTAGCTGATGAGTTCACACCAACTGGCTGTTTGGAAATAGACAGACCCCTTCGGTGCAGCTATGATTAATTGCATTACATCTGCAAAATTCAAGCACAGTGAATCGTTTTCATTGTCATTTATTGATGACTTGATCTTTGCACCTTTCAGATATTCACGACATATTAGACCTATTAGTAACGTGCCTTCATAATATAACAGAGGCTACAGTATGGTCTCGCAACATACAGTATGCTGTATAGACTTCATTCAGACGAGGTAAAACATAAAACAAATGTTCCATTCCCATTTCATTCAGTGCCTTGTCGAGTAGAGAAAACAGCCTGTAGACTGGAGGGTTGCATGTGTGCATGTCAACAGGCCTTGTAGCTAACCACCGTAGCTACTGTAGCCAGGTATTTGCAACATTTAAGCTTGAGGCATATCACTAGACAATCCAAAATAGAATGTTTTGGACAACGTAAAAACAAAACAAAGTGAAATGCTGACGTAAAAAACAAGGAAGAAATGTTGCCTATCCCTTTTAACAAACACCGCGTAGTGTGTTTTGAGATTAATTCCAGTGTATGACATTGAAGATGTAATGCGAGGTAGTGTTTTTATCTTTAGGCAATCCTTTACTTCCTGGTGCTTTACTGGATATTACGTTAAAATTTGGGCTATAGAATCCGATACTGCCATATTGTTTTAGCGTAAAGACTCCTTCTATGCCTCTGATAATTCACTTTGGACTAGTCTGCAGTTTGCTTTTCAGATGTCATTTCTACAGTAGACTCCTCTCTCACTGATGTAGGCAATACTATTTTATTCATCGTATAATCTTCCAGGTTATGTACAGATTTATTATACATCGTTCTATGGGGAGCACTCCTGGGGAATTTTATTGGGAGATAATAGGGCGTGCTCATTGGGCGATTCCCCAGTGTATTCATGAGGTGAAGTCGATGCACCCAGGACGAGGCGACAGCAGCCGTAGCCACATAAGGGCAAGGTATGAAACTTGCGCAGGTAGGGAATCCGAGACCCTGGAGAACATAAGCAAAAATCTTTAAGCGTGTGTCTTGTCATCTTAAAATACCCTTAAAATATTATTCTTAAATTTCAATGAAGACATCTTCGGGACAGCAAGTGACAGAAAACAAAACTAAACAAACAAAACACATAAGAATAGCAAGACCCCATAACAGCCGCGCGTAGAAACGCATCACCTCTCCAACTGCGTAAATATGCAGTGCACTCCTGCGTCAACCAAGAATTAAATCAACAATTTAAATGTTTTATGTTAATTTATACCTGTGGTGGCGAAAAGGGCGGCTGCTGAACATAAACAGGTAATCCTGATGAAATATTTCTCCCTTGAGATAAGGTCAACGGACTGTCGTTGTCCAAAGTCTTTCTCTCAGACATCGAACTGGAGAAGTTCCGTCCAAAGTTAAATGCGTTTGGATGATTAAAAAAATTGTTAGTCGTATTTAGTGGGTTCAGAAAATGTTGTTCCATTAGGCCCGGTGTGAAAATAACATGTGGTTGTTGTTGCGGATTTTTCCGGGATCCTCTCCCGTCTTGAATGGGCCAATACTTCTCCGCTTTAGCTTCACCGCCAAAACTTTTCTCGTGTTTCTCAATGTTAGTTTCACACTGAAATCCTTCAGTGCAGATGTCTTGGTGGTTATGCTCCTTATTACAGTGTGGGATGTCTGTGGTTGTGGATACTTCAAACGAATCTGGACCATCCTCGATCTTAAGATTCTTTTCATCTTCATAGGTATCCGCTTCGCTGTCACTTGTTTCTTTTAAAAACAAGTTATAAAGCATGACCATTTGCACAAAACAGCTGTTGAAAATTACAGTTATAAAAAAAATAAGATTTAATAAGCCTATTTACACGTGAAATGTTTAATCATTAAATGCTGCAAAGTTATTAAAACTCTGTTAGACTGTCAAGCAGAAGTCCATTAGTCAAAGGTATCCTAGATATATGCCTATAACGTATGCCTATAACTAATTTGTCAGTAAAAAAAATATGTTCTACCTTTTAACGTGGACGTGACCGGCCCGGTCTGAGAAGAAGTGGATGTTGCAATAGAAAAGGCTTTGTCTTTTGGGGAACTGATGTTAGAGCGCACAGTTTTCAGAAATAATTGTTTCCTGAAATAAAAACGAAAGAGTTGTATCAGCACACTGGAAGATAGCGTGGGGAAATTAGAGCTTCAGAGAGATGCAGGTTTAGAAAATATGTCATATAGACCAACTGGGCCTATTCGACGACTATACCTTTTCTCTCTCCTTCCATTTCCAGTGTCACGAAATCCTTTAGCAAATGGGTTGTTATCAATTTTTAGTTGCGTTATCTGAAAAATAAAACAACATTGCTAAGAGTTATTGTCTCAAGTAGGCCTAGAATGATTTAGATGACAGAAGTTTCTAATGAATTGTCATCTGGTATCAGGATACACCAAGACCTAACTTTTACATTTATTTTAAAAACTTTTAATGCAATGAAATGCTGTCGAATAACGAATACCTTGTCGTTTTGATAAGCAGTCACAGCAATAAATTCTGTTTCCGGAAAAACATATGTCCTGAAGGTACTGTATGGAAGTCTGAGGATGTCATTTGCCCGCACAACATGAAATCTGGGTTGATACTTGTGCATAGAGTTTAGAATGGTCTGTTAAATGCATAAGAAATTGTTAGCCTATTAAATATTCCATCTAATTTTATGCATTTATTTAAATTAAGGCATATTAAGGTTTACTTAAATGCTTACTATGTAACAAACGTAAACAGTTCTTTCCACAACTTTTTTTCACAAACCATGCTATATTATAAGTTAACATTAAAATATAGTCTGCAGGCCAGTAAAGTCAGTTAATCAAATGAACAACATATATCCTACTTACAAATCCATGTTTGTCAGACATATTGTTCGTCAATTTTAGTTTATGAAAACTGATTATTTTGGACATCCAGTGCTCTCCCGTGGCTGGACTATCCGGATGGATATACATTCGCTTGGGCATCTCCGGATCTGCTTTACCAGCCACCATCCAATGAGAGTTGTGGAATTTGTATCTGCAGTCATCTGATGCCACGATATCCATTAATAAAATATAGCTTGCTTTCTTATCAAAGCCCGAGCATCTCACTTTAAAAGGTGGAAACATCCGCCTGTTTGAAAACAGAGGTATCGACACCTTTCTAAAATGCTTGTAATAATTTTTTTAAATATATTTTTTTACATAAATCATGGCATAAATAAATGAATAAATAAAAACAGACCTACAAGTAAAAACACTTGATCTACTTGATACGAGCAAGTTCATTTTTTTTTCAACATGTCTCGGGCAATTATTTAAGAAAGGTGATAACGTAAATCTTAGACTATTTCATCAATATACTTTCTGTTTAAGGCAAGCGTTTAGTGTGTACCACAGTAGCATTGCCTACGTTGACATGCATTGTAACATTTTGAAACAAATAGGCTAATTGTAAATGATCAGTTTGTTAGATCAATCAATATTTACCTTCCGGATTTTGTGATTACCATTTCAGTTCCACGTTTATGGAATGTTTCCCACAAATCTTTGCCTTCTATGTTAACTACCGGGTCATCCTCTACATCAATCGCTGTTTCACGTGTTCTCACTTTCATGAGATGCACAGATTTGGCACTTTCTATCCGGAAGGCAGGTTGGATAAAGGTCTCTGAAGCACCCATCTGGTTCTCCGTGTGTTTTCCAATTACGCACGGGAAAGACCCAGCAACTGGGGCGAATGGATACGGTTGTCCAAGCCTTGAACTCATAGAGAAGTCTGGACGTGTGTGATAAGTCATTCTCTTCCAGTATTGTTACCAAAGTCTTGATTACAGCAACCTGTTAACAACCTGTTTTAAAGGAGAAAACATGCTTTCGGTTCACACTCATCAACTTCAGACTTTAAAAATAGGGAAGAACATTACCTGATGGATGGGAGTAACTTGTCGTCACTTATTTGACAATACTTTAAGAGTCTTTCGCTCCTTCTTATATGTTTGGCTACTCCATTGCGCAACCGTGTCCGTTGACTTAACTGAAGTTATCAAACCACGTTGACTTGATGGTTCAGTCCCAACGCACTGATCCTATTGATCTGGGTGCGAAACAATTGTTACGATGTCTTCATCTTCGCACATGCCAAACAAAGTGCTCATTACAATAAATCCAAGATCCATTGAAGAAGACGTGTTTCACCGTAAGGTATTTCGTTGCGTTTCGGTGGTTGGACAACTTGGCAGTGCTAGCCATGAGACAGTTGGCTCTAAGTAAGATAGACAGTTTCACGCGCACCGGGCCAATTGTGGATCATCCTGGGCGTGGTTTAAGTACAGGAAGCTTTAGGAAGTGCTCTCAGCATTTCCAAAAAGCCACAAACCAGACCTTGAATGATCTGAGAGAATGAAAAAAGTAACTAACAACCCTCTGAGTTATGTTTGAAGGTTTCTCACACAGGTTTAAAAGGATTGCTTTTATTTTTAAAACTGACTTGTATTCTCACAGTTATTAATATATGCCCTGCTTTGTTTGGCACAATTTGATCCACAGTTAGTAGCATGTCCACTGCAACTTAAGAGCAGATTTTGGTATGCCCCTCTAAAGAGATCTTTATTTATACCACTGGGGGAAGATGAGAGGGCATTTTAACGTGGTGTGAATAAATTCTGGACTGTTCTACTTCAGCTTTAACTTGAATTACTCCTCCTTCTCCCCTCCCTTCTCTCCTCCTCTCATCAAAGCCACCACCGTATCCCCTCCCATGTCAATCACCCATCGCTCAATCAGAGAAAGCCCTTGCAACTTAGAGATGGGGAAACGTTGGCAGTAGAATTTTACATGGAACGCCATGACATTCCATGAATCAGCTGTCAGAAGTACATGGCATGGCTATGTCTAAAATATTATAGTGAAAAAAAACTGTTGATTTCACATAATTTCCCATTATGTGTTATCCCTAATTTCAGTTTTGGTTGTCATTGTTATAAAAAATGATGAATAGTTAGCAGAAGGTTGAATGATCAAACCTGGCAACCAAATACCACTGATGTTCAGATATGGCTTCAGCTGGAACAAAAACAATATGTGGACTATTCTTGACTCTGCTCAGTTCACAAGATCTCACCTTTGGTTTGAAACTACAATTGACCTCATGAATTATAATGTATTTAATGTATTTGATAATAAATTAGAATGTCTTGCATGTATACGTGGAGGTTTAATGGCTCTGTAATGTACCATCTAGTTTAGAATATGCGACCACTATTTTGGATGACTAAGTTGGAATGAAAGTGTATAATCTATTCTGTGTTGGTTTTATTTGACTTTCTACAAGGAACTTCATCTACTTTATCTGTTTTCAAAAAAGGGCTACACTTGAGGAGGCCTGATAATGCCTCCCCTCGTCCCCCCTCCCCTCTTATTCACACATAAAACCTCACAGTTCCAGGGCTCCCACTGAGACGGCACAGTGACATGAGCTCGATGAGAGGGACTGTCTGCGGGGGGAATCTGTGCCATGGTGCCGGGGGCATACCAGCGGTCGTCCAGCCGGGATTAGGTTGTGTATTTAGTTACTGGCCTTTATTGATGCAGAGTTTGGCCCGGGACGCTTTTTGGCAGGCTGGGAACGTCACTGTAAAACTGCCTTCTGAGTGAGAGCAGCAGGTTCGGGACACAAGGCACTTCAGCACCGTGCCTCCTCTCCTCCTCTCCTTTCAACCTGTGCCATTGCTTTTCCCAGCATGCACCACGAATGCAAATAAGTACTGTACGTCACTAAGCTTGAACACTAGTCATAGTTCAATTTAAATGGATAAACGAAAGAGAAACAGAGTATGCATTTCTGGATTCTCATTGATAACTGACATTTTCGCCTTCAGTACTCTTGACACGTCCTCATTACCCTGCCCAGCATGTGTCCATAGTATTCTTGCAGTGTATGAATACTGATGGATATCCTTGTCGCTTGTCTAGAGAGCATCTACACCCACCAGTCATATTCCTGGTATATGCAAGTATACTTAAAACTAATTCTGATTGTCTTTGTATATGGTCTTGTCCAAGCCACTGTCGTTCCCCATGTGCTGAGATGGGGTTGTAAATAAACAAAGCTCTGGACAGAGAGCTAAAGGATAGTGAGGATAAAGTTGCTATAAATATGTATTGTAACTCTCAGCACTAGATTGACTAAGTAAAACTGATATCATGATGTTCTCATATGATCAGTATTAGTCTATATCAGCATTCTTCTTTTTTCACAAAGCTCTCATGTCTGGCGTCACCTTTGTTTGCCCATTTCAAGTCCTGAACCCTCACCCCCACCCGCTCCTTTCTGGAATACAATTGAAAATGCCTGCCAGTGCATGGCTGTGTTAAACACACCGCGTAAGTGGTATGGAAGTGTTTGGTTACGTTTGCCACTGTACACGTCAGTCAGAGCAGCGGCAGCGCTGTATCCCCTCCTCCCACTCACCGCCCAGGGAAAGACCGCGGTTAATAAACACGTCCTCTTTTGTTTGACAGGTTAGGATTATGATTGAGTCGTGTAGCAAGATGCTATTCTGGGTGCTGTCGTTAAGCTGGAATTCTGACAGCTGAAGTTCCTACACCTTGATTTTTTTTTCTATTGCCTTGTGATAATGGAAGAAAGACCTTCATTGTGTTTATCATCCAACACAGATTGATCTGTGTCTGAAACATCAGTATGCTTGATGTAACAGTGTCGACTTTAATCTAGGTAATGCAATATTTTATTTGGATTGATGGATTTTTGTTGTAAAATGCAAATAAAATATGTTGGCAAACGTTACAGTTATCCTGGGGAAACTTGAAAATACCCTGTGGTGGGGGGATAAGATTTATGATTCGCGGACTGCTGGCTGTCCGGCGGAATCTTGTGTAAAGAGAGCTTCATACAAAAGGCTTAGGGCAGATATGCAGAGTGCCAGACCTTATTCGGGAGGAGCGGCCGAGGGCAAAACCCTGCCTGCCAATCAGGGTCACTTCAAAGGGCCCTAGCCGAAATGAGACACAAGATGAAGGGGTGAAAAAGCGCTGTTGTTTTGTGTGGTTATGTGTGAAATTATCGCCACAGATGAACGGTTGGATTTAAACAGTGTTAGTGCACCATTAAGTGAGGGGGGAAAAAAAGGCCCCTGTCTTGTCCTTGGACGTGTTTGGCCGTGAGGGTGCCGGTGACTCCTGACACCAACCTGGTGCGTGACACAGAGGTGTTGCTGCCCTCATCCTGGCCACACTAGAGTTACACTGCCAAATTCCTGCCCATGGGAGAGAGGTTTCATTTGCATACCTGGTCAATGGAGACAGAAGAGAGTACTGCTGTTCAAGTATATGTGACAACACCTAGTAGTTCAATCATCATCCTAATTATCATTATCTTCTTCTCAGAGTTGTTCTAGGACTCTCATAACAAATCAGTCAGAAAAGTTGTACTAATCTCTTCTATTTAGTAGACTAAAAACATGTTGTTTATGTTCCAGAATATTCTTGACTTTTCCCATTTTGTGGCTTGGCCTGTATTATTTACAAGCTTAGTGATACAGTGTTATGTAGGCCCATTCCATATTTCTGTTTACCTGACACACAGCACAGTAGACTGTGCAACAAGTTCTGAGTAAACAAAGTAAAGTGCATAAAAGTAATAAAAATATATAAGTATAAGCAGGTAACCCATACCTGCACTGATACTTGTAATTTCCTCTGCACCTTTGTGGCTTTACCAACTAATCTCTGCCCAGGCAACTGCACAATAACAATAAAAGTCTCTTTCTTAGTTATTCTCTTCAATGTAGCAATATCAGTTTACTTATAATCCCTGAATCTGATCCCACCCAACACAGCAGTGCCCTCAAAGTGTAGTTGGAGAGGTCACTGAAGCAATGTCCCAGACACCTCCAGTGTTTGACCAGCACAACACTGATGAATAGTTCACTGCTAACAGGCTGGTGTGACTGGACCTCTCTGGACCTCTGAGGTGGGAGGAATGTAGTTAAACAACAGCCGTCCGAAGGTGTGAAGACGGTGCGAGTGTGGAAGTTAGGATTCATTTCATGGCGCGGCTGCACTTTCTTTACTGTCGAGATGCAGGACACTCATAGGTACAGTAACAGGAAACTTTCTCAGTCACTTTTAGAGCATCTCTCTCTCTCTCTCTCTCTCTCTCTCTCTCTCTCTCTCTCTCTGTGTGTAGTCATCATTATGATCTTATGTGATTAATCAAATATGCCCCGTGTCTAACGGGCTAAATTTGCTGAATGTTCTATACATTGCAAGCTCTGATCTTGTGCAGGAATAATAATCTGATTTGACACATTCTGACTTTGGCTAATGTTCTCATTCAGTGTGTCAGACAGGGGTAGTTATCCCGACATGCTCCTGTGTATCTCTGCTGTCTCTCCTTCCGGAATAGGACTAAGGAGACGACCCTGGGCACTCGCCCTGTCGTGGGGTGTTGGGAAGCAGTTGCAGGTTGGGTAACACATTCACAGAGAGACATGAGAAATTCCAAACATTTTCCCCAAGCTTTAGATCCACTGGCAAGTGTACAGCAATATTCTAGCATCAGGGATCTTCTCCAAAGCATTTCAAGGGACCAAATATAAACACACACACACACACACACACTCACACACACACAGCCTCATCTGACAAATAAAAAGCACTGATAAAAAGTTGATACCGATCTGTTCCTCACCACCATGGATGTTACAAGTGCTTGCATAAGCACATGTGTGAAAGTGTGGTCATGATGATCATGGCGAGATTAAGACTGGCATCAATATCAGAGGCTGGGGGGGGAGTGGTTATGGGTGCCAGATACATGAAGAGAACTGTGTGGTGACAGGGAGTAGCAGCTACAGTATGTAGAGCGCTACAGGTTCCAAAGTTGTCAGTCACACAAGCACATCAACCACTTGAGTCTGTGCGCCCCAAAGAAACAGACTTCTCCCATCAATGTTTATTTTGGGGTTTGGGAAGGTCCAGTCTGCACTGTGTTTTCTCTGACTAGCAGATGAGAAAAGAGGTCTTTTTCAGGTCAGCTGGAAATTGGGTTTAGTTGATATTAGGAGAATGCTTGTTTGTCACAGGGACACAGTCAATGTTTGTAACATTAAATCTGTGATGTGTTTGTGTCTGTGTTTTATTTAAAAAAATGTGGTGTGAGTATGTGTGTGTGTGTGTGTGTGTGTGTGTGTGTCATGGATGGGATGATTGTAACGTGGATCCAACCCCACTCTCGGCACTGCCCATGCTGTGAGAAGAACTGGCTGTGAAAGTGTTTTTCCTCGTTATGTGCTCACGCCGCAGGACCTGCTGTAATGCTACCCGTTCACCCTGAAGGGAAGTTCACTTTCTGTAAAGGGCAAGGCCTTTTCAAATGGGGCTTAGGAGTTATAGAAATAATGGCAAAAATAGTAGTTGTGTCATGATTACATCATGTAAAAGATAATATCTCTTTTCTTTATGATTGTACCTCTCCTGCTGGATAGACAGCGGAATATTTATGTTTATTATATTGCATTGAATTATCTAAACATTTAAGACTAAGTATTTATGTTTATTAAGGTTTAATGCTGCATATAAATGAGTAAGTAATTGACATACACTATATTGCTGGTTTTAAAAAGATGGGATTTAGGGGCACCAATGAGAGGGGGCTTCCAAGGGCCTTTACTGATAAGGGGGCCTAAACAACCTAAGGTCCTAAAATTATTTTCTGTCATAAAGCCCAAAATATCTTGGGACACCCCTGACCGGATGAGCTTTTGATTCCCGCGTGCTTCCGGGATGCTCTTGCTATGTGCAGTGAGTCAGTGAAAGCAACAGTGCAGTTGAGCTGGGACTCCCAGAGCCTAAATAAACGACAGGCCTTTATTACACAGCCAAATCAATTTCAGCTTATCAATAGCAACATGAGCATAAATCACACCAGGCCTGAGGAGGAGGGGAAAACAGAAAACGAATAAAAAAAGGAGGAAGAGGAGGAGGGCCTGAACTCTCTAAAAATCAATTTTCACACATTAGAACTATTAGCTTATTGAGACATTCATGACAGATTAGACGCAAAGAACAAGGTTGGTTTTCACAGACTATTCAAGTTTATTTAGTGATGCATTTGATTTTGATTAATAAATTTGGTCCTGTGAGTATCAAAATTTTAAAATAAAGATGATAACAAAAAGTGTGAAACTATTCAGTTAAAATGTGGATTTAGTTCATTAGTACCTTTAGTGCATTATTAACAGCATCTACAGTTTTAGCATGGGAGACAATGAGATACAATGTTTTGTTATTTTTCATGAATCATGCCACAGCAATAACACAGTTATGGGAAAATAGGCCCATACAGACATTTGTTTTCTCGAAATTCTCTATTACCGAAAAGATATAATGGAATGACACAAAAGAACCGTAAAAGCCTCTGCGCTTTAGAATTCCTTCCACCCCCCAAATTCCCTCCAGATCTGAGCATGCCAGCGAAAAAATGGCAAATGACTATAAAAGCTGCGTAAATACTCTCAAGTGCTGTGACTAACATTTTGAAAGGATCCCTAATTCAAACAAAAGCCCATTTATTCACCTCAGTCCATGGCTTCATTACCCTGATTCCTGTTTAATACTCAGAGGAGTGCTTGCTGGGCCTTCCATCGCACTTTACTGAGCCTGACTCATGCCTCGCAATCTACTCAAGCACAATTTCACTGCACACAAATATCAATATTGTATTTCTAGGGCTGGCCCTGTGACTATACTGTATACAATCATTCGATTTTCATATTCAAGTCCTTATCAAGTCCTTATAGGCGACATGCATGTATATATATATATATAGAGAGAGAGAGAGAGAGAGAGAGGAAGAGAGATAGAGAGAGGAAGAGAGAGAGAGATAGCATTCAAGGAAGGTCTTTTAGACCTTCAAAGTATCTGTGTTCTATTTGGGACATATCAGTTCTAGAGTTGTCAGTGATTGTGTGTCTCTGAGCCATCTTCTCCAAGCTGGTGTGGGAGCGTTCACCGCAACAGTCAACACTGAGGGGCCACTTGAAACGACGCAGGCCCTGGGTATCGCCTTACGTGAGACACTTTGCGGTATTTAATGTCTTACAAGACAGGATGAAAAATTGATGCCGGGATTGTTCGGCCTTTTGTTTGGCACACCCCTAGGGTCCGCAGGGCCTTGGCTTTCTGGAATCAGATGTTGTCAAGGAACTCCTATTTTGAGAACGGATTTACAGATAAACATGCCTGCGAATCAATGCTTGGATCTCTTCCACGGTATTGATAACCACTATGCAGACACATTCTCTTCTTACACATGTACTTCACACTCACTCACTCATGAGGAGCCTGCACTGACACCATTTAGATGTGACGACGCTGACATGTTAGGTGTAAATGGGAATATGAACGTAAATGGCATATTGGTAATGATATATTGTTTATCACATTTCTTGGCTATAATAATATACACAACTTTTCTGTCATTGTAGAGACATACTACCCTTTTAATTTATGCTAAATGTGTTTAAAAATGTGTCAGCTCTTTGCTCACTTCACATTTCCTCATGAGTCATATAAAGACAGGAAGCTTTGTTAATGTGTTATGACATTAATGGACTGACAGTTCAGAGATTTTTCAGAATAGTAAAGCCATTTTAACATCAGATTTCTCCAGTTCCAGGCACTCATAAACCAGATGTCTTGTTTTTCCTCTTTGTTTATTTTTACGACTTTAACGTATCTAAAATCTATTTTGAACCCTAAAAAATTGCTGAGGTGAAACTTTATCTGATGTTGCATTGTTCTCTGATTTGACCCTCTAAAGCACAAAGTTTCCACATCATGGTCCTGTTTGTTTTGGCTGGAGGCGAAAAAGAGGTGGGCCGCTCTTCTAGAATAAACTGAAGCCCGGTTGAAGTTGCCAAGACACTCAGCATCTCCCTCTCTCTCCCACTCACTGATGGAAATTGAGCAAATAAATAATCAGCTTGAAGAGAATCAAAACCCAGCACAGGCCAGCAAAGTTAGCTTTAATGTTAATGAGACCTATTGATTGCAGCCAGCAGTAAATATCGACAGGCCAATAATGGGTGAGTGGAGGCTTCCTCGGGGAGAATAAATCACGACCAGAGTGAATAAGGGTGTTTGTTTTTTGTTCTTTTCTATTACAGGGGATGATGGCTGGACAGAGGAGCTGGGACATGACTTACATTCTGGGCTTGTCCTGCTCATCCGTTCTCTGTTACTCGGGCAGCAGCATGGTACTGTCACCAGTTCAGCCAGGCTCAGCCACATGGGTACATATGGCTCCACAGAGATGCCCTCCACATCCTGAGATGTGTGAATTTATGCAACTGAAAAGAAGAAGACAGAAATGGATGTGTAGTTAACAAGTGCTTAGATGGAAAGCATTTAAGTTCAGTATTCCATTGTTCCATTGTATCCCACTGCCTTTGTTTGCTTTAGTTTGTGAGACACATTGAGTTGCCGCTGTGTATAAAATATGCTATACAAATAAAGCCTCGCCTTGCCTCTGAGTGTTCAATGTATGTTTTATAAAATCTGTGTATTTATAAAACATGAATTACAGCAACTCACAGGGAATCAGGAACAGAGAATCACTGCAACTCACAAAGCCTTTGGAGGATTACGGTTAGTTGCCAACGAACAAACCACTATGTATTTAGTAAAGGACAAGCACTGGAGTGAAATATTGATCTGGGGGCTCAAAGAACAGTAGCAGCGCTAATAGTGATTGGTTAAGAGCTGTCCCGTTCAATTAAGAAGATGTGCTTTTTCCTTGGCTTTTTTTTTTTGCACCCACTCACAATTTGGTCAGCACAAAGAAAACGGAAGTGGAAGACACATTAAGGATGCTTATTTGTCTTCACCATCCCAGCCGTGCTCACTCACTCACTCACTCACTCAATGCCTGGAACGAGCTGGAAACGGTGTGAATATTTATGTCTATGGTGTCTCTGGAGTCTTCATGTCGGCTGTCTCTCACAAGATAAACAGGACAGTTATTGCCACTGTAAGAGCCCATGGATTTGAGGCGGCTTGATCTGTCAGGGAAAGCATTAGGGGCTCTTCATTATCTAATTATTTACAGGTGGATAACAGATAGACGGGAGGGGTGTGAATGAAGGCTGCTTGACGTGCGCCGCGTTTCTTTATGGAGCTCGTTTCAGCAAACTGCGAAAGGTGCAAAAACAAAATACAACACTCAGGTCAGCTTAATTGTGTGTGTGCCTGTGTGTGTGTGTGTGTGTGTGTGTGTGTGGTGGTATTTTTGTCAATCTCCTTTAAAAAAAATAAAGTTACCAACAGTCAAATTGCCAAGATAACAAAAACTGACATTAAATCAGTGTTTTAAGCTGATTACTTCAGATAAAATGTCTGTGTAGCTTTAATGACATTAAATCAAGCTGTTAAAAGCTTTCTGCTGCAATCAAACAAGTCAATGATGCCATAAAATGATCTTTTGTCATGTTGCACTTGGATGTGTGGATGCAGATGCAGACAAGTGCAAAATATATATATATATTGTAATTCAGGATTGCAGTTTGACATGAATATGAATATGAATATGAATATGAATATGAAACAACAATTGAACTTTTATACTGACTAAACAGGCCCCTCCTGTAAATGAAGAAGGTGGTAGACACAGGGCGCACTATCACCACAGATAGAGTATCCAGCAGCGTCTGTCTACAGGGTGTTTCGAATTACAGCTGTCCTGTCAGAGTCCCTGACTCCCCCTGGCCGATGTAAGTAATCTCCTCCCACGGTACATCTGTCAAGCTAACGAAAATGCTGGTGACAAAAACAAAACCTGCCCCATCCAAAGCATGGCATGAACTACAAGGGGCTTTGCACCTCCTTAGCTTCTCACTGCCCTCTCCACTGGCAGCTCTACATGGGGAGTCATAAGCACCAAGGCTGGGTAAACTAGACTCGTTGTTAGTCCTCCCAGGAGTATCAGTGAAAGCCTGCAGCGTCAATTAGCAGTCAATAGCCTTGTTCATTTATCACAGAGGTCTGGTGTCACCCTCTCTGCAGATTAAACAGCAAAAAGAGGAGGAGGTATGGATGGGGAAGGAAGTGCTTGTCTTGTTCTGTCTTCATAATTACACACAATTCATTCAGTCTATGTAATCAATTAGGTCTGGTCAAACTAATGACAGCCGAACATATGGTGATTTCATGAACCCCAATTACACATTTGTTATACCCACAGGCCAGGGTATACTTCCTTACTTTACCAGCTCCAGTTCAGAATTGATGAAACCTTCCTAATGGAAAGTGAAATTTCATTAAGCTCTAAAAAGATGTCCAGTTGCCTATAAGTGAACATTTACTGTCATACCTGACTGTATTGACTATTTGTGTTTTCCTGGTTATAGAAATAGTTGCCTGAAAAACAAAATAAACCCAGATGAACATCTGAGTGCTAAAACATTGTCAGTGTATCAGGTAAAGTTGTCATATGACATGAAGAAATGTGGAATGAGGAAGATTTGGAGATAACCAGCCCAACAATATCACAAATGCACTCTGACGCCCTCTAGAGTATGTTTCCAAGACTGCAATACACACTCTACTCCCTTATCTTTATCCCTCCTGTCGTGTTCACTTCCCGCTCCTTACTTTGTGTTCCCGGTCAAAATTGACCGGTCTGTTTTAACTGCTCTTAAATCAGCACAAAAAACATTTTTCACCACCAAATGTTTATGCAACATTATTTCAGCGAGAACAATGTCTCAGAGTGGTGTTTAACATAAATTTATAGAATTGGGTATAAAATAACTACACTATACTAATTTTTAGACAAAAAATATATGAAGTGAAAATACAAATAGGCACTGAAAATGTATTACAAAATGAACATGTAATGTAAAACCAGACCAGACTCAACATGAGGTTTCCGTGTGTGTGTGTGTGTGTGTGTGTGTGTGTGTGTGTGTGTGAATTCATGCACATCAGGTGTCCCCGAAAACATGCTTCCAGATTTGTCATCTCCAGTACAATTTACTCAATGGATTCTGGTAAAAAGAGTTGAAAGCTAACTTGATTAGTGCTTATGGTCAGCAGCTCAGTCAAGAATCTACCCTTAAGCTTGCCAGTGTTTGGCAAACAGTAGCAATTGGTTGAAGCAGAAAGTAATCCCGCCCCCAAGAAGCGAACAAATGCTTATGGCTAGGTGTTTGGATGCTTTGCACAAAGTGAAACAATGTAAAAGTGGCTGATGCATCAGACTAGGACTTGATGTCATCCACACGAGATGTCGCATACTGTATTGGCCCTAGCATCATCTACTACTATAGTACTATACTACTATATATACTACTCTCTACTTCCTCTGTCCTAGGAGGATGAATAGAAGAGCAAGTGTCCAGTCTTGTCCAGGAATGTCTCCTCAAGTGCCTGTTCTTCAGGTGCCTCTCCCTCTGTTGAGTGGTCAGTTTTTACTCAAAGTCTGGACCAAAATCTTTGTTGTCCTCCACTTTCAAGACATCCTCCTCTACCTTTGGTTCAATTCAATGCCCTCTCCATCATGTCCAAAAACCTGGACCAGAACCTATTCAAGAGATACTGGTCTGTGGCCTACTCATTATGTTTAGAGTACAAGGGCAACACAAACATCAAGCTATATATATGGGGTCTGTGTGAAGATATTACATTGGTTAGTCTAGAAGGTGTGGGTCACATGGGGGATTGGCACAAAAGTGTGGAAGAGAGATGGGTTCACATTACAGACACCTAGTCTGTGTGAAGACATGAAACGTTGTTTCATCAGGAAGCTGGTTCACGTACGAGAATTGGAGGAAAGAGATGGTTACCTGCAAAAGACATTGTTCAGTCTGAAATGTGTGTGTGAGTGAGGGAGTGAGTTAAGGTGGTTTGTATAGGGATGTTTTCTGTCTGATGGATGAATATAGTCCAGATATCCATTCATTTCCTATGGCGGTCATTTTTGACCGGGAACACCACAGGTGTAACAAGTTTGAATAAAACTCAAAATTCAACAAAAGAGGTGATCATCACTTTTAACATGTTCAAGTGCATGGTGTGTGGAGGATATCATTAGGTCTTGAAGCAATCAGATGTAAAACACAACATTTATGAGAGTTTTAAGATATAAATTGGTCAGATTTGACCCAAACACAACAGGAAGGTTATACTCAGAAAGTGACAGAAATCACATAAAATATAAAATACTAAAATAGAATATGAATTTTGAGCTGTTAGAGCTCATTGATGTGTTATGCTGTTATAGTGTGCACACAACACACATTAGAAGGCCAATGCAACATACAAAATCCAACACAGTCTATTATGAAATGTTACTTAAATGTGGAGAAATACAATATGAGAATGTGAATTCTGTGTCAGAAACCCACACTGTATAGAGTGTGGGAACAAGGGGCAAAAACTGAGGTTGGAAGGTAACTTGAACTAGTGTGAATAGATTCATTGTCTACGGCATAATCAGCCGTGACAGCTTGGGCGTGAACAGATGAACATCATTATCGCCCAAAAGAGCCCGTTAAAATCAATGGCACACTGCAGTCAGACACACTGTCTGAGACTCAGAGGTGTCATGCCACTGTATACGGTTTCATAGAGCTGACGGGGGAAGCATGATAGTTACACTAATACCAGCCAGTCACCATAATTTGAACGGAAAGACAAGATTAACAACTAGAGAGTTGTCTTGTCTTAAGTGTGAAGTCTGTGTATTGTAACAAATGTAGCAAGAACAGAAAGATGTACATTTCTATCCTGTATTTGTAGCCTATTTAATTCATTGATTATTCATCAATTTCAGTGTTAATGTTTTCAAAGCCATTTAATTCCATTCAAATACTTTGAAAATCATGGATCTGATGTGAGAAATCGGAATGCAGTCCACACCCGTTGGAAATCATTGTTAACAAGCCATGGTTTCATTAAAACATAAAACTATCGTCCATATAGGTCTTAATGCTTTTAAAATTACATCTGGGTATAAGCTTTTAAAAAATGTATTCTTGCTGTTTATCCTGTTTCTCCTAAGGGTGAAAGGCAAATGAACAATCTGTCTGTTTTTATCAAGAATTAACTACAGAATAAACTACATTTCTGAAAGCAAATTTTTATTTAAAATGCATTGAGACTTGTCCACGCTTCCTCCCTCCCATCCTCCAAACCATGTATTTCTGTGGAATTAAATGGCTGAATAAATCTTTAAATAGCTGAATGGCCAAATGTGTGTGTTAATGTGGTGGGGCACTCTAGTATGACCCTAGCCACATACTGGTAGCAGTTTCGTAGTTCATTCACATCGAAGTCGCATCGATGCGCAATTTACGCATTCCTCTTTGCCTCTTGGTGCGAGAACACACCCAAGATTAGTAGGAGGAGTAACAATATGGCCGCCTCAATGAACAAGTTTCAGCTGAGTAGTTTTCCCGTGCCAAATATAGTTTTTAACATGAAGAATATTGCAAGGAAAACCTTTGTAGTCACGCTTTTACTCTTTCTGACTAATTGCTGTCAGGGTGACGATGGCTATGAGATGGATGAATTTCTTAAGAGGGAATACTCATTGACAAAACCTTATCAAGGTAAGTTAGTCGTTCTGGCTAACGTTCGTTAGCTAGCTAACTAGCGCACCACAAGCGCATCACAAACAGAACTCAGCTATTGTTTAACTATCTCAATGTCCAAAGACATATCGCTATGACAGTTACATGTTTAAAAATATCAATTTGTTGTTAACAAACACATAGCAGTTCACAAGTTAGTTAAACCTTTTCTCATACGGTAACCCAGTAAAATGCTGCACTGTATTAAATAAATTCAGCTAGCTAAGTTAGCTAACGTTAACTGGCCAATTCTGTGCTAATTGTATGTAAGCGGTAACGTTAGGCAGATTCTTGCCTACCGCTAGTCTGAAGTGACAGGTTGGGCTGTCAGTTCCCGGTCTTCTTTTCTCTCGTTTTAATTGTCGGCTTTCTAGAGTTTCGTGTAAAATGCGAGTCAGGTGGCGAGTTATTATCCGATTTTCATCCATTAATAAGGTTCACAATCTCAGAAGGACGCGGATAACGACGTTCTCCGTGTAACGACGTTATGTGTTGTTGTAGGGTATATTTCATTTTATATACCTGTCTGCGTTTAACCTTACAACATGTCATCTTTTCTTTTTTCAAACTTCAGGTGTGGGGTCTTTCAGTTCGTCTCACTGGGACTTGATGGGAACGGCAATGGTTACACCTGAACACGTCAGGCTCACCCCGGACCTCCAAAGCAGAATGGGAGCAGTGTGGAGTCGACTGGTCAGTAGTACCAGAGAGAGAGAAGAGAATTATACTCTTTTGATCCCGTGAGGGAAATTCAGTCTCTGCATTTATCCCAATCCGTGAATTAGTGAAACACACTCAGCACTAGGGTTGCAAAATTCCGGGAATTTTCAAAGTTGGAAACTTTCCATGGGAATTTATGGGAATTTATGAGAATTTATGGGAATTAACTCGAATTAATTGGAAAAAAATGGGAATTATCTCAACTGAAGGTCAGGGACATAAAGACAGTTGGTAGAAAATAATATTTTAGCGGTCTTGGCAAAAACTATAAGATGTGATATGCATAAAGTTGAGTAGCCTATAATTTGCTATTCTTCAATCACAGGGGCATAACACATTTCTTAATGCAGGGCTATTGAGGCCGCACCTCCTATACGCATTGTGCATCCTCCCATCACATCTCAATGATTTCTAGAATTATGGACTGCTAAAGCAACCTTTATGAGCCACATACAGTCACTGATACAGATACGTGAGGCTACACATTTGAGGACTACAAACAGTCAAGCAAGTTATGATGATATAATGATATTTGTTCTAAAATGTTAGATTTTAGCTAGCCCAATCAAAATATAGATTGCTAGCTCACTGGTAAGGCAGATATGTTAAAGGTAAGCTAGCTAGCACCTTTGTATTAAAGAAGTTAGCTTATCATGGTGCTAGATAGCACAAAATGTGCTGTTTCTTCTGCGTCCTGCTAAGCAGTTTTACATAACCACACCTGATTTCATACATCATTTAAATGTTTTGATAGCCCTTTCCATTTGTTCAGTTTACAATCTACATATTTAACAGAAAAATGCTATTTTTTTATTTAATTGTATATTTTTTGCAAAAATGTCTTATGACAAAATATGTTGTTGGTATATGAGTCATATGGTCTATGTTTCTTAAAAGCATCCAAAATTTCCAGTTAATTCCCATAAATTCCCATAAATTCCCATAATTTCCACAAATTTCCATTTTTGAATATTTCTAAAATTCCCAAGCTAAAGTTTCCAGAAATTTACCGGAAATTTTCCACCCCTTTGCAACCCTACTCAGCACACAGTGTGAAGTGAAGTGAAGCACACACTAATCCCGGCGCAGTGAGCTGCCTGCACAACAGCGGCGCTCGGGGAGCAGTGAGGGGTTAGGCACTTCAGCCGCTTTCCACTGGTCGGGGTTTGAACCGGCAACCCTTCAGTCACCAGTCCGAAGCGCTAACCGGTGGGCCACGGCTGCCCCGGCTACCATAGACGGTTGATGAAGTTAATGTGCTAAAACGAACATCAACGTCAGTGCTATCAGTTACCTGACATTAGGCTTGCTTTTCAGTGAAACTGCGTGACCAAGTCCAACCAGATCATCAGCTCAGTCATAGCTTTCGGCAGTGCAGCTTTTGTATTGCAACATCACCTCAAACAGCCTGCTTGTTGACTCAACTTTGGATTTGTTCTGTTAGTTTAGTTATTGGCCATACAGACATTTTACCGACAAGGCAGAAAAAGATAAGTAAGAATGATAGTGTGGCGATAGTATACAAATTTGCTAGCAGTTTGGAGATTGTGGGTTTGAATCCCAGCTGTCAATGTAATGCACTTAAGCAATGGAGGAATGCAGGAAGTCTACACACTAGACTATCAGCCAACCACTCTGTTGCTACTGGTCTGCTGAAGTAATTGATAGTTGACAAAAAGTAGTTCACTTTGGATAAAAGCGCCTGTTAATTGCTTAAACATGATGGTAATCTTTTTTTTTGTGTTTGTTTCTACAGCCGTTTTACCTCAGTGACTGGGAACTACATGTGCATTTTAAAATTCATGGTCAGGGCAAGAAGAACCTGAATGGCGATGGGCTGGCACTGTGGCTAACCAAAGAAAGAATGCAGCATGGTAGGATCATATCTCTTACCTCTTTTGAACCATTTTTACTACCTTTTCTAAAAATGTTCTGGCTTTAGAAGTGGTTGTGTGTGCTTTAAGAATGTGAATAGGGCAGTGTGTGTGTTTGAGTGGTGGGTGGGGTGTCAGAAGATGTGTTTATTACAAAATGAATGTTTATTTGTTTATTTACTCAGATATAATTATTACATGTACTGATGGTATATTTTCTCACTGCAGGTCCAGTGTTTGGGAATATGAACCATTTTACTGGGATTGGTGTATTTATAGACACCTACCCCAATGAGGACAAGAGTCATGAGGTACGTTAGGCTTGTCTCTGTCGGCCCTGTGGCGACATTGTTTGGCCGCCCAGACCCCTCTCTGGACAGGAAGTAATTTGAACAATGATAAGCCACTCTAACACAGACCAATGGAGAGTGCTGTTCAGCCAAGTGTGGAACCCCAAGTGCATTTTTTCAGGAAGGAAAGACCAACCAACTAACAACAACAACTAACTTATAAATTATTCTTGATGGCTTTATATATAGATATGGAAGGAATTTTTTTTTTTTAATGCAGCTGTGAACATATTTGGCTTCATCCTGAGAAATATTCCTGGTAATTTAATCTGTTTTGATTAGCTGTTCACAATTTGCTCACGAATGTTGATTTAACAGTGGAATTCTGATTCTGGAACAGTCAATGTAGGTAAATGCGATCTGAGGTGCACTTATTCATGTTGTGCTGTACTGTTCTTTCTTGCGCCACCCCTGGAAACGGCACAGATACCCTCAGCTGGGGCACAGGAAATTCGGCTCAGAGTCAGTTTTCTCTCCCCCTCCCCTGTAGTCCTCCAGCCATCCTAGTTGCACTAGATTGCCTTTGTGCTACAGCTCTTGAGTAGAAGTATGTATGTATGTATGTATGTATATATGTATTTGTGTGTGCTGTGCTGGATATGATGATGTGTGTGATGTAATCAGACATTGGATTTTTGCTTCATGTGTTGTAAAAATTGTTAGCATTTGTACTATACTACTAGTGTACTTAAAGGAGTGGTAAGCTATAGCACATTTGAGCCTAAATGTTGCTTCATGTACTTTCATTCTGTACAGAGACAAACTAAATTGTTTAGAAATGTGTAACACTACAAAACATATATATTTTTTGTTAGTTTACTTATGTGTATTCATTAGAGGGCTAGATTACGCGTTCCTGAATAGATGTTTGTCATTTCTGTACCAAATGAAGGTATGTGAAGCCCTCTGACAACTAAACATATGTTGAAATGCCAATTATCTTCTGTCAGTGCTTTTATCCTTGCTTTTCCACTGCTCTCATTTTTGTCTCTTCTCCTCCTCCTCCCAGAGAGTGTTCCCGTATATTTCTGTGATGGTGGGGAATGGCACCCTAGCGTATGACCATGAGCGTGATGGAAGGCCTACAGAGCTGGGTGGATGCACAGCCCTTGTGCGCAATGTCAACCATGACACGATCATCCTCCTACGATACATGAAAAGCAGATTGACGGTAAGACGTCAGACCCGCTCGAAATAAGGATGGGAAGCTCCTACTTAGAAATGTAGTTAGTAATGTAGTAGATAATAATTATAGTAATAATTTCTATCGAACTGCAATTTCAATATTATCTAATATTACAAAGAAAACAAGCCAAAGCAATCAAGTTAAAGCTTGATAGGTAATAAAGATGATCAAAATTATACAAACATATATTCTGCAAATTTATTGCAAATAGGCTTGGATGGGTTTTGCATGTAAACTATTTCTGCAACTAATTGTGTATGTGTGACATTGAGATAAGGCAGTGGTGCATACTTTGGCAAGAAAAGCCTGAGGAGCTTTTCTGGGTTGCTGGAATCTGAATAACATTGTAGTAGCCTAAACATTATGGGTTTGATTCTTGTCTGCCACCAGTGTACCCTTGACCACGCTTGCACAAGGGGAGTTAGAGCCTGCCTATAACATAAGCATTTTTGGAATTTAAAATCGACAGATCTGTTTTTGTCGAAGTTGTACATGACTGTTGTACGGTGTATGTCCCTGCAGTTGATGATGGACATTGAAGGGAAGCGAGAGTGGCGTGAGTGTCTGGATGTCTCAGGGGTGCATATGCCACGGGGATACTACTTTGGGGCTTCGTCCTTAACAGGAGATTTATCAGGTACTAGTGTGGTGCAATACTAACCCACCATGAGTTTAGCCTTAGAAACGTTACTGACATGACTGAAATGACTTCTCAATCGTTCATGACGGTTGAATGAGCACGTATCCTTCCTTTTACATAACATGAATGATATCTGTAAATGATAGTTTGAAGTATGTAAAGGTATTATTTACAGTAGTTGCACTGACTTTATGTATTCCCATGAAGGTCACCTCTTATCTTAATGTACACGCCGTCCTTCCCAACTACTAGTTTCCACCGTCATGGATAAGCCATCCGTTGTCTTTGGATAACTGCTAAAAGCACTGACTATACTAGATAGGTAGATAGATAGATAGATACTTTATTGATCCCCAAACCTGAATCAATCTTATCTTCATTGTGTGTGCAGATAACCATGACCTGATCTCCATGAAACTCTACCAGCTGACTGTGCAGCGAACCACTGAGGAAGCAGAGGAGAACCAGCAGGAAGTGACCATCCCCAGCGTTGACTACATGGCCTTTCCCAAGGGTAAGATGGAGAGGGAGGGTGCATTAGATCAGCTAGCATTTGCTCTGCGTTGTAGTCCTGTCCGGTCGCCATGACGTTAAAGCCCCTTTTTATCCAAGCGCTCTCATAAAGGCTCAGGCTACCGCCCGACAACTCCGGTCCTCCAATGGCTGTCGACTGGCAGTCCCGGCACCAATCAGAACAGGGCCATCTCTGGAGGCCTTCAAAAAGCTCTTAAAGACCCAGCTATTCAGAGAACATCTTCTATCCTAGCACTAAATTGAACTGAAGCACTATTCCCTAGCACTATGCTCTGTAAGGTTTCTGTTATGTAGCTTGATTGTTATCCTCTTTTTGTAGTCGCTTTGGATAAAAGCGTCTGCTAAATGCATAAATGTAAATGTAAAGCAGCACCAAGGAGTTTTAAAAATCACACCGTCTAGAGGTTGGAAGTGAAAGCTTCCCATAAGGCAATTGTAGTTTTACTTGAACTACAGACCGCTACCCGATTGGTCAAACTTGTTTAGTGCCATTATAGCTGATAGAGGGCCGCAGAGCAAATGCAACAAGTATCGTTCACACTGTTTCAAGTTGATGGACCACTGAAACGAATTTGAAAACAACTAAAAGGTCTTTGGTGTTACTTTAATGGTACATTGTGTGTAAAAGCTGCTCTGTTTGCTGGTTATCATATCTACAGGCCCCCTGTCTCGCCTTGGGCCACTCCATTGGCTCATCGCATCAATGGCTTGGGTTTTTTTATCAGGAATTTTCCAGTAAAATCTACCCAGACTTGAATGTCTTCAAGGTGTTAACATACATCACCAATTTTATGATTGCCTCTCACCAAAGTCCACACTGAAGTCCACTGTAATGTCTTTAAGGTCTAAACACCTTAGTTATGATGTTTTTGTCTCCCTGTCTTTAGTGGTGTTTTCATCAAGCTTTCGCCATATCCCACTCAAACTTTAGGTCAGACTCTAATGTGTTTTAGGTGTTGCCATCACAAATGTGCTGATGTTTTTGTCTCCCCGTCTGCAGTGGAGGTTGAGGAATCCGAGGGCATGGGTCCCGTGGGGCGCTTCTTCGCCTTCCTGATCTCCGTGCTTGGCCTGTGTGTGCTGGCCGTGGTGGGCGTTGTGCTGTACGGCCGCTGGAAGGACAGGAGCCGCAAACGCTTCTACTGAGACGCTGACCTACATCTACAGGGTGTGTTTGCATGAGTGTGTGTGTGTGTGTGTGAGAGAGAGAGAGAGAGAGAGTGTGAGTGTGTGTATGAGTGAGTGAGTGTGTGTATGTGTTTTTGAGAGAGATTGTGTGTGACTGAGTGAGAGAGAGAGATAGAGATGATATTGGAAGATGACTGTGCACCAGAGGCATGTTTGCTGTGAGTTGACTGGTGAGATCCCCCAGCACCATCCTTGCGGCCCAAAACTTTGCTCCACCCTGAAGCCTTTGCAGTGCCTCATCGTCCCAGCCAGCTGAATGGGTAAAGGCACTACAGGGAGATTTCCTCACTATTGGGTCGCAAAGGACTTAGCTGATCAAACCGTTCAGAGCCCTCCCCATGTCCTCTTGTGAAGAGTATTGAACTGTGAAAGCAGATTGATCTTTGGACCTTTACCAAGTTGTTTTTTTTTCCCTCTTCCCCTCCCCTTTGGGTGGCTCTGTTAATGCTGTACTAATGCACTGGACTGGACTGTTTGCGGTCCATTGGGAGGCCCGGAATGATTTCTGCACTGACTTTCAATACTTTACGGCAGAAGATCAGAACAGTCTAAAGATGGCGAAACTCACCAAAACATTTTTTTTTTTTTTACACCCTCGCTGTCTTTTCTACGAACAAGCTCAACCTCATTTGTGGGTTGTTTATGGCAGCATGTTTCTCTATGTCTCCAAAATCTTTCCCTTTGTTGTGTGTGTGTGTGTGTGTGTGTGTTTGATGAATGTGGATAGTGTGTCAAGATGCATGGCCAAAAGCATCAATTTCATCAGTATGCTCACTGTGCGAAATCAACTTTAATGTGAGGATATAGTGTGTGTGTGTGTCTGTCTGTCTGTCCGTCTGTCTGCCTGTGTGATTAAGATGGAGGCTAATGTCTTATTTATCAGTTAATCAAATTGAGTACAGTTGTGTTCCATGTCCAAATAATTGTGTTTGTGTGTGTGTGTGTGTGTGTGTGTGTGTGTGTGTGTGTGTGTGTGT
>JAGFZM010000364.1:194624-253285 GCA_017657215.1 Limnothrissa miodon | reverse complement strand
GTGTGTGTGTGTGTGTGTGTGTGTGTGTGTGTGTGTGTGTGTGTGTGCGCATGTGTGAGTCAACATGTTCACCTGAGAATGTTGACCTGTGTCTTGGTACCTGATTTTTGAAGTAAATTCTGTGACTTCTCCGTAGTGTTGATCAAGCTAGTCCAAATAATTATCCAATTCTCGTGTCTGGCTGTTTACATTGAAATCAAAGAACAAATTCATCACTTTATATCTGTTCAGATCTACAATTTAATGCAATCTTGGCTGGGAACCTGACCTGTGATTTGTGCCATTTTCTGCTCACTGTTGTTTTTGTGCTCGAACTATGTTATATAATTGCCGTAGTTGATGGAAATACTGTAACTGATAATCAGATTACATCTGAACATCTCATTTTATTTCTCCTTTGACACATTTTTGTAACGATCTTTGTGTTACTGAACCACTATTGCCCTTAATGTCAGATGCCTTACACTGTTACTCTGCATCTTGAGGAAAGCAGGGTGGAGGTTTGATTCCTGACATCCCCAGGTCTTTTACCTCCTCCACGTAATGTCCTTTGCTGCTGAAATCATCTTTGTGGTCATTGACGAGACCCATCAACCTCATATCCAACATTCTCGTTTTTGTTCATTGAAAAAAATAATAATAATAACCCAAACCTCACTAAAACAGAAATATGTTTTGCCAACAGGTTTTACTTTGCTGGAGCCATTGCATCAAAAAAATGTCTGAGAAACTTTAGTGTTGTGCTGTCATGTTCTTAATGTGTGAGAAGAGTTTGGGTTCTACTTGTCCCCCTTTGTCGAATCTAAATAAAATTTTAGAGACGATTTTCCACAATTAAGTACCTCAGACCTCTCTGTTCTATTTTGATCTTGTAGCAGAGATAAAAAAGGTGTCTATGATTTCCTGTTGGTGTCGTAAATGCACCTTTACCAGGGTTTGTGTGTAAACACTAGGGCACTGGAAGAAACTACTGCATGTTTGTGAGACTGTGCTCTGTTCACACCTCGGGTACCCACCCAAACTGTTCATGATTTGATAAACTTTTTTTGAGAGTTATATGGTGTGTGTGTGTGTGTGCTTTAATATTTGTATTCTGTAGGTCAGGAAGGCCTACATACGCCCTAATGAAACCTTTTGTTTTTTTAGGTCTAGTTATGGTTGACATCTTACAGACCTGTGACAGCATAGTTGCCATGTAATGTGTTTCATTGCCATTGATACACACTGATTTGGCTATCCATAAGTCAGGGACAAGTGGGGCGTCTCAACATTTGTTTATTGACATATCCAGAAAAGTGTGAGATTATTAGTTCGGAGATTGGTGAAGGTGAAATATAAGCCTGAATGTTTTGTCAGTTTTGTGTGTTAGATCAAGGGACATACTACAAAGCCAGAATAAAGACTGAAATGTGTTCAGATTTATCAAATGTAGGAAGATGTTCCTGCAGATTTTTTCTCTTTGAACGTTTAAATCATGATGTTATTGTAAAAAGAAATCTTAGTTGTTCACATTAAAATCATTAAAAAGATGATAGACAATTACATTAAAAAACATTTGCTTCCCCCTGAATTAACCATTTGTTATTTTATAGCATAGCCCCTCTGTCTGGGGAAAGAGTCAGCAGGCCAAATGAAGGTGCCACTTGTTTTTAATGGCCCTTTTTCAGCCCTAAAGGAATAGGGAGAGCTCTTAACAGACAACACCTGCAGGTGGACACGTTGGAGAATGTGCAGGTGAGAGCGTTATACAGTCAATGGGTGATGGGTACAACATGCACAGCATGTGTGTGTGTGCCTGTTATGTTTGTGTTCAGACAGAGTCTGTTTGCCGTTTAGGCCAAGGAGAAGTGCTTGTAAGAGACTATGCTGTCTACACCTGAGGAGGAATACGTGAGACCCCTACACAACCTTGTCTAAACAAGTCTGTGCTCTGTAAGTACATGACATGATGGCAAATAATTTACATCTGAAATCTAGTTTTTCAATCAAGTCTGTTCTTTATGTCGTCTTAGTTATTTTAATTTACTAAGCGGTTCAAGTGAAAAAGAAAGGTGTGATAGTACAAAAGGGCAGTTTTTAATGAAGTATAGTTTGTATTTATTCATACTGATGAATTTATTTAGGCCCAAAAGTGTCAGTTACGTTTATCCTTATTGTGTATTGCAGCTGTGGTAGATGAACAACAGTGAAATGTAAAGATATAACAAGATAATAGGGTGTAATGTTGGTTTAACACATTTGCTATAAGTAGAGGTAAATCATTACAATTATGTGGAGTGATGTCTTTTTAACTTGGGTTACTTGACTGTCCATTTAACCGCCCTGTGTTTCCACATCAAATGGCTCTGTGTGCTAAATACTCTCCCCTCCCATCACAATACAGACGACAGCGCCTCAACAAACCTGTACAGTCAGATCAGTTCAGGACATTTCAGGTGGAATAACTACCTTAAAAGCGTTTATATTTTATCAAATCTATATGTTGTGATAAGAAGAAAGGAATTCTTCTTTTGAGTGGTTAACAAGAACTTATATGAAACTGTATGAATAGATACGTGCCATCAGTGGAAATATGAATCCCTCCTGTGTCACTTTTCTGAAGAGATGGATGGTGCTTCTGCACCTACTCTGCTGGGTAGGTCATCATGAGTCTTTCAAACTGTTGGCCTTATTGTCATAAATTATGTTCATTTAATATTTTTAGTCTTTGGTCATGTATATCATAACGTTGCACATGGTTTAAACTCATGCATCATTGGTTGCTTGTGAATTTGGTTGGTGCTGAAATGTTGCTAACAAAAAGATAAAATATTTCTAAAACCAACAACAATATGGGATGAAGATTGATTATTTTAACACTTTCTCCAAATTGTGCAACACTCCTGTAATAGTCAGTGCGTTTCTGTCAACAGTATATCTGTTTGTCTCATATAGACCAGTGGAGCTTTTGTTCAGGCCTTTGGCATATTCGGGATGTTTAAATCCCAGTATGGCTCGGTCATCAACACCTTCAAACACCACTACGCCTCCAACTGCCTGATTGTGACGGGGGCCATAGTCTGCTGTGTGTGCTACCTGGGGATTCTGGGATCCTTGAGAGAGAACCACTGTATGCTCATCAGCGTGAGCATGACCTGCCTGCCCCACTCGCTCAAGAGCATAGCTCTCTGCTCCACTGGGTTTGATTAGTCGAGTCTGTGGGCCAGTGTTTGTGACTCGTTGCCATGGTGTCATCCATGACGGCGTCATAATGGTGCGATGTCACAGCTCTGCCAAGAGTGATCGAGGCTTCGCATGCAGACCCCCATGAACTGAAACTCACACCCCGTGGGCTGCACATTCTGACGATACTTTCCTACGTACACTCACTCGTTTCCATGACACATTCTTCCGCATCCACAAGACAAATTAAGAACCTTCACACACACACACACACACACACAGTACATGCAGTCACAATCCGTAAATGAGAACCAGAGGAGCATTAATCGCACATTTTAATCCATATTTAGAATGCTAAATGTTAAATCCTATTGACCTTCAATATGCCGTTAATAAGGGCAGACTTGTCTGGAGGGACCCAAGTGCAGGACTCAAGGCTGGTGTACTTGTTACCAATATGTTTCTTCTCTTGAATTTGTTTAAGAAGATAAACATGAAGGCCTCAGCTGAAGGCAGACAAATGTTCTTACAGGATAGGGCGAGATACAGGGAAAACACAGGAGACTGCATAAAGCACACAGATAAATTACTGATGACAATTAACCAATCAAGAGACAGGTGGGCTGAGATGAGGGTAATAGCAGAGTCCGTCTACGGGAAGTGTCCAGACTCTTTGTGCAATGTGACGCAAAGCAAGAGAGTCGGGTCCATTAGGCTACTAGACTCTGACTGGTCAGTAACGTAAACTGACAAAAGAGTACAGTTTTCTCTGGTTCAAGTTCATTACTGTATGTGTCAAGTGGACTCTGTCCATTAAAGGCGAAATATGACACAGTTCCTGTTACTTTACGTGTTACTAAATTTAGTCATGTTACTCAGTCATGTCATCATGTCATAGTCCTGTAGATGAAAGTGTGTCTGAGGGAACTTCTCTATGGGAAGCAAACTGTATTTATAGTATTGCAACATACTTCCACTACATGCACTTTAACACCCAACCTACTGTAACCTACTTTGGTGTGTTGATGTCTTGTCAAATAATCATTGAATTCTTTCTAGTTGATAGTTTGTAAAACATTTGTTGGTGAAAAAATAAATCTTAAACACTGCATTCTAACTCTGTCTCCCTTTTTTCCTGATTCCCCAAAGTCTTTTAATGACAAATGATTGCTCAAAGTATCTTTTCTGCTCCATCATTGAGTAGCAGGTTCTTTTTAATCCTTATCAGTCACCTTTTGAAAGACTGGCTTCTCTTTCTGCTCAACCGACATCCGGCCTGTTCCCCTTGTGAAGGAAGTCATGTCAACTGATGATACATGGTGACGCTCTGAAAGTTGACTAAACGCAGTGTGACCAGCAAAGTGAAGGCAGACATTTTAATGTTCACTTAACAACAGCTGAACCAACTGTTGTCCTTGTCTGCTTCGGTGGATTACAGAGCTCTTAGCTTGAGAAGGTAAGACTTTGGGTTATTTCACAATGTTTGTGTGGGAGGTTTTGCTTCTTTTTAATTTTATTATGCTCTCAACGTCCCAATGGGTTATTGCTGGGCGTTTACACCTGAAGTAATTTCCGTTTTTGCTCTTGGGCTGTTTTGACTGATCATATATTATGTAAATTATATGAAAAATATTTGTGATGGTAAAATTGTCACAAAATATGTCTTGATTAAACATGAAGCTTTAAATGATGTGTTAAGGTTGTTTATCCCAAATTAATTGATTTGATTTCAAATTAATTAATCAGTAGGACTAGTAAAAGTTTTTTTCACCATGATTACCTTTTTATTACATAAGAAAGGGCTCTACAAGGAAATCTTTAAATGCTTACAATGTTTTCTGTGATCTGTAAGTGCTCACAGGATACTTCAGGAAGATGGCGCTGAAGTTATACAAGCACCAGCTTTTTTCAAGAGAAAAGGGGAAACTGAATGTCTTAGTCATTGAAATCTTACATTTATTTTTGAACAATGCTGTGTATGCATGTGCGTGTGTGTGTGTGTGTGAGAGAGAGAGTGTGTGTGTGTGTGTGCACTTGCAAACATTTACGAACATCATTTGTAACTGCCAAAGCAGGATGTGCTTGACTATTTGCCAACAGCTGATGTGCCTTTTTTCCCTACCTTATAGAGCCAAATCAAGTCAAGATGTCTTGCCTCAAGTGCCTGAAATACACAATGTGTGTGGCCAACTTCTTATTCTTTGTATGTATTCTTTAACTCAATCTCCCCTCATCATTGATTACCTATGCAGTTTTTCCTGTGAAGGTACACAGTTAGATTAGCGTGTTAAGAGACACATGTACTACTCTACTCAACCACTGACAGAGACCAATCAAAGGTCCTACAGTACCACAAACACCACAAGGGTCATTGTCACTTTTGAGGGCTTGCAGTTTATACCCCAGAGTTGGTTACAAGTTATTTTAAACGCGAGGTGCTGCTAACCGCTACCCATCTCTCTGTCTGCTAAACCTGTTTGTGTAGGTTTGTGGGGCTGCTTTACTGGGCTTTGGGATCTACCTGCTGACCCAGAGAAGTATTTCCGCCCTGCTCCCCTCCCTGCCGTTCATGAGCGTCACCAACATCCTCATCATCACGGGCATCATCATCACCTGCGTGTCCTTCCTTGGATTTCTGGGCGCCTACAAGGAGAACCGCTGCCTGCTGATCACGGTGACTTGAAGACACCCTCCAAAACACACACACACACACAAACACACACAGTGCTCACAGTCCCTCTGAATTATTGAAGAAATGATTGAATGTCTCTACCTGTATAATTTTTTACAGATCATACAGATTTTACAGATCAATGTCCAGTGGTTGTTGAACTGGTCGAACGAAGCAAACGGTCAAATGACAGTCAAATCTCTCTCTCTCTCTCTCTCTCTCTCTCTCAGTTTTTCATGCTGTTGTTCATTGTGATGCTGGTAGAGCTGGCTGGAGCCTGTATCCTCCTCGTCTATGATCAAGATGTAAGCGTTGCCACAGGCAAAATGGCCACAATATTATTTGAATGGAAATTGTTGTGGTTACTGCACACTTCCTCCTGGGACTGGGAACGAAAATCACTGTTTCAACCGAAAACCCCACAGCGAATAAAAAAAAGTCCCGTAACAGCTCAGCCATGTACTTTACTTTTCTTTTACAGATTGATAAACAAATTGAGAAGGACCTCTACCTAAGTCTGAAAGAAACCCGAGATTCTCAAAATACATCCGTCACTTTTCTCAATGATGACTGGGACTTGTTCCAGAAAACAGTAAGGCTTTTATCAAATTGTATTCAATATTTCTTCATCTCCAAGACACATCTTCATGTTCTCTTAGTCCACTATTGCAAAGAAATAAAATGCTGTATTTGAACAACTAAATACGTTTTCTTATACTGTAGCACCTGATAGAATGTGACTTAAGTTCCTTGAATTACTGAATCTTCTCTGTCAGGCTTGCTTGTAATACGGGTATGTGTTTGAGTGCTCATGTCATATTCTGTGCATCTGTGCTTGCAGTTTAAATGCTGTGGAGTGAAAAACATAACAGACTGGGGAGCCAAACCACCGTCGTCATGCTGTGAGGACAGAAATGGCACACAACCATGCCGTCAGTACTATGTCAATACGGTAAGGTACCACTGGGCCAGAGCTCCTGACCCCTTCAGTCTTATTACCATTAGAAAAAGATTGATCAAGTCTAACCTACAGGCCGACGGTATTTGTTGTGAGCGATTGAGGTGTTGGCCGTCATATTTCAAAATACCAATGACCTTGTCTGGAAAGAACACCGGAATAAATCACATGTCAAATATGTCACTTAAATGCATTGCTTTTGTTTGCTTTGGATCACCCATGATGATGACCGTCATTGGTAATCCAAAGCAATGGAGAGTTCTTTACTGACTGGTGCCAGCTTGGTTCGGGTCAAACTCTAAACGCTTTTTTTGTTTGTTTTTTTGTTTGTTTTTTTTTGCCTTTTTTAATAGCCAAAATCTGGTACCTGGAACTCACTACTATTCTTGGTTACTATCTCGGCCGAGGTTTCAAGCATTCTGAATTGGTGATAAAGGAAGGCTTGTGCAGATTGAATGTTTGGTTGCATTAAGGCAATACTTTAATTGTAGTGGAAAACTGTTGATCTGAATCCAAACCAGATGACAACCGAACTGAAACAAACCGAGCTGATACTAGTCAGTGAAAATCCCCAATGGTGTACCTACCATATCACAACAGTTAAAAGGTTATAAAATCGGGTAATCTGCTCCTGGTAGAGTTCAATCTCCTTGTGTTAATTTAAAACATGGTGGTCGGTCAGTGTGTCGTTTGTGTGCCCAATTCCTGTACACTCAAAAATGTTAGTTGTAAGGATTCATGTGGATTACATGGTGGTGGTTGGGTAATAAAACGGAGATCCTCAACTTGGTTTCCGTCCTACCATTTCCATGGCAGGGATGCTACCAAAAGATGAACATCTGGTTTGAAGAAAACCTGCTCAACACTGGTATTGGTGTAATTGCCATCTGCAGCATTGAGGTACAGACAGATGACAACGTTCTTGTTTCATTTGTTTTTCCCGTTATATTTACTTTTGTCCTAGCCTACTTTTGTACAATAGCCAGTTAACAATGTGACATCAGCATGGGTAGTGGTTATGAAGAACTGTAAACTTTTTTTTTCTTGTTCTGTTCAGTAGAATCGGTTTAGATTTGTTGAATAACTTTGCAGCAAAACAAGAATGTATTTAAATTTACAGTAAATGTGTATGAATTCTGAAACGAGATCACATAACCAAGTCGAGCATGGCGTTGTATTTCTGCTTACAGGTGTTGGGTATGTGCTTCTCGATGACTCTTTTCTGCCACATAAGTCGCTCTGGATTGGGCTATAAAATATGAAGATCTGTGTGGAATGAAGGGGAGGAAACTTTCTGCAGTCTACAGTCAACACAAAGGTTTAAGCAAACAAAAAGTGGATTTTATATCTCAAGTCAAAACCTGTGTTGAAACACACAATGCAACTTCAATTGAAACAAGCTTTAACTCTTCAAATTTTCTTTGATTTCTACCCGAGTTCTATGGTCTTAACCACTGTAGTCAGCTGGGCAGGCTACTTGTGTGGGGGTCATTAATGACAGAGACTGAGAAAGTGCTCTAGTACTAGTGTACCCCATTACTGCTTTTGATTATATGCACAACAGTTACATCGCTGCAGCATCACTGATGCATTAGCAAAAAAAAAAATTGTGCAAAAAGTATTTCATGTATATTTAGACTTTGTGTTCCCACTGTTAGACAAGCCATTAATCTTGTATATAAATAGTACTTATATTTTTGACCAGAAATGGTCTAGTGAGTTTCCTCTGCTTATCTTCACTAAGTTAAAGCATTTTCATATTAACTGCGTATGCTGTACTCTTGTTGGAAGCTTGAAGTGCATTATGGAAATGGGAAAATTAGTGGGGGAAATATGGCCGTCTCGCCACCAAATAAACTGCTGATCTTTACCTGCCATTATGATGCCTTACTGCTTCACTCCAGTTTTAATTTTCTTTCTCCAAATGTCAAAGGCCCTATGACACTACTGCACACACAATGCCTGGTGCCATGTGAATATCTTCCTCTTTTTTCTGGTATATTCTGTCGCTTCACCTAGGTGGGGCGCTCACTTCTTTGTTTCCAGCACTCAACATGGTTTTGTTTCTGAAAATGGCTGTGGCTTTAACAGGAAGCTTTCAGCAGTACAGCAGAATGTCCTGTCCTGTATAAATACCAAATAGAATAGAATGCTTGGTTCTATTATGAGGTAAACTCAATTATATTGCGCCAATCATGAAAGTTGTAAGGGTAAGCTCATCATCAGTCCTGTTCTTTAACACTCTTTTTCTTTTTTTTTTCTCTTCTATTTAAAGATCTGTGATGCACATCACAAACTGGCTATTGTGTGTCTAGCTTTAAAATGTCTGTTACCGTTTTTTGAACACCCAGAGTCATGCATGGTATGGTCATGCATACCCATGAACAAAGTAAAAAAAAACAAATATTCATCAACAGTCCACAGTTTTATTTTGAGAATAAAATTCTGTCTTCTCCATATTTTAAGCCCCAAAAAAAGAAAGAAATCTAAAAAAAAACCTAGACTTTCCTTTACATTTTTTAAATAATTTTGTTCTTTTTTTTAAACCATCACACAAAAAATAGAAACAAGTACAATTTCATAATTAAAAAAAAAATGTAACTGTACACAGCAGAGTACAACTTTCATTCCACACGGAACACCCCAGAAAATCCTTTACACTACAAACACAAAATGACTGCAATTTGCCTAAAAGTATGCAGAACTATGTCGACACGTTAATTAATCAACCATTCTCTTCTCTGCTCAAAAAAGGGGGAAAGGAAGAAGACCGTAAGTTCTCACCCCTGGGGAAGTGGGAGAGTAATTATATCAAAACAAAATTTGATTCGGTTGGAGCTCTTTTGTTGGTGTAAATGTTGTGTGGTAGAAATCATTGGAAACAACATAAATGGTTTCCTCTTGAGGATATGCCATTAACCTTATTTTTTTGTTTGCTTTTGATACAGCAAAAATTTGTCAATCCTGAACAGACCTCTTCCACCTGCTCTGTAAAAGCCTGTGAACCACTGCCCTAGAACGGAATGATTACACACTGAAAAAAAACTACAGTACACTAGAGTTGTATGTGCAAGACTCATGATAAAGGGGTTTTCGTATCTTCTGCATATTTGTGTCCAGCAGGAGCCAGATGTAAGACCATCATGCTAAACAAGCTGCCCCCCTTCCTAATATGCATGAGTGCCAATGAATTCCATTCTGGATTCTTTGAAGATTTTCCTCCACCAAATAAAAACAAAGACGATGTATGGGGAGTAGAGGGGAAAATAATGCTGATGGTAAAACAGGCATCACCGTTTGAGACACACTCACACAGACCGGACATGCACCGACACGCACATTGTTTGCCCCCTCCTAAACTCCTCATGTCAGTATGGACTTAGCCCATCCTGCCAGCTCAGATTCACTTTGTGCCTGTGCCAACAGAAACCACGCAACAGATCATAGATCATCCGACTGCAGAACCTCAGATAATAAATAGTATTGGAGTGGACATGCTCTAATGCCCTGGGAAAATGTGTGCTGTTCATAGTCGACCAAAACATTCTAAAAACAACAAAGCATTTTTATATAGGGATACCCAGCCCCATTTCAAATACAAAAAGAAACTACAGACGACAACCTACATTTTTTACAATAAAAATTCAATGTCAGTTGTTGGTTCTGTAACATTTCAGCCAATAAATTATGCACAGAGATGCCCATTTAGCCCCTGGGCCCTCGTCTGGGGCCCATGAGGCAAAACACTCATCACAAAAACCACAGTTTCAATTCCTGTGTTGGTTTTTATCAAGTGTGTAATTTACACACAGACAGGCATTAGATATGTGGCCTACATGCACCTGGTCAAACTCAAGCCAACCATCAAGGTTTTTTAGCACGTCACACCATGCTCGCGACAGCACCCTCTTGTGGCTACAAGCTGCATTAGAGGCCCACCTGCGTTGTGGTTGCATGCAAGTGCCAACACATTTATTTTCGCTTTTTCTTTCTCTTCTTTTAAAATGAGACTTGCAAAACCTCTTTCTATTTTGATCATTCATTATGTGCAACAGGTCTGTTGCTATGACGACAACAAAAGTTGTTTTTTTATTTGTGTGCTACACTGTTGGTCTCTGAAACCACTGCGCCGGCCAACTCGGCTGTCTTGATAAAGTGGCGGTTGAGATGTCGACATGGTGCAGCCTGCCCAAACCGACAGGCGGCTGCACAATATGGAGGCCGGGGAGAAATGAGGCCCTATGAACACATAAGTGAACACAAACTGATCGCACGCATACCGACTAGAAAAAGTCAACAGCCGCAACCTCGTTACCATTAGTCAAAACGCAGAACCGTCAAAAACACTTGAAAGAAATAACTAAAGACACCACAGCCTTAAAGCAAACGTCACTCCCAGAGACCAACCTTTCATATTACAGTTCAAAAGAAGTGATTTAAAAGTCGGTAAACACCATGCCAAAAGAGCGTGCCAAAACGTCTATCTATGTGTTAGTGCATTCTTGGTGCTGAAGACGTGCATACAGTGTAAGTGGTCTGTCTTTATGCGGTGCAAATTGCTAGTACACAGTAACTAAAAAGAACAACACCAAAACTGGGAGGGTGGGGATGGAAAAGAAATACCACAGACTTTGCAACATGCAGAACCAGTCTACTGCGAGATGTGCAGCTGCAAAATCTGCCATAGAACCGGTGGGAGGGGGGAGGGGTGGGTGCTGTATAAAGAGTTGTAGCTGTATATCTGTATGAAGAGGTCAACACAAGACATACACAATAAGAAACAAAAATGAATGGACGTTAGTGTGGTCATGGAATGTTTTTTGGGGGGAGAGGGAGAGAGTAAGAGAGACAGAGATGGTTTAGCCAACTCGCTAATTTTTGCCTTTCCCTTCTGCACTGTTGTTCCCCTGACCCATCGTTCAAACAGAAAATTTAGTCAGACACATATTCTTAGCTTGTCTGCATCACATGCAGCGGTAAATAGGAAATGCTTGATAGGAAAAAAAAACAAAAAACAGCCGTGGCCTACTGGTTAAAGCTTCGGACCTTGGATGGAGTACCCTTGAGTAAGGAACCCAACCCCTCACTGCTTCACCTCACTGTGTGTGTGTGCTGATTGTATTTCACTAATTCACAACTGGCTTGAATGCAGAGTCCAAATTCAGACTTACGATCTGAAATGATCCGATACTAAATGATTATTATATTAATATTATTATTTTTGGCTTCCAGGAAGTTTGGGGAGAAAAATACACCTAATCGGAAATTCTGCATTGTATTTTGCGTAAGGATTATCCTTATCTGACTGACATACCCTTATTGCACCAAGACAAAACAAAAAAAAATAGATGGCAAATGCCAGAGAAATGAGGGTACAAAAGAAAACATAACCAAGACATTAAATATTGTGCAACTGAATATTTCAGTTCATTTCAAAGACCTCATCTCGCTGGGCCATACTATGTGCCACAATGCAGCTTTGACTCTGGGCTCCACAGACATATTCTGTACATTGGGCTTAACATTCATCAATGAGGCACTCACAAAAAGCTCTTGGTACGGAACTGAATAAACTGCGCGGGGATGAGGGGGTTGGCCGATGGGGTTCTTGGGTTCTCTTTCAACAAAGAGTATTAGCCATTAGCTTGGTTGTTCACGCATGCTAAGGCTGAAAGGTAATATCAACAAAGCCTCGAAATAGACCGGCTCTCCTTTCCAGACACTTCTGAACAACAGTGTAGCCACAGTGCAGCTCATGGCCACGAGGATATACAATTGGTCTTGAAATGGAATGGAAACGGAAGTCAGCTTCGACGACATTCTTGTTCTATCTGGTCCAAGAAAACGAAAAGGAGGATTCGTACATATGTACCCTTGAGCAAAGAGGAGAACACGGCAGCTCAGACTGACACGATTATGTATAAACTGATTGATGTTACAAAGCTAGCTCATGTTAAAGGACTAATTAAAACTCTTGTCTGATAATATTTACATTCTGCTGTATAAAAGTAACAAAATAAGGACAAAAACAAAACGCTCAAATCCGCAAGCCAGCCTGGAACCAAAATAAAAACTACTGATTTCCACATACGAAAACACCCAAGTTCTCCCTGAAGTTTTTAAGTGGGGCTTTTCTTGACATGTTTCCATCTTCTCTCCAGAAGTATTATCCATAACAACAGATAAAAAGGAAGGGGGGGGGGTGCCTTTAAAAACAACTCGGCCAGCATGACAGCAGCACAACGCCATCAAGATCCAGAGAGTGCCACAGGATTGCTTGCCTCTAGCCAACCCAAAGCAACGCTCCACTGCAGCCTGTGAGCCAATAGAGGCCTGCAATATTGTTGCGACACCTAGGAAACCTTGGTGCAACTGAAGGGGTGTTACTGTGTGTGTGTGTGTGTGTGTGGGCATGAGTGGGGGGTATCAGCAGCAACAGTCAGGCCTCAGAAAGAACATGAGGGGCTGGAAGGTTGTCTATTCTTTCTCCTCTTTGTTTCTCTTTCTCCTTCCCTCTCTACCCCCCTCTCTCCCTCTGGCCCCCCACTGGCCATGTTGTGGCGCTTGGCCCTCACAAGGGCATGAGTCTGGTGGTGTGGAACAGCAGCGGGTTCAGGTCCTCGGCGTGCACGGCCCGGTGTAGAGAGGGCTCCGAGGCACTCCTCTCGATTTTTGGCAACAGGTCTTGGACCTGCTCAATGGCCACCAGGATCTGGAGGAAACAAATCACACATACACACACACACACACACACACACACACACACACACACACACAAAAGACTAGTTAACCTTTTATTTTTGTTGCAAAATTGCGTGTGAGAGTAATCTGGGCTAAGTAATGGGCAGAGTAATCATGCTGGAGTTTAACTAATGTCTGAACCACATGTTACAACCTCTGAAAGATCAAGAATGCTGACAGAGGATCTGTTCTGGGTCACACCATGGAGATTAGCACCTTGTTTCCTTGGCGACTAGCATGTAATCTTAAGAGCATGTTCACTTCTATTGTTGCTGTAGAATAAGGCCCAGTCCCATTTCTATCACTTCCCCTCGTTTTTGGCCCTAGCACTCGGTTTTGCGCATTCACGTCTAAGGGTAGTGTGTCCTAATACTTTTAAGACCTTGAGACGAGTGTCCCAGAATACTTCCCGAACTGAAAGAAAAGAACTGCACAAATTAAATTGTATTTTTTTCAATTCGGCACTCGTTTTCAAAAAAAAATATGCTGTGATATCTTAGTTAGACTTATACAATTGAATTCCGTACAGTTTTGTTAAAATATGAATATTGCAAAATCGCTATTTTTCCACGATGCTCAAATCTACCGAGAGAGAGCTGCGTGATCTAGTTAATTCATTATTGTGAAAGTAAAGGAGGATGAATATGCATGATGGCTTTTAAAAAGATTGTGTGGATAAATTGCCACAATAACTAACGTTAAAGCAGCACAGGCGAGATTGATAACGTTATGCATTTTGTTTACTGTACTCGTTTGTCCTCTAGTTCATGATTTGTGAGCTTATATGTTTCAGGGACTGTGGAGCAAACCGAAGCCCTGATTTTTTGTGAATTTCTTCTTCGTTGGTTTGCCAAGCAAAGAAACATCACCAAAGCCAACGCAACAAGTAGAACAATCGCTGAACCCGGCATTTTCACTCCTGAATGAAAACCAAATGAAAGCCCACTAGATGTTGGGGCAGCATTGCGCGTGACGTACGTTAGCACGTTGTAACGCTAAGTGCTGTCCCATTTTGTAGGGCTAGACATTGACTGTATTACGACCACTACACTCATAACCGAGGGTAACTTATTTTGGAGGGCACTCAAAACCGAGTGTAGTGTTCAGGGAAGAGAAATGGGACTGGGCATAAGTCCTCTCATACAGAACTCTTTACTCGACTCTGTCTGTGTGTGTGTGTGTGTTTGTGTGTGTTTGTGTTAGTAGTGTGGCGTATGCAGGGGACTAACCTGTGGGAATAGGGGCCGCTCATCACGCTTAAATTTGAGACAGTCAACAATGAGCCTTTTCATAGACTTGGGGCAGTTTCCATACAGTTTACTGAGGTCTGGAGACAGGTATCCCCGGCCCACCATGAAGAGGATCTAGGTGGAGGAGACAGGAAACATAAATATATTTAATGATATTTCTATGGAGAGCAGGCAGATGGTCTTCAGATTACAGATGCGAGACAGGTTCTATAGCTACGGTGGCTGGGGAGGGCCACAACACAACACAAATGTTCTTTGTCAATGATACATTTGACAGTTGAAAAACAGCCATGATGCTGCCAAGGCTGTAAAAATTCTTGACAGTAAAACCAAGTACATTTTCAAGTGCATCTCTAGTCCCTTGGGAGTCCTATGCTCTAGGCAACTGTAAGGTTTATGTAAGGTTTATAGAGGGGAATCGTATAAATTTGAGATTTTTGGAACAAATGTGTGACTGGAAAGTGGACAAGAGTACACCGTGTGGTGCCAGCAACAGCAAGAAAGCACAAACACAAGCACTCGCAGGGCAAGATTCCCAGACTGGGATTAGGTCCAGTCCAGAGACAAAATAGCGTTCTGAATGAGCATTCCCATTAAAGAGCCAAAATGCTAGGTTGGGATTAACGCCGCTTTAAGATTTTAAGACTTTAAGAAACCACTTCATGATCTGGCAGTGCCGGCCCGTAAAACAGGGCCAAGTGGAAACATTAGCCTTCAACAAAAATTAACATAATTGTTTCAAAAACAAACAAATTGACAAGCTAATTAGATAAATTTCTAAATCAATATAATTTCCACACTCTCTCCCCTGATGCAGTGTCATCATGTCATCTAGATTTAAATTCAGGGCTCCGCTGTTGAAAGCTTAGCTGCGGCTCACCTGATCCCGGTTGTTGATGTTGGAGTAAGGCAGTGTGCCAGACATCAGCTCAAACAGGACCACGCTGTAACCGTACACGTCTGACTGGAAAGTGTAAGGATTGCTGTCCTGCATCCGAATCACCTCAGGGGCCTGAGAGAGAACAAACACATTGTCCTGAGTTTGGGTTTGCGTTTGTCACAGGACGAAACCAAAACAACCTTCAACCTGGGGCAGAAAGGAACCTTGTCTGATAAAGGTGCTTATCGATCAAAATGGGGAAAAATCCGATGTTAGCTTGACTATCCCCAATGCAACCGGGACTGCCGTGACGCTATCCCTTCTAACTGGGCCGTGGTTTGTTGCTGTCTGCAGGGCCTGCTGTACTGTGGCACTCACCATCCACAGGATCGAGCCGCTGGGCTGCTCCACCTGCTGCGAGCCGCTCCAGCGAGACTTCACTGTCGCCAGGCCGAAGTCACCGATCTTCACCGTCCAGCCCTCGTGCAGGAAGATGTCTGGCACAGGAGGTCAGGAAAAAAACTACACAACAGCAAAGGGGAGAAGGGAAAGGAACTACACGCCCGATCAGTAACACAAACACGAAAGTGGAACTTCTCTTGAGACTGATTCCTTCCCTGTGTCATTTCATTTTACTATTTTACTATGAACTTTGTCTTTGAACTTTGAACTTTGTCTCAAGTCGCAAGTCAGTCAAAATGCACTCAACAAACTAGAAATTTCTTCACACAGAGTAAAATTGTAAACCATTGAGAGGATACTGTTTGATTTTAGGTCCCGATGAATTATATTCTTGGCATGTAAATAGCTGGATGAAAGTAAAGAGAAGTTATGTTAGAACACTGAGATCTGAGAATATATGCGTTCGTACCTAGCACTAAGTTTACCAAGTCTGTGAAAGCCTTTTGTTTTGCTAAAAGGGCTACTTTATCTAGGAGGATTTGTTAACCAGAGTGTAAAGATGCCATTAAGTTTGACTCAGAGTGATCACACTTAATGACTTCAGTAACATAGGAGTTGCCAAAAAAATGGCATGTCACAGAAAACTTTACAGCCTTATTTTCTACAATTCTTTCTGATTTTAAAGCTTGCGTTGTTCTCTTGCACAATACACATATATTGGTGACTATTGCACCCATCGTTGTCCCAAACCTGGCCACCATGACTCCCCCTTAATGGGTGTGTGTGACTCCTTCCTCCTCAACGGGTGTGTGTGACTCAAGTCGGACCAAGTAAACAGGCAGAGATCTGTTCCCACTTACTCCATGCCCTGTGCCGTCTGGCGCGCCACGTCGATGCGGCGCATGGTGTCGAACTTGGTCTCGAGGACGTGCAAGTGGCGGTAGAGGCTGCTGCCCTCGCACCACTGTGTGATGATGGCGAAGTGTGGCTTCGTCATGAAGCCCATGAAGAGCAGGATGTTGACATGGCGCGTCTTCCTGTAAAGGGGAGGCACATGAGGCAAAGAACAAACCACACAGAGACACTATTCCTTAGAATAGGAGTCTTATTTCTACAGGAAAATGTAAGCCCCTTTAATTTGTAATCATGATTTAAAAAAAAAAGGTGTCACAAAAAGTTAAAGTGAATTAACGCATCCATTTACCAATCAAAGCTTGGAGACGCAACAAGGTGCAAAAGCTGACACAGCAAGTTCCCACAGCCTGACTACTTCCTTCTTCATGTCTGATAGAATAGGATCAGGTTCCGCCCATCTACTTCTCACAAACATTTTATGGGGGCACAAATGTGTGGTTCTAACCAGAGATTTGGAAGGCAAAATGGTTCTCACCGCAAGACCTGCATCTCGTTCTTGAAGGCCTGCAGCTGCTCCGGCGTGGGTTCCGTCACCTTGAGGATCTTTATGGCCACATCCCCATGCCACTTGCCCTTAAAGACCGTCCCGAAGGAGCCCGCTCCAATCCGCTTCTGGATGTTCACCTCTCGCGACTGCACCTCCCAGTAGTAACTGGAGTCCCTATAGCCTCCACGGTGCTGCGAGACAACCGAGATTAGCATCAATGCTACATACGGGAACTGTGAGATTCACTGCAGTTTACTTCAGTTTCTGTTATATTAATAGAGCGTCTTATACAGTAGCCTCGTCTCATTGAGTTTCACAGGAAAGAAAACCTGTGAGCAACAGGGAAACTCCAATACGTTTTATCTGCATTAGTCACAGCAAGGAAGAAATGACTGATCATAGAAAAATAATAATAATACTGACCACTTTCTTTTTGTCGTCGGACGAGGACGGTTTGCGCTCCTTGTGCTCTGAGGGGGATTTGGGGGGTCGTCGCCCAGGGGAGCCCAGGGAAGGGGGGCTAGTGGAGGGCTTGGGAGACATCTCTGGTCCTGACACACAAGTCGCAAACACATACGCACACAGAGACCACAGAAGTGCTAACCTCGTACTTGTGTTCTCATATTAACAAACTAAGATCAAGAGGCAGATTGTAAACAGTGAAAACATGGCAACAAGTTTGTTCAAGAGATTTGCATCATGATTTAACTAAATTACAAAAATTCTAATAATATGCAATCAAAGCAGATTTAAAAGGGTCAAAGGCAGAGATCTAGTTTGCTATGAAGCTCTGGGATAGAACTGTGAAACAGGCAAAGCAAAACAAAACAAAAAAAGCACAGGACATGGGGTGCGTTTCCCAAATACCGACCGAAGTTAGCATTATACGAAGGTAATGCGAAGTATTTTGAACGAGCCTACACTTGATTTCCGCCCGTTTCCCGAATACCATCGGACGATGGAAGCGTGCCTCGCTGAAACTAGGAAGTCTACAGTTGTTTCGGAAGCGTTCGGGGACTATTCGGATATATTCGCTGCTGAATGCGTCTCAAAAACGGAAGTGTATAATTTCATAAGCCAGTGTGGCATTGCTAACAACTTTTACTAATCTTTGCCCACACGATCATGTACCTTATTCACTGAAATTAATGACTGAAGGCCATAACTGCCATATGAACTAATATTAAATATGTAGTGAAAATAACTGACACTCTTTGTCCGTGCATCTTCATGGGTGAATGGTTAGAGCAGTAGACTATGAGTAATGCAATTGCATCTTGTTATTAAGTCACACGTTCAATTCCTGCTGAGGGCATATATCTTGTCTCTACTAAATATGTCTAACAATTTGGTTCAAATCGATTTACAGAGTTGTTTTTCTGCAATGTAAGGATGTAAAGATTTAATGTCGTTCATCGTGACTTAAGTTATCAAAATACCTCTACAATCCATGATATAAAACGTCATGGTCTAGTCATTTGGCCTACATCAAGGGTCAGACTACTACATTTGAAACAGGTGGAAAATGTCTAATCTAATTACAGGCTAATGCATGTTAAAAGTATTTAAAGCCAACTGTAGGTGGCGGTAATGCATCAAAGGGGGAACAACCCAGACATTTTAAGCCCCAAAAAGCCGAAAAAGGCGCCATGTGACCATAACTTAGCCAAAACGACAGCTCCGTGGGTGTCGTTTTAACGAAGCCTTTTAACGAAGGAGAACCCGAGCGTTCGTCCAGCCTATGCTTTTGGGAAATGCCTGCATCGTGTGCCGATGCTTCGGACTAAGTTAGTTATAAACACCCGAACTTGCTTCGTCTGGACTATGGCTTTGGGAAACAGTAGCGCCATAACTCCTTCGGGCAAACCCAGGAAGTAGCTACAGAAGTTAGCAACGATGCTTTTGGGAAACGCACCCATGTATAGTATAACAGCTGTGGGAAAACATATTTAGAAAAAATGGTGTCAAATGTATCATGGCACATTTGAACACTGATGACTAACTACACAGAGTGCGATGGATGTTGTCAATGCAAAAACTTACCCATTGAGCTGTTCACTTTTATTGCATCCTACGAGAACACAAAAATGGAAAAACGACAAAAAAAAAAAACAACGACCATGTAAACACAACAAAACTAAAAGTCAGGAAACGAAAAAACAATGAGAACATGAATAGAGTGGACATGTAACATGAAATTGGGTGAAGTGTGTGTCAGAGCAGGGCAGGGTGGGGTATGTGACCATAGCCTTGATGGGTATGCAGTGTGGGACTGTTGCCATGGCAGCAACTCCTCACCTCTATGATGCTGGTGCCAGGAGGCACTACCGTGCTGACCATGTGGACGTTGGGTGTGGAGGTGGAGCGGTGCCGCTGCAGGGACTGGCCGTCAGCCCCAGGCAGGGGGAAGCTGAAATCGGGGATTGGAGACAGGAGGCTCAGCCTGGGGGTCAGAAAGGACCTGCTTAGTTAGTGTGTCCCTTTCGACGGCATCAACCAGACTGCACTGGTACAGTGGGATAGGACAGGCTTTTACACAACAGATGAAATAAAAAAACTACTTACATTTACATTTACATTTATGCATTTAGCAGACGCTTTTATCCAAAGCGACTTACAAAACGAGGATAACAATCAAGCTACATAGCAGAAACCTTAAGGAGCATAGTGCTAGGGGATAGTGCTTCAGTTCATTTTAGTGCATTTTAGTGCATTTTACTTACCCAGTGGGCTCAGGTGTTAAGGCTATATCAGTCTGTGAAATGGAGTTGTCTGGCATCATCAGTATAGATATCTGAGGGCAGTCGTCTGTGTAGTTTCCGTCTGGGTAAGTGGTAGGGACTGACCTGTTAACATGAGCCACAAGTCACAATGGACCATGAACTTGCGGCGATAATGCTATCTGGAAGTTTGATAACGCAGTGTTTGGAAAGGGTTCCAAAATGGGCTGCCTCCATGCTGCTGAGCTGATTTACCGTTTTGTCATCGTATCCATGTCGACGCACACCGTCGGGACTTTGCTGCTGCAGTGTTGGTGAAACTTGTAGCCGCAAGTCTGACACCTAAACCCGTTGAACAGAAACTTGTGGCAGAAGTCACAATAGGCTAACTTGAAAAACGTTTTCCGGACCTGAGAAATGACACGACAGCTTTAATAAGTTAAAGGACTCAAACTCGACTGAAAATGCTTACTTGGCACAGGCTGGCACAGGAGGCAACGTGACTCACATAGTTATGCATGGTGAGGGGAACATCGTCGAGCACCTCCACCAGCAGTTCTTCCCCTACCAGTGGGGTGATATCCGTGTTCCATTCAGTCAGCCTCTTGCGACTGGAAATCAAGCAGAGAAATCAACCTCAGCACTGGAATCAAACGGGCTCGTAATGTCCTGCATTCCATGCAGAGTGTGAATCATCCTGATTTTGAGTGTACAGTTCCAATGAAAGAAACTAGATTAACAAATGAATCTCTGTACACACACACTCACTCACACACACCCTAATTACTACCAAACTAATGCAGAACTAAAACACCCATAAATATGTTCACTTTTGCTAAGCAAAGCAAACTACACTGCTTTCTACACTGTGGTCTGCAATGTTGGTCATGCTGTGGGAGTGTGATGGGCAGTGTTGGGGAAGTTACTCAAAAAAAGTAACTTGTTACTTTACTTTAATTACTGCTTTAATTTGTAACTAAATTACGTCACTCGTTTCTCCTTTTAAACAGTAACTCACTACTTTACTTTACTTGTTACTTTTTTTCTCCCTACTCATCCAGATTCTAGGCAGAAGCACAAACTATTTGTTCCACTCAGAGTTACTGTATAGCCTGGACACGTTATGTACCTAGCTTTCGATTAGCCAATAATCTACACTTGTTATTATTATATTGACTGACATCAATACTGTGGGATTTCGGAGTGTTTCACAACAAACATATAGATCAGTGCGCAAAATAGACTGAATGAATCGCTATAAACATGACGTGAGTCATACTAGTAGCTTTACAGTATGTTTTCAGGAGAATAACATTAGGCTACGAACTAAATATAGCCTAACAACTAATTATTTGCAAGTGTCAGACCTTACCATAGGCATAACCAACTTTATCCGAATTGGCTAACTGAATCTGCACACAAAACGACATTGGATACATCTTGCATTTCAGTGGTTTAGTTGCGTTGTCTATGCTTGTGCTTTTGCCAGTGTCTTCTCTCTCCTTCAGCTAGACATGCTGCAGGCATGATCCACTAACTGAAGAATTTTGTTAACCACGCATACAGATCAGTTAATTAGGCTAACAGGTCACAAAACGTTAGTAACGAAGGAAAAGTCTGTTACTATAGATAGCAACTGTAACGAATTACTGATATTTTAAATGTAACTTGTTACGTAATTTCGTTCCTGCAAAATGTTACAAATTACAGTAACACGTTCCTTTATACCGCGTTATCCCCAACACTGATGATGGGTCTACTTACCCCTCCAGGAGCCGGAAAACAGCACAGCAGTCCTGGCTCAGGCCACGCACTTTCAGAGCCTTGTCTAAGCTGTCATAAACGGTCTGCCCCGGACGGACGTTCACCTGGATGGCCACACATCAGAGAGCAGCACTCATTACAGTCAAAACAATGAGGGGCAGTCAGGCCACAATAGACAATAGGCTTCAATAGGCTTCCAAACCAAACACTGTGGACATCAAAAGAAGACATAGGCCTAGGCTCACCATTTCCCCCTTTCGTAAAAACCAACAACTGTCTGTCTCTTGGCAAGCATGTTGAAAATGTTAAGCTGAGCTCACACTACCAAGTTTTTTTTTTCCTTAAATCACAACCATGTGTAAACCAGCAGTATACACACGCAAACAGACCAGCAGCTCGGACCAGATGCAACATGCTTCTCACCACTGTCCGTTGCTTGTTGGGGAGGTAGACGCGGATGGTACCCCCACCGCGGGGCACATCTTCCGGGCTGGTCTCTCCCGAGGAAGAGCAGGAGGACGAGGAGGACATGTCGTAACAATCAGCACAGACGGGGGGAGGCAGCAGTGAGTGCAGAGAGAGCTGCGGGAGAGCTTCATACACTGGAGCGCAGGAGGCAAGGGCCCTCACCTACAACCTGGTACACACACCAGCAGGCTCATGTCAGAGGACTAGCAGACACTCACAACACAGGAGTAAAAAACAATAAACATGTTTCAGTCGGATAAGCCTAGCAACCCCACGTCACCCCACTCACATGAGCTAGATATGAGCTATTCATGCTCATGTAAGTGTAGCTTCAGGATTTAAAAGGTTTATTAAGGTTATACTGTAGAAGGTTATCGTTTTATTAAACCGTACGTTATTGTGCAGAACTTTGCCATTTCATAAGAATAAGTGTTACATAATGCCCTGGCACAAAACAGTCATATCACATTAGTCACTGACATCAACTGTCTTTCTACCCGTCAGTAACAGACATTTCATTTTGGGTGGATTTACATAGGGATTAATGTCAGCTATTCATGTCTAGGCAGAGACTTATTTCTTCAGAAAATTATACAATGTAATGTGCGGTGGGGGCCTAACCTATTTTATAAAGGCACAAGAATGGGGGAGGGGGGATGGGTCTGAAGTTTAGGGGTTTGGCCTGTAGTAGCGTAGATTGCTCTAACCGTTTTCCCAGGATATCCAACCCTACTGCACCTTTAACTATCTGACAAAATGAGGGAGACCAGATGGGCAGTGCTGGTATCTGATAGGCCCACTCGCTTTGTTTTGACAGCCCATAAAATCACATTTGTTTGGGTCTATACTTTTAAGCAGATACTTAGACCAGTAGGGGCTCAATTTTATTGACCAAACAAAAAAGAGGCGCAGCAGAGGTATCTCCACCCTGTCACAGATCCACCAGAAGGTACTCTGTGTTATTATTCAGAGGGCAGGCTGCCAGTTGTTTGTATTCAGATGCAGCCATGAGTTGTTCATATACTTAATTACACACATAGCAGTCTAGGCCTTAATATGGCTAAATTGTGACAAGAAAATTGTGGCAAGAATCAGTAAAAGGTTTGTGTTATTGGCTGCAGACCCCTGAACTATTTATTTTCAGTTTTTTAGATCTCAAAAACACCCAGGAGAATATACACGTGTTTATTTTTTTAATGCGTAAAAGGTAAAGGCACAGGCTACGTATTTAAAAATAAAAAAGCCACAAGCTTGAAAATCAGCATGTTCAAATAAATAACTAAAATGTCATGAACCAACGTCAACCAACATAGTGGTATTTCAATGTTCACAATGTAAACAAACAGGCATTGGCTTAAAACGTAGCTCGTTACAAGTGTACAATTGGTTACTCCATTTTATTGGTAAACAGGTAACATCTGTTTGGTCAGATATCTAAGGCAGCGTCAACAAAATACTAAGCCTACCTGATATTGTCAAAACAGAAAAAGAACCGTAGTTTTAGACTAAGGCTTGACGGTACAAGGTTACACCTTCAAATACATTCTACACTGCAAGTTCAATAATGATATAATGTAAAGTCAAGGCTACATTAAAAAAAAAAAAAAAAAACACCCTTCATGTGCAGCTGCACTTCCTTCATACCTGAACACGACCTGTCCAGAAACTTTATGGCTCAACATAATTTACACCTTCAATCTTGATCAAATTACCATCACAGGAGCGATATGTATGCACTAAAGTAATCGATGACATGTCAGAAAACGGCATTGATGTTATTCATCCGAGTTAGCATGCAATCCAACGCTCGAAGTGACTGACAAGGTGGTAGCAAGCATGCTAGCCATGTTATAAACTCGAGACGGCAGCCACACACTGTTACAAATGAATAGAAATGCGACAAAAGCTCGCGGATGCAAATGTCTAGATTTCAAAATAGTCGTAGGTAGGATACTCTTGTGTCAGCCAAAGTAGTTAACTTAGCACACTAGCTAGCAAGCTATACAGCGACAGAGGATTTGAGTACTCATTAATATTTAGTGGAGGCCAAATACCTTTCTAGTTTGTCGTTTAATCGTCTCTGCGTGGTATTATTTCGAGAGAAAAAAACAAGACCCGTTGAATGTCTCTGCAGTTATTTATAGTTTCTTAATTCCCATCAGGTGTTTTTTCAGCGTTCGAAGGAGGGAATGCTATTTTCATAAGGCGGAAAGGGATTAGACGGCCAGCTAGCCAACTGTTAGGAAGCTAACTCTAGCAGTGTTGATGTTGGCTAGCATTTTTTACTAAACAGTTCTCATATCAATGATGCAACATGAAATGGCCTCAAATATACATCTCTGTCAAGCAGAGGATATACCGATCTAAACCCCGCATGATATTTACAGTCTGATTTGAGAGATAAATAACTCACCTGAGGCAGCCATCTTGAATTCTAACAAGTCGGATCAGTAAAGAATTTCCTGTCTATGAGAATTTCAGGGAAAGCGGAACACCTCCTGAACGCACCCTCATTGGTCAATTCCCCTGTACATACCTTGTCCATCACAAACAAGTTATTATGGGCGGGTGCTACTAATAGACAGCTTGGATGCAGTATTTGATTCCTTCGCTGAAAAGTATGCATTTATTCACAGAAACGAAGGCTACCATTTCACACTTAGTCCTTTCACGTTGTCTGAAAACACAGGTTATAAACACACCTCACACCAATTATATTAAGCACATTTTGGCAGAACCAGTTGATCTAGGGAGGTGCAGATCCTCTTGGCAAAGTTCTTGAAAGGATTTCAAAATATTAAGACATTTTCAAAGAAATTGTCCATGGATCCAAAATATTAAGGTGGTTTCAAAGAAATTGTCCATTGTTTCAAAAAAAAAAAAAAAGCAGTAATCGGCATTGAAGGAGTCTTTTAAAGTCTCTCAATTCAAATGATTTGAACTTTTTAAATGCAAGGTATCCGAAAATAACCAAAAGTTTGTTGTTGGAATCTCCCATCACTCAATGCTCAAAAACTTCCTCTTCTTGGCCGTGCGTACGTATGCATGGTGCCGCCACTCAACATCTGCTGTAGCTTCATTGTCCAGGGTGCCGAGCTTGATCATGTACACTGGCAAGAGAACATTTGTTAATGCAACGAAACACAGTAGAGTGTGTAATATAACTACCGAAGAGTGGCAGTGCAATATTATATCTACAAGAGGGAGAACAAGACCAAGGAGTAAAACTTACACTTCATTTCAAATCTGGGTCCCACTTCTGTCAACTCAACATTCTTATGATCCGTTTTCTTGTATGTATGGTGCCTGAAATTATGAAAATAATTATAAAGCTCCGTATACATCCAATTTCTTAGAAATACCATGCCAAAATTACAATATACTACATTGCATTGTCGTTTTGCCATTACCCTCACCTGAATGAGATAAAGTCATCATTATTGGAAAAAGTAATCACACGTCTGCTGTCCTCTTTCGGTACAGGAAACAGGTACTTCAGGATGTTTGTCACCTGAATTTAGAGGAGGACATATATAATATAGAGGATGAACATTAACACATTTACGAACAGATTTGTGCAACATGAACACCAAGACCTCTTTTGTAATGCCAACACAAATTTTTAAAAATCCTTTGGATTAGTCGTTTCACTATTTACGGTGTACTTTAAAGGAAATCTCTGGCAAATTTCAGCCTATAACCATGTAGTTTAAAAACTCACCAATCACTGTTAGAGAATGACTCAACATACAGTAGATTAAGTAGGGAACTGGTAACTAAAGCCGACCACTGGAGGTGAGAGTTTTACTATTACTTTATCTTGACAGCACTAACAGGGTTATAGGTGGAAAATGGCCAGTTTTCCATTACATATCCATCATCTCTGGAATTTTTGACTGCCCCTTTGACAAACTAAGTGAACACCAAAACATATTGTCACTGGTAGAGGTACCGAAACAGAGAGGTTATCCTGACCAGACAGAGCACATCCAATATGTCTCACCCTTTTTCCAAGTCGTGACGTGAAGTTGTGGAAGATGAGATGTGGATAAGCCTCTGACATGGTGCCAATGTCTGGGACATCATGTCTCATCACCACATTGTATAAAGTGAAGTATGCTGTTGGTCCAAATGGTAGGTGGCATACTACCAGTCCATCTACAAAACAGGGTTCATTATTCTTATTTGTTTAGCCTTTTTTAAAAACACATGACCTATTAACAGAAACATATCAGGACGAGGTTAATAACTGATCATGCACTTACACATTCTAACAATGGATCATGCACGTTCACATGTACATTACGATTAATTAAAAAAAACAAAAAAAAAACAGGGCTTTTTTGTTTTTCTTTAAACCCTCTATGTGTAAGTTTTATTTTTTGCGTATGAGAATTTCTCCCATCTATCGGCGAAGTGGTATATTGCACACGTTTGAATAAAATGCATTAGCCCTTCCCTTCCCACGGTCCTCATTTCCAATGGTACTCATTTTGAAAATGGCGGCGCAAAATGGATATTCTCATTTGGTACCCAGCCACATCTATATATAAATGGAAATTACCAAGTTTACGGGAACACTACAATTTATTCATGGAGGTAATTACCATCGTTTTACATTATATTTTTAAAATAAAAAGTGTATTTTTAATAAAAGACGAAGATAAATTGAAGATAAATCCTACACATAGTGGCTTTAACAGCTATTATGATATTTAATTCTTAACTGTCCACCTTAATGGTGTTGAAAAAAAAGTCTTTAAATCAATGACTTTTTCAGCTCTAACCCCTAGTCATTCGATGAAGTCATTAAGGCTTAAAAGATGGAGATGGTTTGAAATTTGTAAAGCATTCTTAAAAAGAGATTCACCGAGTACTCCTTAGGCCAACAATGCCTTCTGGACTCGAGGCCCAGAACTGTAAAACGCAGACCTATAACTCCCACACACCTGGCTGTCCTCTTGTCTCGTGAACAATGACGAGGTCTGTGACACTGTTGGCTTTGCAGGCATGGACCAGTGCCTTCACTTCATGGTTTCCTCTGTTCATGCGTTGTGCTCCGGGAAACAGCAGCTTTACTTCCTTTAGTTAAAACCACATATCAGTACAACCAGTTGCAATTAATCATGGTCATGTGTAAAAGGCAATTTTTTCCAGGCTAAACTTGATCCGCGTTTTTTGCTTTTCCACTGGCCTGAAGTAGGGCCAAGTAGGTACCATTTTTTGTACCTGCTTCAGACAGGTTCTATTTGGGCCAAGTAAGTACTGAAGCGTGACGTGAACAGACTGACGCTGCTGACTGGCTCGAGATGAGGTCATAAGCTTTAGCAGAGCCCGTTTTTCCCCCCTGAAAGTTCTCTGCTACTAAGCTACATGAGAGAACAACTTTGCCTCCGTTCAGTACTGTCCACGAATTTGATCTACTGGTCTGATATTCAGAACATAGCGCCATAAGCGAGTGTTGAAATGAGAGGCAACATCTATTTACTGCTTGATTTTCATTCCACTGAAGTAAATGGGACAACATGTGCATGGAATTACGTTATTTTGGAGTTTTCTGTATTTATTTTTTTACAATCGGCAAGTGTAGTGCATTATTTTAAACATAATAGCGCACGTTTTCTAATAGGATTTGGTGAAAAGTGACCTTATTTCAGGTCAGGCAGCTACCACCTACTACATAGTTGTCCCTAGAGTTAGCTAACGTCACGGCAGTTCGACATCCACTTCACAATGGTACCACTTCTTACCCAGGCTAATGGAAAAGCAAACCAGGCTGGTTTCAGAAGTATTTTATAAAAGGTATAAAAGAAGTATTTTATACCTGAGAGAGCACAGACACTTGAAAACCACACATTTTTCGCAGATATTATCGTTTTGAAAAATATTTTTAGACCAATTGGGTGAAATTGGACAATTTCCCACGGCACACTAGTGTTTGAAAACACTGTATTAGAGGACTCACTTTAGCAAACATCTTCAATCTGGAACTGGGGTCCCTAGAGGTTGTGACCATAACTTTAGGGTCCTCCACACCAGCCCACTTGTACTCATCGTCCATATGAGAACTAACACCTGTTAATATCATGAAATTCACAAGATAAGACAGAAGTCTAAAGGAAGACTTGGAAAATAACATAGTAACTGCACAATTTCCTTTACCTTCACCACCCTCATCATCATACTCCAACAGTTTCTGCAAATGCAGGGCCTCTTTGCGCACTTCAGTTGGAATTAGTTTATTCTCTGTTGATTAAATGAAAGAAATAATCAAATCTGTGTTTAATATTTCGCCTTGCATTAATACTTTGCTGTGATTAAAACAAATATTCGTTGGTCACTTCATTACACCACAACAGCAGTTACAGTAAGGATTCATGTCTAAATGCCTTATATGCACAAATTGATGAAACACTGCTTGTCTATGACTTGGAAGACAAAGTTTAAAAACATTAACGTTAGTCAATGTTCGTTACCATCAAGAGAGCTTTTCAGCTTCTGTTTTTTCTCCTCAATGGTGCGAAGTCTGTCTTCCTGCGCCTTCCTGTAAAGATATTCCCGCCGCAACCTCACCTCTCTTCGTAACTAGAGACGAAAACAAGTACAATACAACCTATTTACAGGCAATAAAACATTTATCTTTCTACGCCAAACCTTTTCTCATAACTCGTTTAGCAACTCACTACTACGTGACTACACAATCGTGGCATCATCTACATAGTTTTTCATTTCATGTTTTTAAAAGAGGCACTTTATTATAATGCATGATTACTGAGATAGTTTGAATATTTTGATACAAGTGGTAAATTTTGTTACCAGGGTCTTAAATTTATCACGTAAGGTTTCATTGACGTTAAGAATTCTATGAAGTGGCTAACATAAGCAAACTAACCGGCCATCTTACAGTCTGTTTTCTGAAAAGCACAAAAATGGTAAAGAGAACATCTATTTGTCTTTCCCCCTGTATTTCTTCTAGTATGTACCATCACAATATAATGTAACAAAGAGAAAGATTTTTTGAAGAAACCTACCATTTTCTCGTTGTCTGTTCACCTTCTCGCACATGTGCAGCATCGCGTGAATAACATCGACTGTGATTGGACCACACCAACAGCCAATAGAATTATGCAACAATATCAGCCACGTTAAAGGCGCTCTAAGCGATGCTGTTTCACGTCACTTCTTGTTGACGTTCGAAGTATTGTCAAACAAAACGGACGATAGCTGCAGAGAGGGTTCAAGCAAAGATCTTGAATACTGACCCTCTCCGGTTCAAGCGTTATAAGTTAGCTTACTCCTCCCCCTCCCTCCCATGCCTCCCGAAAGACTCATGAACCTTGTCATTTATTGGCTGGAACACTGTTATGTTTCGTTTTCGTTTGTTATGCTAGATTTGCCCACTGTGTTATGTTGCCGTTTGTGGAGCCTGGGCTGTCTACAGAGACCGCGTTTTTTTACAGTGTGTTCAGGGGACAGGCAGCTAGCAGATTGTGAGGAGATGTTTGCTGTATGTAACAACACATGTTTTAGTCCTAAAAACGTGTCGCATCGCTTAGAGCACCTTTAAATAGCATTTTAAAACAAACAAAAAAAGCATTTTCGTTTAATACTGGTTTGAACATCCTACACATTCCTCCTGCCCTTCTACAGCCGATAAGATTAAGTAACCAGGGGTTCACAATACACTCACAAAAAAAACTATTTATTAGTCGAATTAACAAACTTGGTCAATAATTACTTTAGTTAGGCCTATTCGTTAACCAAAGTCGTTAAGCAAAAAATGGTTAATTTAGCTAAGACACGGTTTCTTTTGTTAACAACCAATCTAATTGGTCAGATTAGAGTAGGACCACCTCTACAAGATTGCCATTTCTTCTAAGAGGAGAGTTTGAATGTTGATTCAAAATCTGGACTACCCATGGCTATGACTCATGGGTGAAATCATGTCAGTCTGTCTAGACCTATGTGTGGTTAAAGGGATAGTTCGGTTTTTAACACATTAAGCCCCTTTCACAGGTTGTCTAAAATGAAATAAAATGGTTGACATCAAAATTTTGACGATTGCTTCTGTCTCGGCTATTTGGGAAATGTAGAATCGCCTCTGTCTGCCTTCAAAATGGCTAGCAATGGGCATGTGTTCTTTCTATCCTTAAAACACTGGTTTTAAAAAAGTGCTACTCACCAAGTGGTTAGTGCATGGTGCTCAATGATGTTCCAAAACATGTATCGTAGCGAAATAAAGCTTCCGTCATGTTTTTTTGGCACTTTGTTTATATGAAGGAGCAAATAGATCCCTATGAGACTTACAAAATGGCATATAAAACATGACAGAAACTGTATTTTGCTACGATATTTGGGTTGGAACATCAGCAAATGCCACTAAGCACTCCATAAGTAGCACTTTTTTAAAACCAGTGTTTTAAGGATAGAAACAACACATGCCCATTGCTAGCCATTTTAAAGGCAGGCAGAGGCGATTCTATATTTCCCAAATAGCCGAGACAGGAGCAATCATCAAGATTTTGGTGTCAACCACTTTATTTCATTTTAGACAACCTGTTAAAGGGGCTCAATGTGTTAAAAACCGAACTATCCCTTTAAGGCTGCTGTAACAACAGAATGTCTCTTTGGGATCATTAAAGTATACATTATCTATCCTAAGCAGTTTGATTTTGATGGATAATTTGGATATTTCTTACATTTAAAATTTATCCTATCTTAGCATTTTTGATAACTTAGGCTATTACCATACCATTTCAGAGTTGGTAATCTGCAGATCCATTAAAAAAATCTATGTGATGACCTACAATAACTTGCCACAAATGCATTAATATTTTTAAACATTTGATGTGCACATCACAGTTTCAATTCGATTAAGAAGTAGGAGAAAGAGCTAAGATAGAGAGCTGATGCAGATGAGGCTATTTTTCTTCTTTGTATAGGCATTTCCTCTCACTTCAACTTCCTATATGATTTCAAGGTGGTGAGAAGATGTATTTATTTTTGCTGGTGCTGGTGAGTCTGGGTAAAATGCATTTTCTACTTATAGTTGCGGTCATTATGGCAGGTAGGCTACATTTTTTACATTTTTCTGTTCTCGCATATAATATGTAATTGATTACAAGACTGACAATTTATGCATTTTGTAGCAACAGATTGTGTTGTGTAAAAAGCCTATGCATCAACTGTACTTTATTGTCCTTTGTAGAGTAATGAGCCATGAGTGAGCATTGTCATAAGTCTTTAACATGTAAACTAGAAGTTTCCGAAGATATTACATTCAGTTATGGTACTTATTGTATATAAGTAAACACATGATAATGAATTAGAAATTGCGTGAAGAAGGTTTGGGCCTCTCCATACATTTTCAATAAAAAACATATTTAATTTTCTGAACTTTCACATTCATTTAATTTCTCTAATCAGCCATGTGTAACTCAGAAGAGAGTTTGACTTTAGTCTGCAACCACGAGCCACAGTATGCACACTTGGAGAGGGTCTGGTGCAAAAAAGACTCTGAAGAGTGCTGCACAGGCTTTGCTTTTGGTGAGAGAATAAGCTCCATCGACAGTGGAAGAGTGGAAATAACTAACAACAGCGCTACTGCTTTTACGGTCACTGTGCAAAATCTGAGTCAAGGAGATGGGGTGTACTGGTGTGGATTGATGTTTCAGAACCAGACCATCGTCAAATTGACAGAGAAATACTTTTCAGTGGGTATGTGTCGTTATTTTTTTCTTATTGGTAGAAAATTCATGTCTACATGTTTGGATTTGGCTATGCTAATATAATGACCAAGCAGCTATTAGGTAGATTTTACAATCACCTTGAGCAGTGTCAGTTCATTATGTAAAATGTGTCCACCTCTTGGTTGGCAGATATGGCAGAGTCTCTTTTAGAGTCTTCATTTTATGTGTGGATACGCTGGGTTCTCTTCTCCCTGCTCTTACTGACATTCCTGAGTGCATGTTTGATTTCACGCAGTACGTATTTCTCAAGTATAACGTATATAATGTGTATTTTGTAAATCAAGAGAACAACAAGAAAACAAACATTTCATGTCTACCCATAGGACCCTTTTCTTGTACAGCCAGGAAAGAAGGGGTATGTTAGCTGATGTAAGCTGATTGTTCTTTCATTCAAATCATCTGTACACCAACTTTAATTGCCATCATGACTGCTTAAACTCTCTTTTAGGTGGAGAATGGGGCATGTGCCGAGATGCCCTTGCAAACTATGTGAGGAGTAGATGATCAAGCTGACAACACTGTCACTGAGGAGTAACAGTACAGAGGACAACTGGTTGACAGCCAGATACTTTGCTTTGCCCCCTTTGAATGTCTTTATCAGTGTTTGGACCAAATTAACAACTGGATGACACACAATTTCCTCCAGCGTTACACAGACAAAACAGAAGAAATTATTTTTGGAAAAAGGAGTCAAGACTCAAAATTGCCTCTTGCCTCTGAAACTAAGGGGCTAACAGTTAAAGAGGATGTTAAAAATCTTGGAGTCGTTATTGACAGTGATCTAAATTTTGACAGTCACATGAAAGCCATCACCAAATCAGCCTTTTATAACCTTAACATCACCAAAAACAGAGGTCTAATGTCAAAAACTGATTTAGAAAAAACGAGCCATGCTTTTTATCTCCAGTAGGGTTGATTAATGGTCTTTTCACAGGCATTCCTAAAAAGACCATAAAACATCTTTAACTGATCCAAAATGCATTTGCTACTACAAAAAGAACCAACCACATTACTCAAATTTTAAAGCCCTTGGCTTTCTGTAAGTTACAGAATTTGTGTTTAAATTACGAAATACACAGCCTACCACCTAGGTCTCTTGGGACACAAGCAAAAAACTGTGGTCAAAAAGTGCGGTGAAGCAGCTTTCAGCTACTATGCAGTTAAGATTTGGAACCAACTTCCTGAAGACATTAAAAATATGCCCCTACTGCAGTTTCACATCTAAACTTAACACCAAACCTTTCTTAGATGCTTTCTCCTAATGATTCATTTATCATTTTTTAATCATTCTGTCCTTTATTAATTTAACTCTTGCTGTCATTTATGCCTTTATTATTATGATTTTAATCTTTACTGTAATTTGCTTTTATTTTGTACAGCACATTGAATTTTCTTTGTGTATGAAATGCGCTACTGTATACACACAAAATCGCCTTGCAATTCTAGAAAGCCTTGCCCAAGTTGCCCAGTAAGGCACACTCTACTTAGTTTAAGTGTTTTGAATTAGAATTAATTGGTTTAGTGAACAGATAGAAGAAGTATGATTTTTCTTTCTTATTTACTTACTGTGCCCAAAAAATATTCATATTAAATCATCATTCGCAATATACAACAAAGAACCTTGGACTATGAAAAATGCTGGCATTTATTTCACAAGTGCATACACATATTAAATGATGTAAGATGAATAAACATCAATTTAATCTCAACGTTCACGGATTTGTTGTCTGTGCTGTGAGTTCAAGTCACATACACAGGGGAGAAGAGCACTCCAAACCCCAACTCCCTATCACCCTTTAGTGGTACAAATGCATACTGCCATTGCTGCATAGCTTTGAAACTGAGGACACTGGAGCAGAGCACAGAACTGGAGAGAATATTGCCACCTGTTGGTATCCAAAGAGAGTTAAGATCTATTGTAAGGAGCCAAGATACAGATGGTCGTCTTTGAAAGCCCCACATGTTTGCCTTTAACACACATCAGTACTCAGTACTCTATTTAGAGCAACTGCATTCTGCATAAGCATGCAACAGATTTATCATTCTTGGAGGACAACGTGGAACACCATCACTACATTTCCGACTCGCACAGAACAAAAAAGCACAGGTAAAAAAAAAAACAAGTTAAGACAAAGATGCATGAAATGGAATTCATTATTACACAACAATATGAGCATAGACAGTCTCTGCAATGTACAAATTAAAAAAACAAATGGACAAGCTAGTCAGATATACCTGGCAAAAAATATCTAGATGTGATAGAAATCTATGACTTGTGGTTTTGTCATGGTAAAGTACAGTTAAGTCAAAGTCAAGTGAAATAACCCACCCACAACATTGGGTTTAGTAGAGTTACAGAAGAATCTAACTTTTAATATAAAATGACACTGACTTAAACCAAATCTATACTTGCTTTTTAGAATGCCACAACTATTGACAGATCTTTATTAAAAAAAAACTTGACATGTACAATATTCTTGCTTTATTGTCGTTGCAGTACCATATAATTAAAATGTATATAAATTCAATCGTAAACCTCCTATTCCCACTCCACAACAGACTGACTTAAGACCATAAGGTGTCTTGTGAAATACTGCTATATCACAATTACAATTCATTAATTTTACAGGATAATATATATTATAATAAGACCACTTTAAAAATGGAGAAAGCCTAAACATGCATTTTTTGCTGTGATTTTCTTAAGGCATTGTTCAAACAAGTTGCGTACTACTGTTTACCATCTAATGTTAGAAAATTCTAAATGGAGTCATATTATCCATTCACAACAAATATACATATATCCAAGGAAAAAAAATACTCTTACATTCATAAAAAATGAATATTAACACAAACAGAAAAAACAAGAGAAATACTAAATGACAAAGGCTAACTGCATTGCAACTCAAAAGGCATGCATTACAGCACAACCTACAACAGCAAGACCAAACTTAAAAATCGGAGTGGTGTGTCTTTATTCAGTGTTCATAATATCAGCATAGAAAAATCTGCTGTTCTGGTTTCAGGTATAAAAAAAAGCTAGCTAGCCAAGATAAGATGTAACATCTTTCAGTAGCATCTGTCTTTATTGCAATCTGTGCCCGACCAGGGAGCTAGGAGTCTCCTCTGCACCATCTCTTGGCTCAGTGGCACTAGTGGGGACACCATGCAAAGCTGACTAGTGCTGTCCACAGCTCTGGAAGAGAAGGTTGGAGGTGGTCACTCACTTGCGAGCCGTCCCTTCCAACCCCCATCCGTGGACGGGGCGATCCAAACTCTGTACTCGGCGTAGGGATTGGCCTTCTACAGCTCCTCATAGTCACCCCCGTCTCGACTAGTGGACTCCTCGCCTCCTGCCAAGAAGGACTCCAGGTCGTCCAAGTCGCCGCTTTTCTTGGTCCGGGACTTTTTCTTCCTCTTCTCCTTCTCTTCAGCCGCTCCAGCTTCTTCTTTTTCTTTCTTCTGGTGCTTGTGCTTCTTTTTGCTGGATTTATCCTCTTCCTGAAATGAAAGAACACCATATGATATTTTTCACTGCTAGAAAAAACTTGCACATACACAACACCACATTGATTTGGTAGTGCTGATTTTGTTGTGTGAATGTAATTCACTACCTCTTTGCTTTTCTTCTTCTTTTTCTTCTTCTCTTTGGTGGAATGCTTACTTTCTTTCACTATAAGAAATGAGCCAAAAATCACATGTGTAGGTTCAATAAATGGGTAAGTGTAACATTTATTAAAAAAAATAAAATAAAAAAAAACACACACTGGTAAAATGTCTGGCGTGAAATTGGCACAATGCGTGTAGTTAAAACAGGACTTGCCGTCATGTTCATCACTGCTGTGTTTGCTTTGGACTACTGTTTCTTTGATTCCTAAGCCAAAGAGGTCATTCTCGTTCTTGGTCTTGAACGACATCACAGTTGGTTTTATTGGCTCGGGCATTTTGGTGGGAATGAAGTCATCATCGGAAAGGTCGGAGAGGTCATTCCTGACCGGGAAGGATTCCTGTTAAAGAGTGGATGAAACATAAGCACAGCATTCAATTTTGAAATTTCTTGGCCAGAAAAAAAGGAAGAAGCATTGTGACCAGACTTCCGCCTTGAGGTCACATGCAGTACTCATGTGAATGGCAACATGTAATCTAGTATGACCACAGCCTGCTATTATCTCACTAAGGTCAACCATCATTAAATATAGAAATAATTTGTGTAATATTTTATAACCTATTACCTATCTCAGCCCACCTACCACCAGTAGCCTACCGTTGGTGTCAATATGCTTCTTTCCAATACATGCTAAACATACTAACACAATGCTAACACTGTATTTCAGTAGCATGCCATCAACCTTGACATCATATATAATAACCAGTTATATAACAATATATAACCAGTTCTAAACTGAACAAAATAGATTAAGAAGTCACTTAACTTGCACACACTACTTGGAATACATCTCAGAGCTGCCAACGTATACATGTTGCATGTTTCAGTTGAGCTTAGCTCACCTTCGCTGCTTTCTGGGTGCTTTCTGACTCCTCGCTCTCAAAGTCTGGATCGTCCATGACGAAAGAGAGCATCTGCTTGGCCACGGGAGCTTCTCCATCCGTATCCGAGGACTCGGCCTGGGCGGGCGCCTTCTTCTCCTCTTTCCTCTTGCTCGGCTTGGCTGGCTGCGCCAGGGCTGCTGAGGTTGGCACGAGGATGGCTGGCTCTGGGGCCTGAATGCCCTTCTCAATCTCCTCAGTGTGGGCGCTTGGCGAAGCCTCCAGGGCTGTGCTGCCACTGTGAAGACTCAGCCAAGTCAAGTCCTCGCTGTTACGAAAGAGGGGAGAACATGGTTGATTTACAGAAAGAAACAGGCCGCCAAGTTATTTTAATTAGTTAATTCTTTTAAATTCGGTGGAGGATTTTTTATGTGGGTCTTACATGGGATTTGGGGCCTGTGGTTCCACATCCTCATCTAGGGCCACAGTGACTTTGGGCTGCGGTTCATCCTCGTCACTAGATAGCGTGATGTCTTTGCTGGGTATTGGGACCTTATGGGGTGGGAGGGGTGAGGCCTCCTGGTCCTCGAGGTCGAGTTCATCCTGAAACCCTGCCACCATTGGGTTCCCTCCTTGGCCTTCTCCATCACTGTGGCAGGAGCAAAAAGTATCAGTGGAAAAAAATACAAAGCCAAGATTTTTCAACTGAATATGCCATTATGCCATGCAGTTAAGCGTGTCATGATGATTTAATATTCTAACAATGAGTAGTTTTTGAATAGCCACCAAAACCAAACCATTAACTAAGTTTGTAAAACACTCCTCTTAGCTTCTTCTAGAGTCAGAAGACTTTTTTGGTCACCTTGTTTATTTTTTGTTTGGTCATTTAATTTCAGTTTCAGTCCTTAGTCATCAGGAACCCAGTGAACCCACAACCCACTCCAGCCCACCTGTCGCTGTCCACTGGAGCTGAGTGAGGGGGTGCCGCGCTGGCTTTGGGCGGGACACTCTCCTCTAGAAAGCTCCGGTCTAGGCCCTCATCCGGCACAAAGTCGTCCACACTCTGCACCTTCTCTGAACATGCTGGAGCCGGGGGCTCTGAGGACAGAAATCAGAATTTACAACTTGTTTGCAGGGTGGACGTTTATCGGATTATAGGATTTTGGTTAATACTGATGCCATTGTTGATCCTGTTTTTTTGGTCTTTTTCATCAATTCTCTTATCATCAGAGAAATTAGTCAGCACAGGTTTTTAGTATCATTGCACAGGCCTCTCATGTAGTCTACACAATGCTACCTTAGTGGGCAGAACAGTTCATTATAATAAGGAATTATAATAAGGAAAACCATGTACACTTAGACTACATTGAGTATTTCACTTCTCCTATCAGAATGAGCAATTTCCAATGATTTTACGATTTTACGATTTAAAAAAAAAACCTTGTTTAGGAGTTGACAAGATCAGAGGCATACGGTTTAAGATTGAAGCATTATATTCTTGATTCTACTTGATTCTCCTACTGTAACAATTCAAGACATTGAAAGACAAAGAGGTTAAATATCACACCATCAAAAGAAACAGGTCAGGACTGGGTACACACTAATGCCACTAATAGGATTTTAATGGGCCAGGCATTCACACCTGAAACTAACATGGATGTTGGCTTTAGATTGAAATTTTCAATGAAGTGTGCGACATTTAGGCCAGCCTTAGTGTGTCTGCTGTAACACCAAAATGAAACAAAACTTAGGTTGGTATGTAGGCTTATTTTTTTGTTTGGGTTACACACAGTGATCACATGTGTATAGATAACCCAAAATTAATCCTGTAAGTATGCATAGGCCTAAGTTTGATTTAAAATAATGTAAAATAATGATAAAATAAATAATGATTTAAAAAAACTCACATTGCAGTCCGTGAGTGGGTGGGGGAAAAACAGGCTTGGGCAAACAAATATAATTTTATATTTATCCATTTAGACAATGAAAGCCTCTCTTTTTAAAGCACTGCTGGTACAGTATAATGGCTTCTATTGATCGGTAGTCTGCTGACAGTTCTCGGAGGCAAAAGGAAGGCAACTCCCCGCTGACTCACAACCACAAGTAGCTTATTGCGTCGTCTCCGCGAGTTTCACAGTGCTGCCAGGCGGACCATGAAAACTATTACTAGCGCTTTGAAGTTGCTGTGCCTGTCTGTGCAAGGGAAAGCAAATCCTCTGCAGTAAACGAGCGAACAAGATTTTACACGCTGCAACTTGGAAAAAAAAATATCTTGCAGAAACTTAAACTACTTTGTTGACTTCCACTAAAAAGTTGCCAAATCCTATCTGGAGGCATTAACAACAAAGGGTGCTTGCTCTTCTTCCAAATTAAAATTCCAAACATTTTCCAGACTTTTTTTACAACTTATTGTAACCCGCCCCCCAAGACCTTGACTTTATATACAGTACTTGTATACTTGTATGCAAGCCTGCAGTTGTATGCAGCCTACTTCATTGGTTGAGATTGTACCAATTGTGTTAATTTGAAATGTACGTGACCAGTTAGTAAAATAATTAGTTTTATAGTGTACCTTCCTATTTCTCATTTCACAATGCCTTTGAGCATACTGTAAAATTCTACCATACATTTTGCTCCCATACTTTATTAAGACTTTCACACAAAATTCAAGACTTTCCAAGATCTGGAAAACAGTGTTTTAAAATTCCATACTTATTAAGACTTTCAAGACTTGCGCAAGCACCCTGCAACAACATTCACAAGGTCTGTCACTAACCACTAACGCAGACTGGCTCACCTGGATTAGCAGCAGGGGGCTCTGGGGTGGGAGCCGACCCAAACAGTCGGGATATGATGCCACGCTTCTGGGGAGGGGCGGCCGCAGATGTGGCAGGTGCTGCTGCAGAGGAGGGGGAGGAAGCAGGCCGCGGCCGCTCAGGGGACTGGAGCTCGGCTGGAGGAGGAGGTGAAGCGGCCGCACTGGATGGCTCGGGCGGGGAGAAGGTAGGGGGGGACTGCTGCGGGTGCGCCTGGGCCAAGACGGGGGGCTGAGGGGTGCCAGGGCTGGAGCTGTCTGTGGAGTCTCTGCTAGGTGGGACGGTGGGTGACTGGGAGCCAGAAGAGGGGCTCTGGCCATTGGCGTGGCCTGGGGAGCTGTAGCCTTTACTGCGCGAGTCCATCATCTCTAGGAAACTGTCAAGCCACGACACAGTCAACATCAACATCAACAAGTTATCATCAGTAAACAGATATGACTGCTGCATTTACTTACAGCTCCACTATACTGAAACAATTTAACTGCTTCAAAATAAAACATCCTTATGATCTTGCATCCATTAAATTCAACATATTTGGTCTTTAACAAAGCTCGGCAAAGCTCTCTAGCTGAAATGAACAGAAGCGGAAGTCATACAGCACAAGATGTAGAAGGAGGGTTATTACATCTCGTAGTTCTGGTCCTCAGTCTCTTGCTGGACGCTCAGCTCCTCCAGCGTGGCGTCAATGTCCAGCTGATTGGTCTCGAGCTGCCGCAGCAAAGTCTCCCTCTGCACAGAGCCAGAGAGCAGCAGCAGCCGTGAAGGACAATCAAGTGACTGTGCCCCAGGGCAGCGCTGGCCGCACTGCCTTAGTCAAAAAGCCATCAGTGCTAGAGCCAGCGGATCCACACTAGCATATTAAATAACCAGCTCCGACACATAAGGAGGGCTGTGATAGACTCGCTACTGGTTTCATCTTCTCAGCATGCGCCTCTAAGCAAGCAAACGCACACGCACACACACACACACACACACACACACACACACACACACACACACACATATTAATGTCTAGGCTTACTGCAGGGTAATCTCTCACCTGTCTTGTTTTCCACTCCAACTCAATCAATAATAAAGGAAACCTTGAGACCGACTGAACCTTTATGATGCAGCTCAAGTAACCACAAATAACTGTGTGTTTGTAACAAATACGCCATCGAAAAAATGCTATTTGAAACACAAAATTTAAGTTTGGGATATATCCAGTCATGTGTGTGGATTAGGGCATGAGGAGGGATTACCTGTAGTTGTAAAAAAGGGATGTTGAAAAATCTGTGTAGGTATTTGAGGCCAAATCCATTCTTCATGGAGGACTCGGCATAATGGATGTAAGATGAACCAAGTGGCCTGTGAACAGACAAGAGCGCACATGAAACCTGCCAGTGCCCGCCAAGCTCAGGTTGCCTAATCGCTTCGCCACAGGTATGTCTACGTCACTGTACCTGTTGAGGCCTACTATGAAGTCGCGGATGTCGTCTGGCAGGACAACGCGGTGATCACCCATATCACGGTGGTTGCCAAGAACGCACACCGGTACGTGGAAGGGCACCTTCGGGAGCTCCCGTAAAATATAGTTGTACGTCCTGCAAAGAGAGACACACAGTGGTTTAACTATAGCTACAATGTGCACAACTAGTATGTGTGTGCATATATGCAGTAAGTCAACACATTATGTATGCAGGTGAAAACCAGATGTTTACATACACTTCAGAAGAGACAAGAACTTACAGTATTTTGTATACAGTACTTACTTATACATATTATATCAGAGCAAACCTTTTATGTTTTAGGTCAGCAACTTATAATATATTTTTGGTATTTGTTAGACATCAGAATAAAAAATAATTTTATAAAGATTTTTCTGTTTTAATTTCGTTGATATACACTTTCTTACAAATTGACATGTTTTCCTGAAGATTTCAACTGTATGTATAAACACACACACACACACAAACACACACACACACACACACACAATATGTACAGTGTACTATATAGTGTACCATATTATTACCATTGCTTGGTGATGTCAAACATCATGATCACACCATTGCAGTTCTTGTAAACATCCAGAAATTCTGCATCCAAAGCCACTTCATTGTCTGACTGCTGCTGCAGATCAAATAGTGACAGAGGACAATAACACATTCAGACATTAACGAGTAAGAAATAGATCACTTGTCATGGTATTGATAAGCTGATGTTCTTCAATTTATTTGTTTTGAAACTTGCCTCTTGTGGTTCATTCTCTAATTTCAGATTATCACCTTTCTTTTTTCCCTTTCCTTTGGAGATTAAAATACAAAAAAAACAAAAGCAGAGAAAAAAAATAAGAAGCACAATTCTATAAATACATGCACATTAAAGTACAGGGAAAATGCAAACACTTTCAGACATAACTTCAGGCATATGTGCACATTAAACCTGCAATTTAAAGAAGTAAAACACAAGAGTTAATTCACCAATTCCATAAACAAACAGGCCAACAGTACATTGGCATACATACCATTATAATATTAGGACAAACGTTAGTACAGCTATATTTCACTTCCAGCAATATTAAGGTATAGAATACATAAAGCTAAGCCTAGCTATTTTTCTGTCCATACGTCCAATGGACAGCAAAATAGTTTTTAGTTAGCTTGGCTAGAACTGATGAAGCTGTTTCAGCAGATGACTATATTTAGTGGTTAGAGAGGTGCTCAAGCCATTCCATGTTTAATGCTTCAACATAACAATGTATAGTCATTAATGCATACCATTATTGGATAACGACACGTTATTAGATTACCCAAACATGGTGAAAGTCAAAGCATTATTCAGACAGCAAGCACACAGAATGCTTGGTGGCTGAAGCAAAACACACTTGGAGTAACAAACTGGAAAAAGGATTCCACTGGAATTGACATTGTATGAAGATGGACCCAAATTATGCATCTGAAAAGATCCACTTGGGTCTACAGATCTTGCCAAAAGGAAAGTAAGGTGTGAAACACAACAGATGAGAGCTGTGTAGATGCGGTTTAAACCAGTTTGTGTAAACAGAAAGTCCAAACAGAAATTGTGTCTGCACGCCAGGGTATATTTGCAGTGAGATAACAAAGGCAGCACATAGCACGACGCACACCCACTGAGCAAGGTTAGCTCACAGTTAAACCTCTACAAGCTACAGTCACTCTCACCTACACCTTCAGGAAGAGGATATTTTTGGCCTTGAGTTATGCATTTGGGTAAAGAAAGAAAAAAAAACAACACATTGTCGTTAATGGTACAGATTTTTCTACAACATCTACCTCACAGACAAATAAAATGGTTATAATGCTCCTGAACACAGCATAGTCACACAGTGGTCCCTAATTAAAAGGGTTGATCAAATGTAAAGTCTTATCAAACCTACTTAAAGATTGAGGTCGACTTTAATACATTGGGTAAAGTCTTCAACACAAATATCAATGGGGTCAGCACAGTACTACCACATGCCACACCACAGTTTTACTTAAAGCGTAAGAGTTGGTCATTATTACTGTGCAGAAATTTCTCCTTCAAACTCACCTTTGTCTACGACATCCCACACTTCCACCTTGACCACGTCATCAGTTGCTGGGGGACACAGAAATGGGTGCCATAGTAAAAAGGTGAACATGAGATTTTATAGTTTACTGAAGTTGTAAAATGATTAAAAGTATTACTTTCCCCCAGAGGGGCTGAAATTCCATGGATTCCTTGAACTAGTCACATGCACTAGGGATGACATGTGCCCAGGAAATAACAACCTACTTGATATCTAGTAACACACTAGATATTCTACACAAACATTTTTACTGTTGATGAATAAACTAGATAGATAGATAGATAGATAGATAGATAGATAGCTATGTCAATGTTAACTATGCTTCACAGCACAAGTAAATTCTTACTAGTATTAACTAGTCTAATTAGTTACTACAAATTATTGAATTGTGCAAAAGCTCTTTTTGCAGATAAATTATAGATATGTTTCATATCTATAGAGTCTCAGCACTTTAGTAAGCATCTGGCACAAACAGCCTACATAAATACTACTGTATATCAACAATATTTTGGATTTCTATGAGGACACCAACCATCACTAACTACAACTTTATGTTTGTTAAAATAATTTACCTTTGTTGTCACCTAATTTGGATGTAATTAGATATATGAATGAAACAACAACAATGAGTCAAACAACAACAAAAAATAAAAATACTTGAAAGATTACAGGTACAAAGCAAATACTGGTCAGCGAATAAAACTGAAAGAATGACATCACCAAAGTTGACTATAAAACTATTCCACATCTGGCCACACACGTCAAGCTACCGGCCCACTTACTTTTGTAACTCCAGTGGATGCTTGTGACCTGGATCTCCTGAGTAGGGATGTACTCCTCCCCAAACTTCTGTCCCTGAAGTCGCTGCCACAGTGTGCTTTTCCCTGTGTTCCTGTCTCCACGAATAACAATCTTCACTTGAAAAAGGACAAAAAAAAAAAAAAGGTATGAAGCACAAGGTTTCCCGTGAACGGTCCACCTACATAGGCCTAACGTTATATGTGAATGAGAGAGTAACACAGCAAAGGTTCTTACTGTTATACTGAACACCCTTTGCAAAGCGCCTTTGTAAACTTTGGTTCATTGACTGAAGGCCTGCCGGGATGTTCTTCTCTTTTGGAGGCACAGGCTCAGAGCCAACCAACTTCTTTAGTGCAGACAGCATTTTGCCTTAATGTTAACTGAACTTAACAGGCTTTGGTGCAGTGGCTAAAGGACTTGATTTGGATTAAGAGACAACTTTCACTGTGAAAAGCATTGGGAATAGGCAAATTTGTTCTGAGCAAACCAGAGGTGACGGGATTTAGTGTTCCATAATGCAGTGTTTGTTCTGGTTGAACTTGAAGTCAACTGTCAGCAGCATTCCAAATCATGTCGGTTTTCAGCAATAAACTGTAAAAAGACAACAGAAAAATACTTACTAAGTTTATCCCGTACAATACATAATTTACAGTTAACTTCTGCTGTATTATGCGCACTCTACTCCAACGCTTTACGGCTAACTCTGCTCTTGCACAGGGATAAAGTCCAAGACCACCTGACTAACTAATTAAGAAGCACAGTTGACCAGACTGCATATGAATGGGTTATCAGCTAGCTAATGTTGCAAGCAATAGAAATCACAACAGGTTAAAAAAATCCTCAACTCACAAAATGTTCACATGCACGACCACATCCATTGCGACAATGCTGCTTCCAAATACTGGTTGTTAGGAGTATAATTATTTGCTGTCTGACAATACATGGACCCTCTAAACATAATCAGCTGTAATGTTAGCTTGCTAGTTCTCCCACAGCAAAACCAAAACAACATAAAGATTTAACGCTAATTAACCTACCCTGAATAATACTTACAGCAATGGGCCACAACAACAGGAAAGTACGAAAGTGTAAACACCTAAGTCCATTCCAATCAGTTTTATCTTGAGCTAGAGACAGATTTTCATCATTCCTCAACATCAGCAACCATTTTTCTCTCTTCCTGGGTTAGTGGTCTGTGCATATCCGTGAGTGCTGCAGAGCGCACGCACCCGGAAGACTGCTGCCCCTAGCGTACGCTAAAGGTATAAAAATAGTTTACAGTTTGGTTTGTTTTTATTGGTTTATCTTTTTTCAGTATCTTGATTATACCTTCAGTATTATATTTTACACATTAATTTGGCATCATTAACATTTAACCAATAATAATAATCATAATACAAAACTGTTTTGCTGAAACAAGAAAAATTATTGAGTGGCAGAGAATTTACTGGTAAACTTTTTCACTTCCATACTGAGGATGGCAGTACTGGTCACAGGCTTGACAAATACGTCTTCTCCAGAATTGAATTAGACGAAGAAAATTCCGTAAACATGGCATCCTACGGTCGTGTCGGGAGGTTGTGGAATATTTCTGCACTAATAACTAGACCGTGAGTTGCCCTTGAATGGATAAGTGGCTAAAAGCCTTATTTACTAACCCGTTTGCAATGTCTTGAAGTCAGTTTTTCTACGGTTATGTAACTGTCTAATTTGGCCGTTTTATAATCTATGTAACGTTAGCTAAAGTTAATGTTAAGGTCTGACGCAGATCTGTCCTGATTGAGCTTTTTCCAGGCTTTTGCTGAATAACGTTACATTCAGAAAACGTTAATCATTTACCTTGCAACGTGCCGAGGATATAGTGTCGTCATTGCAATGCAAAATAACTGCATTTCATGTGCGCTATGAAAACATTCCATTCCATATTCAATGATGTTGTCATAACAGATAAGAAGCAATTAATTATTTCACAATTCTTCAGACGAAACTAAATGCAGAATTGCCTGCTTTTTGCTGTGATGAATGTATTTGATTAATTGATTTTTCTATTGATGAATATATAGATTTTTAATTGTATGCTTTTCTTGTTGGACATGAAGAATAGCTGGGTCTGTGCCCCAGCTAATGGGGATCCTAATAAACTAACCAAACTAACCTAACCTCTGACGCTCTGACATAGACAAGTCAACAGCCCATCACAGACTTGTATATCTTTACAGGTATGCTGTTCGAAATTATGTTGCTGTACTGGAAAGGCCCCTTGATAACAATACCATTACAAGACGACCATTAACGTTACCCCCAACCACGCACCATTTATGTGGTGAGCTTTCTCTCTTCATATTCGATGTGTGAAAGTGAAGAAAGAAATATACCACCAAATTGATGCTTACTTTGTTTTTTTTTTTGACCAGCGAGGAACATGTTCATACAGACCCAAGACACTCCAAACCCAAACAGTGTAAAGTTCTTCCCAGGTCGCATGGTGCTGGAGTCTGGAACAATGGATTTCGCAGGGCCTCGTGATGCATATTGCTCTCCCCTGGCCAGGTGTGTTACTACCTTACTTGCATACTTTTTATGCTAAACTATTATTGTGTGACTTGACCATACCACATTACATATGGGAGCATGGTTAGAATCCCTTCACCAATGATTAACTAAAAGGCTTGCATTTTTAGGCATCTGTTCAGAATTGATGGTGTAAAGAGTGTTTTCCTAGGCCCAGATTTCATAACAATCACTAAGGTATGGGCATGCAGTTACTCTTTTCACTTATGCAATGCAAACACTGGAATATGAGTCATTTTCAGTGGGTCTTCTATAATGATTGCTGTTATTTATATCACCATTATCATACATTAGGCTGATGATAACATGGAGTGGAAAGTAATCAAGCCTGATGTCTTTGCAACAATCATGGACTTCTTTACTACTGGACTTCCAGTGCTGAGTGAGGAAGCCACACCACAAGCAGATACAGGTTTGAGGCTTTCTTGTTTGTAGTAGATTAAGACGACTTCCACAAAAGCAGTAGATTAATTACAGATTCCACAAAAATGGCAACGTTAAATGACACTGTTTGTTCTCAAACAGCCCCATCAGACGATGATGATGAGGTAGTTGCAATGATAAAGGAACTTCTGGACACTCGTATTAGGTGAGATGCAATACAGTCAGCTATAATGTCAAAATGAATTGACACGAAAAGCCACTAGCAACAGTAAGATATTCATAGAGTTGTTTCAGATCTTCAGACTAAAACAACTTGTCTTCTGCTCAACAGACCAACAGTGCAGGAGGATGGGGGTGATGTATTGTACAGAGGATTTGATGACGGCATTGTGAAGCTGAAATTGCAGGGCTCGTGCACTAGCTGTCCAAGCTCCATTGTCACTCTGAAAAGCGGGATCCAAAATATGCTTCAGTTCTATGTGCCAGAGGTGGAGGGAGTTGAGCAGGTGAACTGTCAGATGGTTATTATTTGTTGTTCATCCTCTTTTTTGGGGTCCAGTGATTTTTTTTTCTGTTCATAACAAAGAACAGTGCAATTACAGATCTTATTCCCTATATGTACAATAACTGATCTTTTATTTGGCAATTGACATTATGGAATTAATTGGATTTTGAATGGACTCTATTGTGTCACCATTGCAATGACCCTTGAGCACTCCAGATTAGTTCTATAATCAGATTAATTCTTTTTACCCTGAAAATCCAGGAGCCGTAAAATCAGCCATTATGTTACATGTTGGTTTTTGCAATAATTGTTCAGCTCTATCCAATGCTTCTGTAATGTCAAGATCACCTCACTCAAAATGGCTTCTCCCCTCTCAGGTGAAGGATGAAGAAGTGGAGCAGGGTGCCAAAGGCTGAACTTTGTTGTCTCTTGTTGATGATGAAAGACATTCCTGTCGCTCACACCTTAGCAGCCATGTTTCTTCTTTCCTCACTGCTACATAATTCAATGAGGACTGGAGAGGCTTTTCTCAACAGCAGCAGTGACCTGAACCTTGTTCTGTACCTTCACCAGTCATTGCTAGTTAACAAGTATTTTGTAGTCCAGGGATCAGAAACATTTGGCTGACGTTGAGATGGAGCAGACATGTATCGTCTTTAGTGCTACGGTCCTGTAATTTGTTTCTCAGTTACATACTTACATGACTCAAATAATTTATTGTGCAACTATTAAATACCACTCTTGGAAGTGAGTAACATAATATCTGAAGCACTTTGCACAACTTAAGTCTCAATGCATACTGTGCTCACAATGCAGTTGAAAGACATTGTATTTGAATCGTATGTATAGTCCCAGTACCCTTGTAAACTCTGGATTTAGGCTCAGCAGCACCCTACAGAAAGGATCATATATGTCCTCTAACTATTGGTTGATAAATCATATCAGTATTTATTTTTCAGATGTCATAAGAACATTTAACTATAACAGGGCCAGTTTATTAGAAAGGCTTTTTCACATTTTAAATACTAGTTACAGTACTCCTGTAAGAAATACCTGAGAGCATATTGAAAATAAAATTATTTTAAGGATAAAAATTCACAAATTGTAGTTTAATAGCTGTTTACATACTTAATTTCTCCTCGACAATAGTCACTATGCGAGCGAGCATCTTGGTCACATGACTTAAAGGCGCTCTAAGCGATTGTGTTTGATGTCACTTCTTGTTGACGTTCGAAGTATTGTCACACAAAACGGAGGATAGCTCCCTCCTCCCCCTCCCTCCCATGCCTCCTGAAAGACTCACGCGCACTAACCCCCACCCAACCCCTCCTCCAAATCCTTCTTGTCATTTATTGGCTGGAACAATGTTTGTTATGTTTCATTTCGTTTGTTATGCTAGGTTTGCCCACTGTGTTTTTTAGCCGTTTGTGGAGCCTGGGCTATCTACAGAGACCGCGTTTTTTTACAGTGTGTTCAGGGGACAGGCCGCTAGCAGATTGTGAGGAGATGTTTGCTGTATGTAACAACAAATGTTTTAGTCCTAAAAACGCGTCACATCGCTTAGACCGCCTTTAATTTACGGAAGACGCCGCTTCCGAAACATGATGTGAGTACTTTCATTGAACTCGCATGGACTTTGGAAACGAACGGAGAATATAACGTCTATAAGTCTAACTGTTGGGCTTCGACCAATCATTAAGAGATTTTTTATGTCTTCAAACTGTTGAAATAACCAGAAAGGTAAGTCAAAATCAACATGATTTGTCACCTTCGAGAAGCAGTGTCTTCAGCTAACAAGGTTTGCTCTGTCGAGGTCAGACACTTTTTTGCCATCACGTGTAACTTTTCGATAAGTAATGCCATACAGCAGCGTTAAAATTGTTATCAACGTAGTCACGTATTCAATCTTCTCTTAAAATTAAGAAAATGTCTTGGTTAACATAATGGTTTCGCTTCTCAAGTAGACCATGGTCTGCGTTGCTCTCGCCCTGTTGTTATTACATTGCCAAACACTAGAGGGGAGTGCAGACCCTGTCACCTGCTACGATGACACAGGAAAAGCTGCGGACTGGTCAGTATCACTGGTCCATTGGTCCGAGATAATTTTTGAATGTTGAGTCATTTGGCTGTTGGATGTTAACGATAATATTAAAAGTCTATTAATAAATTAAATAAATACATCTAAACTTTAAAAAATAAATTACAGTAACAAAGTCTATGGTCTATACATTATTTAGGCTAATAGGCCTAAAGTGTAGCCTAGATGAGAATTATACATTTATTAATACATACTTTAATACAGGTTTTATCTCTATAAACTCCCTCATCATAAGTCCCATTTTGAGGGCCTGAAGTATCTATTCATGAACAAATTGAGTGAGGGATGGGAAGATGGACAAAGCTTGGTGAATGACAGCACTGGAGCTTTGGGAAGGACTACTGAACAGCTTTACACAGTCAGTAGGCTAATGTGTCATGGCATTCAGCAAGCCTTTTCCCTTATTTGTTGATATGTAATGACAACTCATTGTTTTTATAGAGCAATGAGCAGGGCTACATACTGTACAATGACCAGCCGCCTGCTCCAATGCCTGGGATAGAAACAACTGAAAATGTTGGTAGAACAGGTCATACAAAAGGTACAGATAAAAACAGATAAAATGTTTAAGGTTTTTTTTTATCCATTCTGTTATTATCCATTCATTTTTGAGAATTGATTATTGTTGTTCTTTTTTATTCATTTTTGTTCTGTGTCAAGATTTATAGCACAAAACATGTTTCCCCATCCTCAGGTGTTGTCTTATTTGACAAAAAACAAGGGTATTGGTTGGTCCACAGCACACCACATTTTCCACCGCCTATGAACGCTGGACAGTTTTCATATCCAGACACAGGTGTTGTGAATGGCCAGAACTTCATCTGTGTCACATACCCCCTGGAAAGCTTCCAGACAATAGGTGAGGTCCGGTCCCCTTATTTATTGGCAGGCACCATATGCCCCCCACCCTATCCCATATACAGTATAATTATATAACAAACCTGTGAACTTTTGAGAAAAAAATAAGTGAATATTCTTATATTTGACACATTTTGTGAGTTTGCTTGTTTTATCTTCCTCAGGGGAACAGCTACAGATTAATCAACCAAACATATTTGACTGCCATATTCCTGATTCCCTCGCTCCATCTGTGCAGTCTATGGTCCAGCTGTGTAATAACAGTCAGGGAAAGAGAGACAATGTCAGTCTGCAGCATGATGGCAAAATATCCAATCGCAGTGTATCACTAACTTCACTGGGTGGGACTACGTTCATTGACTTTGCAAAAGGGGCATCTTTTAAAAATGGTAAATTTTGTATTACAAATAGTTACTATGTAAAGCAATGTTGGGGGTGTTTTTTACTGTTACTCAACAATTCTAAGTATATTCCAAGCAATTTCTATAGATAAATATAATATTGTTTAATTCTGATTATTAAATTATAAATAAATGCTATTATGCAGATCTCTATCACTCCTGGGTGGCCCCTACTCTTCAGTCAGACCTGCTAGTTCAGTTCTGGCAGCGGTCCACTGGGGTCCTGTCTTCAGATTGCTCCCCTAGCTGGAAGGTGCTGAATATCCAGGAGCTCGCTCCCGGGCAGACATTCACCTTCGAGGCCACAGAGGACCACTCTAAATGGGCAGTCAGCGCTACAGCTGAGGGTGGAGGTCAAGATGGCTGGGTATGTGTGGGGGACATCAACCGTAACGAGGCTGAGGAGAAGAGAGGCGGAGGAACCGTCTGCCTCCAAGACCCTGTTGTGTGGAAAGCCTATAGAACTGCAGCCCTGAAGTGCCTTTCCTGTGATGGAGTTCCATCTGGCTGTGTTACAGCAACAGGGAGATATTAGAGACGCAGTGTTAATTTTCAAGGTGGAACATTAGTCCAATGGCTTATATACATTCAAGCACTTGGTTTAGACATTCGCTGTATTTACTGTAAAAAATTAGAATTTTTGTGAATATTTTATTCAATTGAAGTATTTTTTTTTTTTTTTTACTTTTTTTACCATTGGTTGACTTTTAGTATTTCTAAATCACCTAGAAAATCAGCAGAAAATCTGTTTACCGAGTGATTGTCAAAGTTATGGAAATGAATGGTGTGCAGGCATTTAGGCCTTCGGAAATAATCTTGGAACGTTACAGGTTTAAAATAAACAATTCTCTCAAGTTCTTTGTTCTCATTGTCTCATGTCAGGGTGAATTGTGGGGCATCAGTGGCCTCCTGGTTGAGGATTTGTGCTTGAAAGTTTTGCTGGTATATCAGCTGGAGCATTTGCTGGTTCAAAGTGCCCTTGAACAAGGTACCCAACCCCTCACTGCTCCCCTGGTACCGCTGCTACAATCACTGCTTAGGGTTAGTGGGTGCTTGAAAAGTTGTGACACATACTGTAGGTCTATAGCTTATTATTTGACAGATTTTGTCAAATGATGTGACATTTGACATGTTATTTTAAATTATAATGAGAATGAAAAATGTCACAAAAAACTCAAGGCCATGTACTGATCCGTGGTCCTGAGAACCACTGAATTACATGGAGGGGAGTATGGACTGTAATGGATTTTCTAGTACACAAAATAATTTGTATACAACATGTAATTCAGTTGTGCAGTATGTGTATATGTGTTAAAAAGAAACCAATTCATATATAAGGTGAAAAGAAGAATGAGAAAGAAAGAAGTAGGGGGAATAAGCAGAAGTTATACTCCTCTAACCATAGACTGTATATAAAAACATTTTAACACTCTTTACAGCTGATGAGCAGGTGTGGTGCTGTAGATTCTGAGCGTGGGTGCATGCTGACGTATTTCCGGTCCGAGGTTCTTCCGTAAGCTGCTGTTATCCATCCGCGTATCTTTAATTCAGCCACGCTCGCTTGGTTTGATCAAAAAACATTAGGTATACTGTGCAGTCCTCCGTGGAATATATACTGGATGGTCACGTCATATTGTCGTTGGTGAAACAGTTGTTGCATCTTACTGAAATGTAGTCACTTACCTGATCAAGTGTGCTACTGTGTGGCTACTCTGATCTAACGTTAACGTTATCATCAACAACCAGGTAAGGAAGTTTTCTGCATACACGTTATCTGTTAAGTCAAACTTTTGACGTTATTGTTAGCGTAGATAGAGAGGGATGGGGAGAAGATACACTAGAATCTATAAAAACTTGGATGCACAGTGAGGACAGTTGAAAGAGCTGAGATTTCATTTTGTTACCGAGCCTGTTGACAAGCTAACGTTACGTTATGTCGTAGCGCCTGCTAGTTAACATTAGCTGGTCAAATGTGTTAATATACTGATTGCATGGTTGAATCCAACTAACGTTAAACTCAACAGCCTGCATGCCATTGAATTTGTTGCAATGCATTGTTCAAGCTCAGGCCAGGGAATCTTAACAACACAGTACCATGAATCTTGTCAACTGCTGATGTTGATTACCTGTTGATTACTGCTGATTACCTCGTGCCGTGAAATGCACTGAAACTTTTGGCCCATTTCAGTAGTATTGAGCAACAGTATTTCGTCACCCCTAACGTTACCAGTTATCAGAGACAACACACTATGATGGAAAAGACCTCATTAGCGAGGTTATACAACTAAGCAGATTACACAACTGGCACTACAGTTCTGACAGATAACGAGAAAGTTCAGTTCTCTTAACAGTGTTATGGGCTTTATAGCTTTACATGAAGAAGTTGGAATGCAAATACAGTTACAGGTGAGCAGTTACAGTATGAAAGCAATGGGAAAATGCCAGTCTGCCTGTTATGTCATAGGTAAGAAAGGCAGACATTTGAGTCAGGCCTTGCTGAAACAAGCTATAACCTGCATATACCTTGAAAATTGTATGAAAGTAATAAGACATTATCCTGATTCCAATACTCTTTTTAAAACTGTTCTAATTCTCATTTAAAACTGTTTCTAAAAGCTAATCTTGATGTTTAGTTTTTAAAATGTATTTAGATATGCTGCTGACCCATTGGTTTGGTTGTGCATTCCAGGTGTCCAGGTGGGCCATCTTCTGAAAAGCGGCCATGTTGGACCACACCGATCCAAGTATCCCACCGGAGGAGCGTGTGCGTGCCCTAACCAAGAAGGGGAGTACTGTTGACGTCAATGAAAATGTGCCCGCCCGCCGCTACTTCCGCTCCGGCATGGAGATGATCCGGATGGCCCATACCTATGCGGAGGAGGGAAACACAGAACATGCTTTCATCCTATATAATAAATACATTACGTGAGTGCTGAGGGATGTTGATTTGTTTGAAGTGCTTGAGTGATCAAAAGTTCAAAATCCATAAAAATTCCATATGATGCAGGCACTGAATGAAGTTTTTTTTTTGTCATTCTAGTCTTTTCATTGAAAAGCTGCCAAAGCATCCAGACTACAAGAATTCAACTTTTCCGGAGAAAAAGGACACTTTGAAGGCGAGTAATGTAATTTCCTCTCAAAATCACTTTCACAAGCATTCACTGTTCTTAAAAAAGATACATAGGTATTTATTTGATGTTATTTCCCCCATCAGATGAAAATTGTCGTATGTTTATTTATTGTCATCTGGAGTTTTGTGCTTTCTTATTCATGATTCATTTTGTCATGAAAACAGAAGCTCAAGGAGGTTGCTTTCCCTCAAGCAGAAGAACTTAAGAAACATATCTTGAGGAGATATGAGCGAGAGTATGCTGACTATCTTGTAAGAAAGGTAAGCGTTTTCCCTCCCCCTCTCCCTGAATAACTTTGATACCTTGCACTACTACCATTACTAATAATTCTCTCTTCACTATAAATTCCAAGTTTTGGTCCATGTGTTTAAAACTAGTTATGCTCCATTTTCTGTTCATTCATTTTTAAGGACAGATACAGGGGAGTTGTGAAAAAGAAGTGAATGAGATGTAGTCATTGAGCAAGATTGTTAGATGATCCTGTGTAGTACAATGTAGAGGCATGTGTGGTGCAGGCAGCAGCAAATAACAGGCAGCTCTAGCAAGTTCTATCAGTTAACAAAAAGGCCCAGTATGATTGTCCGGTGCAGCTGTGAATCTTCAGTGTATCTTTGGTGAGGGTTCTTGTTGCTGTTAAGCTTCCGCAGTAAGCATGTGATTGTCTGGTGCAGCCGTGTTCAGTGGATCTTAAGTGAGGGTTCTTGTTGCTGTGAAGCTTCTACTGTGAGCATGTGTGTGTGTTCATATGCAGCAGGCAGAGTCTGCAGCCATGGCCCAACAGCTGACACGTCAGCGGGAGCTGGAGGTGGAGAGGCAGCGCGTGGCGGAGATGCAGCGGCGTCAGCGCGAGCAGGAGCAGTTCAGTGCCTTTGAGGAGATGATTCGTCGCCAGGAGCTGGAGAAGGAACGCAAGCGGGTCTTCCAGGAGTTCAACGCCCCGGCCTCCAGCGCGCTCAGCGCAGACGCCCCGCTCATCCCCGGGATCGAGGGCCCGCCGCTGCCGTTCCTGCCCGCTCCCTCCCCTGCTCAGAGTCCTGTGTACCCCAGCACCAACCACACCGGCGACCCTGCCAGGACACCTGTCTCACCTCCAGCTTTTGACCGCTCCCTCAAACCAGGAGCTCTCATCTCAACTAACAACAGTAAAGAAGCTAATTTCTTCAAAAAATTTCATAGACATATTTATTAGTAGTAAATGGCACAGATACTATAGTCTCGTTAGGCTAAAGCTCTGTTGTGCAAAAAAGTTCAGTTTAAGTTTGTCAATATACAGTAGCCAGTAAAGTTTCTACATGTTTGTTCATCTCTTCATTTTCTGTGGTACAGATGTTTTGGTGGATGGGCTAAGGCAACTGACGGTACCAGCTGAGCTTTGCAGCCAGTTTCTGAGGATGGCCAATGCCAACACTATCAGATCAGTGGAGACCTGTGGGATTCTATGTGGCAAACTGGTACGTCTTAGAAACCCCCCTGCCCTGCCTTCTCTCATCTTCAGCCCTTTCTACTGACTTTGAGATCTGTCTCATAGGAATATAGACAAAGCATCATAAAATCATAAATTTGTTATATATGCAGCAGTGAGGTTATCAGTTCATCTCTGTTTTAATATCCCTCCATAGTAATGGGTGTTATCTCGACTCTGTGCTCAATAGACTGTACATTAGACAGACTGGATTTTTTTTTTCTTCTTTCCCCCCAGACCAGGAATGCGTTCACGATAACCCATGTGATCGTGCCAAAGCAGTGTGGGGGCCCAGATTACTGTGACACAGAGAATGAAGAGGAGCTCTTCCTGGTCCAGGGCCAGTATGATCTCATTACTCTGGGCTGGATTCATGTGAGTGTATAAATGTTTTTTAAATCAATTTGATGTTCTCAATATTTCAATTAAAAAAAATCTTATATAAACTTGATATTTCTGGCATCAACTTCTCTTAGCAACCTCTGAAAAAAATGTTATTAATGTTAATTTCACTTGTGTTGTAGACACACCCAACACAGACTGCGTTCCTTTCCAGCGTTGACCTTCACACACACTGCTCCTACCAAATAATGCTACCTGAGGCAATCGCTATTGTGTGCTCCCCAAAGTTCAATGAGTGAGTCCTAACCCAGATCCTGGCATTCATGAGTTTCCAATCAGGTTGTTAGCATGCAAGCTAAATGGCAAGAAAATGTCATTCAGGAGACTGCTATTGGAGTCTTCATTACTGGTGTTCTTTGGAGACAAGGGTTTTTAAGGGTTTGTAAAGAAAAAAGGACTTCAGCCATTTGTAAAGTAATGTGTCAATGAAATATATAATTTAATAATTTAAAATTCTCATAGAAAAGCCTGATGTTTGCATTCACATACAGTATCTAATGCATTTTTTTTTTTTATTTAATTATGTAGGGGTATCATTATAACACTCAACACTCAATGTTTGTTTGCATACATTTCTGTTTAATTTCCTGTGTTTTTATAAATATTGCTCTGAAGACCTTTCTCAAGAAGATGTCCATTTTTAGTGATTTTTCATATAGAATATGCACATTGGCTAAATCAGAAACCTGCTTTTTGAGGCAAAAAGAAAACAACTAAGCTCACTGTAGGCTATATATCTTGTCTTGACTGACACGGCATGACTTGCTTTTCGGGCAGGACGGGATACTTCAGGCTGACAGACCATGGAATGGAGGAGATATCGACCTGTAAACAAAAGGGCTTTCACCCACACTCCAAAAACCCTCCTCTTTTTACTGTGAGTCTCAACCTTTTTTTTTTTTTTTTTTTAAATCGATCAAAAAAAGAAAATTCAAAATAATAAGCCATATGTGACTTTTAAATTCAGTGTAGTGTAACTGGTTTATCAGTGTTTTAAAGGAGTCATATAATGTCAAACCGCATTTACCTTATTGTTGGATTTAGGTATTTAGGAATTTAGGTGGACCATACAAAAACTTCAACACCGTCTCCTGGGTCACTTTCAGACGCACAAATTTACATACGCCATTATTGAGCCTCAAAGAACAATTTCTGACGGTCAAAAAACATGTTCTATGACCCCTTTAAATTCTTGCAGTAAGTTTAATTGTAATTTTTTTTGGCCCGCCTTTTGTGTTTGCTTCGACAGGAGGGAAGCCATATCATTATCACAGATGGTACAGTCACAGTGCTAGACCTGCGATGAAGCCTGGACACATACTGAAACGGTGCAATGAAGTGAACAACTCCTCTTTAACTTTATATTCTTTTACTTTCTGTGGGAACTAGCACTCCAACAACCTGGACTGGGAGATGATTTTAAGCCAAGGCCAGAGTGGTTTTGGTGTTGTTGCTTAAGGGATGGGACTTCTATGGGCTTACCGGCTTGTCTGATGCACTTATGTATAAGAGAGTAAATCAAATCCTTGAAACGTTGTCTACTGGGAGCTCAGGGACGGACACTAAACCTCAGAATATTCCCTCTCATTTAGGGATTGGATCACTGTATAGTCGGTTCCGTTATTGACCCTTACGTGTTTTCCATATCTATTTATAACCCTCTAATGGTTCCAACACTAATTGTTGCTAAACTATTAAAGGACATATTTTTCAAAGACTGGTGAAGTGTCCTTAATTCTGTTTAGACACAACCTTGCTGCCATGATTCACATGGGAATGGACATCAATGGCAATGAAATACTGATCTCAAATGTAATACTCTATTTATTAATCAACATGATTTACTGCAAAAAACAGAATGAAACCTTATAAAATCCTACCAGTTGCCAGCAAGATCACAGTGCTGAAAAGTATTTGTTGAATCCTCCTTACAAAGAGAAGATGCATGAATCAATACATAAAATTAACATCTTGGCTTTAGAATAAAAGCGAGACCAAAAATCAGCTAAGCCATATTGGCTTCGTACTGGACTTTGAATTTCTTTTCATTTTCAGACATTCCTTGTAAATGTTTAACCACTTCTTCCTACAGTACACAGTCTGTAATATCAAAAGGCTTTATCATCACACATGATAGTTTGTTGTACAGTCATCATGATCATCCATGTAAAAAAAAGCAGTTTTATGAAGCGCTTGTGAAAAGTAACATTAGCATCAGGGCAATGTTTATGAATTAATACAAGGCGTCCCAAGGCAAAGATCATGATTTCCTTTCTTTTTTTTTTGAAGCAGCAGACTAGACCAGTCAAGTTAAGTCCTCCCTTCCACTTCCATCCACGGTTATGATCAGCCAGCAACTGTTTGTCTGTGCTTGCTCCACTCTAAGCAAGTTCTCCACCCATGAATCCATGGAGACTCATCTCATTGGCCAAAGAAATGGCTGCTACACCTTAGAACTGTCCTGTGCTCAACTTAGCCAGTCCAGGTCATCTTCGTCGTCATCGTCATCACCAAACAGTGGGGCAGGTGGAGGTCTTCCCTTTAAACTCTGAGAACATTGCAGACGGATATGCAGCATTAGTAAACAGACGGTTAGCATCTGACCGCCCAACTAGGACGGTATGAGAAGTTCTTTATGACATGTCTGTCGGAAGGTGACCATCTACTATTTACTAGTGTTATAAAACTAAGTAGAGGTGAACCATCTTTGAGGAAAACAAATCTTTGGGATGGTCAACATTGATTTTGTCACTACTATACTACCATTAGTGTGAGTTGACAGATGTTAGAGGAGAATAAAAGAAGGGAGGGGAGGGATGGGGGTGGGGTAGATGGTGTGGAATCTGAGAGCCTGCCCACGATGGTGGCCCTCGCAGATTCTTCCTCACCAATTCGTCATCGTCATCCTCTGTCGGGGTGGGAGGGGGTTTGACCGGGGCGGCCGACTTGAAAAATGGCTCCTCTCCATTTTCCTCCCCTACTCTCTCAGTCAGGCTGAGCGAGTAG
>JAGFZM010000364.1:150246-190372 GCA_017657215.1 Limnothrissa miodon | reverse complement strand
AAGAGAACACTCTGAACCTCACCTGATCCAAACCCATATCTGGTGGCAATGCATGCTGGGAAGAGAAAGCAGTCACTACTAAAGGGCCTATTTCAGAGAGCTGGGACAACACACCAGTAGTGCAGTACAGAGCCTCAATCAAACAGACAGAAAGGGTTAACTGGGTTCAACACAGCGGTGTTTAGTACGTCTCATCCAACCTGGAGGACTGTAAGTGTTTGTAAGGCCTATAGGATAGGGAAGGATGGGGTACAATAAGAGGCTTGTCTATGCACATCAAAGGAGAAACAGCAATACACAGCATTGGGATAACAAAACAGCTGCCGGTCTGGGAGCACATAGAAAAAAGTCTGCTTTTGAAAATCATTTCCACTGATGTACCAGTGAATCATTTCCACTGATGTACATTGGCATCTGTAATAATCTATGGCTAATAATACCTTAAGGTCTACATATTTCACATTTACTATTTAACCGATTAGCAATCAGCTATTTTCACTGTTCTTGAGAAGTTGACAAATATGTTTTAACCCATGGTCAGTCAGGTGTGGCTAATCTAAGACCTCATGCTGAAAGTGACTACCAATCTAAAACATCACCTAGTAGTAGTGCTAACAGTAGTAGCGCTAGTAGTAGTAGCAGTAATAGTATTAAATAGTAATAAATATTAGTACAAGTAATAGTATTAGTGGTGGTAGTAGTAGCAGTAATAATAGTAGTAGAAGTAAGAGTATTAGTGGTAGTATTAGTAGTAGTAATAGCATTACTAGTACTTAAAGCCTCTCAGTGATGTGGACTCTAACCTTATCTTGCTCTGCTTGCAGTAGTCGGGCCTGCGTCTGCTCGCTGGAGTTCTTCAGAGAGTCGTTCCTCTGCTCCATTAGCAGGTTACTCTGTTCCATGTACCTGCAACCACCAACAACAGGCAACACACCTCAGACTCAGGTCGGGATGTGCAACATGGAGGGCATTTCCATGTGCGCAAGACGAGCGTCAATTTCCAAACACTTCAATTCTATTATATTGCTGATCTGCTTAAGGCTGACCTCTGATTTTGGTTGATGAGTTCTCCAATCTTGCGGTTTTGCTCTTCAATGCGTGTGCTCTTGTCAAAGACCTCCTTCTTCAAACACTCATTTTCCTGTAGGGAAACAATGAACACTGATGATACACTAGATATCAGTTGGTTGAAGCCCACTCATTAGACAATATTAAACCCAATACACTTTCAATGCCATTTTACCTGTATGATTCTCTGGATGTTGTGCATGATCATTGAGGTTTCCATGGAGACATTAGAGTACCCAAGAGAGAGTCCACCCTGCTTCTGGAGGTCTTCCACCTGAACAGAGCCACAATGCCATCACTCACTTGTCATGGGTGTTCCTTGCTAATGGGTCAGAGTAGTGTTACTTGACCCCCTACGCCCCCACCCTCTTCAGACTATATGAATTTTTATCTTTCATATAGTCATCTCTATGCCGTCCTCAGTCACCCCCTCACCACACACACACACACTTTATTTTCCCCTTTTTAACTCCCCCCCCCCCCCTTTATGTCCAATAAACTTCCAACATTCATAATTAATTTCACAGCATTTTTACACTTGTAAAATGTATGCATGTGACAAACCTCCTTAATTCCTGCCATTTGTTGGCCCGATATAGGAACGGTTCTTTGGGGGGGGGCTTTGTGACACATAGTTGGAGGTATGTGACTGGCCGTAGAAGGTCTTACATTATTCCTCAACTAAACCGTTGGCACAAACCTTAGCAGCCAGCTGGTCGACTTTATCCCCAACTTTGCCCACGGCCAGTCGGATCTCTGTGTTGTGCTGCCGAGCCTCCGTCATCAGGAAGGACGTCACGTCTCTGGGCCCTTCAGGAGATCCAGCAAGACAGACACCGCAAGGTTATGGCGGCCTACCGTAGTCATGCCGACGGGAATAAGGAAAAAGGCAGAAAAACCAAGACAGGCGGAACCTCAGAGAGAGTCAACAGGACTTACCCTGGTACGGTACCGCCTGACCGGCGTACACCTCACCGACAGGCTGCAAGTGTGAGGGAGCCAGAGACTGTGTGTAAGAGTATGGCTGAGAGAAAAACAAAAATAAAAGCAGTGTTTTGCTTTTAGAGAAGCAAGGCAAAGGTGGGAATACAGATCAGAATGGGAAAAACAGTATAGCATGACAAATGAAAATGGCTAGATATAAAAAGATAAAACTCAATGAAAATTGAACAAAACTTGCACAGTGATGAAGAAAAATGAATTAAACTTGCACAGTGATAAAGAGGAATGAGTAGAACATGGAGGCAGAACAAACTAGCAAGCGAGGAAGCAAACAAACAAAAGAACACCGTAACCGTGGCTCTACCTGGAAAGCGTGTAAGGAGCCTGGCATAATGGGCTGTGGGGTGGCGGTCGCCATGGTGACTGGCATCAGTGCTGCGGCGGGGTTCGCATGAGGAAGTGAGGTCACTACAGGGGGGCACATGGAAGTACATGAGGGCCAGTGAAAGACATAAAGGCACCAGTGTGGGTGTGAGTCTCCAGAGGCTGTTATAAATAGGGGTGGATTACAGTGAATGAGCAGACGTGCGTCAGGAGTCTCACCGTGCACTGAGGTCGGGGGGGCTGTTGTGATCTGCACAGGCTGGGGAGATGGGGCCACTGAGCGCTCCTTTGCACGAGGCGCGCTCGGGTCCTGGCCAAACACGACAGGACAATATAAATCTTTCAGACATGCAACAAACAGGGACCTGAGGATGCCTCACTTGAAGATGTTCTATGAGATGCTGCAGGATTATAGCGCAATTTTATTTTTTCCATCTCCCCTTAATCAGCAAGATTTACGTCCCCTGAATTCAAAACCGTTTTTTTTTTTCACAATGTATTCAGGGGGCTAAAAGCAAGCCGGTCTAAGAGAGAATGAAATCAAATCCAAAATGAAATCACACTAAATTCCTGCAGCATCTCATAAAGCACCTTTAAGGGCCCAGCCCTACACACACACCTCCATTTCTGAGTCGCTGGAGTCGGCATGCGGGGACGAGGCTGGACCAGCCAGGAAGGGCAGCATGGGCTGGCCCATCTTGGCCATGCGGGAGATGAGTTTGGCTTTGGTGACGTCAGGGTTCTAGGTGCGAGGGAGGAGAGGAAAGCAGGTAAAACCACTGCTGTGGCCATCAACACAGCATCATTAAGGAATAAAACTGTCATATACATACATTTTAAGACTGATATTTTGCAACACTATATTAGACTAGACACAAATTAGAAATGCATTCTTTAAAGGAGGTGATCTCTTCTTCAGGTCCGAGGCTTGGGTCATTGCACTGCATTCCATATGACGACACTTTCACTTCAGTCCAGTATATTTAGTGATGCTGTCCTATGAAGACCGCATGCAGTAATAAAAGTGCAGTAATAAAGGGTTTCTCACCGTTAACTGTTCACTGATTGAGTTGGATTTCACACGCAGGGGAGCATCTCTAGGTGAAGCAACAACAACAACAGAACCAATAATGGGCAATGCAAGGATAACGTGGACAGTAACATATTCAATGCAAGGATAATCAAAGTAACATATGCGATACAAAGGATAATGGAAGGATATTACAATTACATATTTACATACAGCATGTTTGTTATGTTTAAACTACAAAAAATATTAAATGACGATGTAAAAAGAAAACACTGATAGTGCACGTGTGTCTGTCAAGATTCTCATTCATCCAGGTGTGTGTGTGTGTGTGTGTGTGTGTAAGATCTCCTACCCCTGCTTTGTTGGAGCAGAGGCAGCGGACGGAGGCTGCTCAGGACCCAGGCTCTCTACACTGGGGGCAGGCGATGGGGCGGCAGAGTCCCGTGAGCCGATGCTGACCCGCTCAGAGCCGCCGTCTTTGGCAAACTTCACCTGCAGAGAGCAAGGGCCAAGAATGAAGAACTTGAGGCTAACTGCTGACTGCTTTTCCATTTAGATTTAGAACAGATTTAGATTTAGATTTAGATTTCAGAACAGAATATGTGAAAAAGCAAATGGGAAACTAGGTTTGTGTATGTGATAAAATAGCAATTAAAAGAACATGGTGCAGTGAAACCAGAAAAAAAAACAATAGAAATTTAAATTGATAACACTGTCTATGAACCCAGTATTCATAAAGCATTAAAGGGTTATATATGCATTTTAAAGTCTTATAAGTAATGTCATTAGTGTTTAGAACATAACTGTCTTTATGAGGCATTACGTTCTAACTTTAAGCATCAGAGCGCATTACATGTATAAAGCCTCAATTTGTTAACTGTCCAATTAGGTGCCTGATTGCGCATGACTAATATGGAAGAGTTACAAATGCTAATTGCTTCTTCTAAGTAAGATCAACAGAAACTTCAATACTGAAATCAATGAGGCATCATTACAAACACCACAGTCGTGGTCTGCTGGTTAGGGCTTTGGGTTTGAAACTGAACCGCTGCTGGTTCAATCCCTGACGAGTGGACCACAGCTGAAGTGCCCTTTAGCAAGGCACCTAACAGGCAGGCAGCCCACTGCACCAGGTAAGTGTGTGTGCATCATCTCACAGTGAGTTCTAAAGCCAAATTCCCCTCACAGGATCAAAATAGTATATATACGTACTACACTGCGTAAAGTCGTAGGTTTTCCTATCAGGAGCTTATAGGTCTTTGTGACAATGTTTTGAAAGGCTGATATGATATCATTATAAAGTCTTATAGGTATATCTGTGGAAATGTATACAGTAACAAATACTGATCTCTTTAGTTATGAATCTTTTATGACTCATTATAAGCTCTTATGAATGCCTTTACAATTTTGAGTTTGAAGGTCATGTCACCAAAACATCTTTCATAAAAAAGAAGAATGTTGCATCTGTTCCTACAGAAGTGTTCTCACCCTTCTGATCTCTGCTTCAAAGATCAGCGTGCTGTCTGCAGGCACACGGTTAGGAACGCCCTGAGAACCGTACGCCTGGTTCGGGGGAACCACAAGAAGACGCCGTCCACTCTTCTTCATGCCCACCATTCCCTCATCCCAACCCTGAAAGAAAGAGAGAGAGAGAAAAAAAAGACAGAGAGAGAGAGAGAGAGAGAGAGAGAGAGAATTCTCTTAAGTCAGGCAAGCACCACTCATCAATATTCTATTTCACAAAACTACTACCGGTTGGGGAACTCTACAATAGGTTTTTTACCAATTAGATTTTCTAGCAGCCAATCAGCAAAGAGAAACTGCTGTGAGAACCAGCAGATGTCTAGACACGGAGCACCAGGTTAGCGTTCCCTCACCTTGATGACTTTCCCAGCACCCAGCTTCAGCCTGAGGAGCTTGTCTTTGTTCAGATTGGAGTCAAACACCTGCACAGTGAAAACACAGTGACTGATGAGATCTGCACACCTTTGAACTGCCAACTCTGCACCTGCCCGGAGGTTGCTCATACCTGTCCGCTCGTGTGGTTCTGCAGCAGCCAGCCTGTGTAGGCCACCTCCAGAGAGTCTCCCGTCTCCACTGCCTGGCCCTCCCCGAGCGTCAGGTCCTGCACCACCACAGCATCCAACTGAGCTGCACTGTTGACCTTGGACAAACACACCTGCAGTACAAAGGCGAGTAGTGGTAAACTGCAAGGCTCTCCTTGTACGGGGTGTTGGAGCACAATGATGTTGCCAGGACCAACTCTTCTTCCTTCTTCCTCTTTTTCAAATGGAAAACCCAATATTACCCCCATGACTGATATCACTCACTGATTGTGTTCTGAACTCTAGACAACCTAGACAACCACCTATGACCTGTCTTCCACTACCATGTCATGTTTTGGAACAATATTTTGAAAATATGATGCCATCCAAAACCATGGATAAATTGTAGCCTTTCATTTATAGTATCTACAGACACTACAACAGACAATTCTTTTGTAAATGGTGCTGCATAAATATAATGAATAAAAATGAATTAGTATTCATAACACACAACAACATGCTCTTACCTCTTTACAGAAGTCCAGGGCGGTTTTCTCAGATTCAAACATCACTGACCAGTTCTGTCGCTGATCATCATAGAATGTGCAATAATTGCTAGGCTGAACCTGAGGCGAAGCAAGGCAAGGCAAGTTTATTTATATAGCGCATTTCATACGCAAGGTAGGCAGTTCAATGTGCTTTACAAAGATAAAAATAAGAACATAGTGATTAAAATAAAGTAAGAAAACAAACAAATAAGATTAAAGGACAGAGTAAAAAGTTAAAAAGAATAAAACGTTAATAAAGGAAAATAAAAAATATTTTTAGAATAAGGATTTTCCCAATGGAAAGAAGAGGAAGAAAAACAAATCGGGATGATGTGTTCAGTTTTACTATGCACGAGACAAAATCCAGTGTCAGGGCACTTTCCAGCAATATCACATCCGCACAGACTCACGGTGAAGACGAAGCCCGTGTGAATCTTGGCTGATGTGACTGGCTTCTGTTGACTGGCATACAACAACAACTTGTACTATGAGAGAACAGACAGACAATGAGTTGTCAATGCATGTCCCTTATACCAGTGACACACCACTCCATTCAGCTGGAGCTAAACTTGAGCACTCTACCACAATGAGAAATTCCATTCTATCTGACTCATGACAGGCAGATTCCAAATGACTCAAACAGATGACCCTAAGTTGCACACTGAACACTGATCCATGTGGCAAACAGATTTAAATCCCAGATACAGGTGCTTTATATGGCACATATGTAATTTAACAGTCATTTCACATACAGCCATAACACCATTGGCATCATATACTCAGTTTCTCTACCCACCTCCTTAGTTGTGTGACTTCCTAACACGGCAGCTCCCAGCTTACCCTGTTTCATGTACTGTCCATTCACACTAATAAAGGAATGAACATGTGCAACACATTACATATATGCAGTAGACCATTCTGTTGTGAGCGACAATTCAGTTCATATGTGTGTTATTACGACTCACTATCTGTATGCATGAACCGCTGTTGCAAACAGCACTGCAGGGGCTCCAGCTGGTGGTGGTGGCTTTTGACTAGGCGGACCTTTAAAAATAAATAAATGCATAAATAAATATATTTTTAAAAAGGTAGGAAAATGTCAAGTGTTCTCATTTGTCTGCCATCATACCAGAGTTCATTGAACTTTTCCTTGGTTGTTTTGGAGCAGTGTACTGGAACGTCTCATTGCCTTGACTTGTTGCCTGATCAAGTCCGAAGAGCGATGCCAACTTTGCCCTAAAAATCACACACAGACACACACAAAACACACACACACACAAACAAATCCTTCAATGCCCAGTACAGTACAATGCATTGTTCTCATTGCAGAGGAAAGACTGCCATTGACTTCTCTGAAGGGTATTAGACTATACTGCCCAGGCACTCAAGTCATTAATAAAACACCTAGTTTTCCTTCCGAAAACTGTGTAAAAATTCAGTCATCATTTGTAGTTTCTGTAAAACCATGCAGTCGGCACAAAACTGCACAAGTGGCGACTGATACCTGATAGTAAAAACAATGAAACATAGCAACAAATGACTGAAAGAGACAAGCCTAGACTGGTTGTATCTGCCACACACTAAAAATCTACAAGCGCATGCTGACCCATGAATCTCCCTCCACTGGTAGTCATTATCCCGTAGTGAGTACAGGCTGGTGAGGTCAGGGCCAAGGCGTGAGTCTGGCTTAGGATTTGGTCCCCACGACCTGTTGATGGACACCACTCCGCACAAAATGTTGCTCGAGCGTGCCTCCGCACGGACGATCTTCCTCCTGCAGGCCCTTTCTCTCTCCCTGCCTCTCCTCTCCCGGTTGGAGTCCATTAATGCCAAGTCACACCTCTGTGGCACATTTAGTGGGGGATCGCAGACAAGGGCTCTGAGGAGCCTCCATGGAGCGGCCACATACCCACACCGCAGCTCTCCCTTAGCTGCCTCAAACAGCTGAGCAGGCGCTGGACAGCCAGCCAGCCTTGCCTTGCCCTAAACCTCCTCCCATAACTAGCAGCATGTGAGAGGAATTATATCAGCCTCCACCTCCACCCTCACATCCATGGCATACCCATTTTTTGGCCATGATTCTCCCTGACCAGGCAGACTCCAAAATGCATTTAATTGCACACCAGACAGTTTTTAGACCGCAAAACAGATATATTCTGGAATAGTTTCTCCCTATAATATGAGTGAGCTGCAGCAACAACGTAATCATGGACAACTTCCACAGAAGCAGTTTTGACATGAAACAGTAGAGAAAACACCTATCCCTGTTATTTGTCAAAGGGCTGCTGTGAAAAGTCAATTGCTGGCACACTGTGATAATCTAGTCAGATGTGTTTACAAACAGATAAAATAGCATACATTTACTTCTTTACAACTCCTAAATTATAATCTGTCACCTTGAATATACACCCGCCCAGTAACTGGTCCAATTTCCTAATCTTGCACTACAACATCCTTCCTCAAGTGAGAATTGTTCTTCCCAGAACTTCAAAACTCTGACTCACATGACCCACTGAGCCACTAAACCCCCGTATCATGTGAGCACATAAAAATGTCAAGTTTTGAAAAATGTGGTGTTAGTAATGCCAATCATTCCCAAATGCGTGTAAATTAAAGTAGCCCCGAGCTTTCATCTCACCAACTTGGACGTTTTCTAGCCCCCTGATCCATCCAGACAGACTGCAAATAACTAGCTAGAACTCCCCGTGCTGCATAACATAACGTTACTGTCATTTTTCACACTTTTGTGCCGTCATCTTATCTGTGACTTATAACTTCACTTCAATAATTCTTCTCTAGTCTTTACATGTTTAATACTGACCAACCACTACAATAGAAAAAGAAAGTAGACTTAGTCTGTTGGAGAGTTAAGTTAATATCGTTTGATGATGTTAGCATAATCTAACATCAGTACAAGACTAAAACCTACATGGCAAACACGATTAACTGTAATACTCGGTCACTGTCATGGTTAAATAGTACTCAATTAAGTTAAAGCAGTCCGCATTAAAATCTCAAAACAATGCTAGGTCTATGCTATAATGCTTTGGCTAGTCCCGTTACTGGAAGCTTTCTGTAGAGACTCACCCTCCTGATGGAGACATAAAATCTCCATCCTCATCATCTGTGGAGAACATCATTCTTTTTGGATGTTTCGTTCAGGTGCAGAAGAAACATATAAGGCGTTTTACAATCTTCAGTCGATTAACGGTGCCGTGGTTTACTCTTCAGACAAAACGTACTCAAATATGCACAGGTCATAGCTAATGTAGCCAGAGAGCTAAACAAGCTAACTACCACATCGCTTCCTGTTTCCCTTGAAATCAGCTGACCCGCCACCTGATCCTTGGGAGCGACACATCGCACAAAGCTGCTTTATTATGATAATTCGCTATTTTTATGAATTATGTTCTTAATCTCTGAAGGTGCCTGTACGAGATAATGTGTTCTCATAATTAAACATCGGCGGTGCCCTGGAAAGTCTGTTTGTTTAGTTTAAACATGTAACATAACAGACAGTTCAACTTTCTATGATTCATACTCCTACATTAAAACTTTCAAACAGTCTAGTAGCCTAGTTTGGTGCATGTATCACACTGATCTCTAAAGAATAATTCTTTAGAGATCAGTGATGTATCAAGATCTCGCTCCTAACGATGTTTCGTCACATGGTGGCGACAAAACTACATCAACTGCGTTGCTAGGCAGCATTCCGTTTACTTCAGTGCTGTGTAGCGCAACAAAAAATCTCCCAAAACTTTGGCCAGTGTTTAGGTAGAGAACTAGCTCAGAACAGTGGGCATGTTTTGGAAATTGCTTCCTTCTGTGAATGGCCTGGCTTTCTTCTATAAAGTAAGGTGAGAACAGTAATAGTCTTATATCCGAAATAAAGGTAATTAACTTGTTGATGATGATAGTGACAGTTACTGTCACTTTGTACAGCATTGCTAATGCTTAATTGCTATTAAAGCTATTCCAAGTCCTACGAAACTGTTAGTTGACTTATCAACTTTGATATTTTGAATATATATGAATATATATACCGGTATATATATTCTGAATATATATGTTTAAATAAGTAAAATATGTTTAAATCTAGGCTTTAACCTTGGTGTGCCCCAATATGGGCAGCATCACAGAGAGGTACTTTCATGGACCCCACTGTTATTGGGCAGCATGTCAACATCCCTGCTGCTGGGAGGCTGAACGCAGGCTTGCTAAAGGCATTGTGCCACCAGAAATGAAGCCGCTACCTCGGGAATGTACCACAATAAACGGTAAAGCACTTCCAGTGACAGTGAAATATGATGAAGACATATGTCACCATCATCATTTAATTAGCAGACTCTATCAGACCTTTTTCTTCATTATTACTATAGACGAGTTGCCAACATTGACAGTTGTGGATGTTTCGCAATGGACCAGAGAGGAAGAAAAACCCAGCATTTTGTATGAGAATAACACCACGTTGGCGTGCGCAGATTGTCATCAGAGTCAGTCTTGCCGATCTTTGAGACCTGTTAAGGAACAGTACAGAAAGTCAGAGAGGTGAGTTTTTTAACAGGTAGGTAACCAAACAAGCCAACCAAGAAGCTTATTAGCTGTATTTTACTGTGGTGGCAGACTTAACTTTTTTTTTTTTTTTATCTCTGCTTCACACAGAACACTTAAACTTCCACCATTGACCTGTATGGATTCCACTAATCAGAACAAGACACAGATTAAGGTGTGTTGTTCTGTAGGAAAGGTTGTCCAATGTGTCCAGACAGCCTTAGTTTAGAAAAGAACAGCATGAAAGCATATTTGAATTTTTAGGCACACATTTTTTTATTAAAGATTGTCCTTGACCAGATTGTCCAAACAATTTTGCTGTTTTTTGTAATGTTTTTGAAGCTTAACACCGCTTGGATTGAACCCCTCACAAGCTGTCCATCTAACACCTCAGACATGCCTGTTATTGGCATTCCAAATCCAGGCCAAACCCTTGTAACTCTCCCTCATAACAGGTAAGTAGAGGTAGCTCATCAAAAAAGATCATTTATGATTTACAACTAATCCTTTCCTTGCATCCTTGCACAAAAGGTAGATTATTACAGTAGTTCCTCTCACATTGTGTAACTCACGGAAGTCTGTGTATTTATTCTTTGTCTCTAATTAGTGAAGAGAGGGCTAAATCCCCTCATGTGGCCGTGAAAGAGATTTTCTGTTTGCCACCCTCAGAAACTTTGATCAAATCTAATGTAAGTAGACTTGTTATTACAAATCCTTTTCGTTTTCAAGCCATCTCAATTGGAGTTTGGCCTTCATGGTCGTTTTTGTGGGTTTTTTTTCCCCTTTTATAACCATACAAGGGCATATGCTCTTGAAACATTTTCTGTCCACCTAGATCAGGAAGAAATCAACAGGCGTGAAAAAGAGGGTACGGTTCCAGCTGGCTTTTTCCCAGTCTGTCTCACCGCTGATGGCCTCAGTTTCACCAGAGCAATTCCGTGTCCTTGGACACACAGCTGGCTGCTCGCAGGCCACAGACGAGTCCCAGCCCTCTTCACCATCCGATGTGCAAGGCTGTGACGCAGCCAGGCAGAGGCCCAGTTCAGCATTTCACAAAACCAAAGGTGAAGGCCTGCTAATGCTTAGAAACAGGCCTGTGGTCTTTCATGACATCAAAGAGAAGAGGCAGAGGAAAGTGCCTGGTGATGTTCGAACAGTCTACAAACTCGACTACAAGGTACATGGTTCACTTTAGGTTCCTAGAAAATAGAAATCCCTTGTGAGCCCTATTGTTTGATGTCACAGAGGGGACTGGATTCGATAATTTAATACAACATAGATTGAATAGGAAACCAGCAGCTAACATTAACTGAATAGGGCATACCTGGTGACCTAAAAACATTTTATTTTTCAGATTTTTCTGTGTTGCTTTGGGGTTTTTCCTTTTTTTTAAATCATTATTATATGGTTTACAATTTCATATAGAATGGCGAGGAGGATGTTGACTGGCAAAATCTCAGAGCACAGGCTTACCTGTGGAAAAAATACAACCTGTCAAACAACCAAGAGACGATCAAGGACAAAGCTATTCCAGCAGAGGGCGCCACTGCTCCCTTCTCACCTCAGCAGGCACCAAACGTTTACTTCAGTGCTGATCGTCAGGCTGAAGCTCCACACCAAAGTAACCCTGTCTTGAAATGTTAGACTTCAACTTAAATCTCCATAGTGACAGATGTTTTTTTTCTTTATTTTAACTTTCCACAATATGAAAAACTAATTCAACTGTGTTTGTGTGTGTGTGTGTGTGTGTGTGTATGTGTTTGCATGTGTGGGACCTGCAATATAACAATGAATAGAATGTACTTCAGAAGAGACATTCCCTCATCCCCAGCAGAGCTCATTAATATCCCAAACCAGGAGTATTCTCAAACAGTCACCCAAGAACTATTTAAATACGGATTCCCGAAACCCATTGCATGTAAGTGTGCTGTCCAACACTGTCTTTTATATGTGCGTCTCCTTCTGAGGTGCTGCGCTATGAGCATGTAGCATGTGTCTGTTGTAGCTCTATGATGGGTACGAGGATGAAGGACCAGGTAGTGTCATTCCCTCAACACCTTTACCACTCCAGTCAGAAGAGTGCCTTGCTGGAGACAAGACAGGTAGGCTGTGTCATTACGCCCCTTTTGAAAATAATTAAAGGACATTAATTCAACTCCAGGACACTTTCAACCTAATGGTTGGTGGTTTGAGAGCTTTGCGTACTGTTTTTTGGTACAAAAGAAAGTTTATTGTATACTAAGTATACTACAAGTAGCTTAGATCTCTAGACAAGCAACAAGACATCCGTTATATTCATTCAGTGCAAAAAGCACTATGGACACATAATGTGATATTCATAAGGCACCTATCAACAATCAGTTATATACAAGTAATATACTAAAAGAATTTTGTGCACAAGAAATTGAATAAATAAAATGAAATAAATAGTGCAGGTCATCTAATTAGACTGTGATTGATGGTCTGTATAATGAAAGACATGAGGTTTCCTTATATTAAAGAAATCTTATAGATTCAGTTCTTTTCATTTCGAATGTCGTAGTTTTCAGTGGCAGACATTTTCTACATTTAACTATTTTCTCTGCTGTCATGTAATGCATGCTAACCTACTCAGAGGCTGATCCAGACACCTCTGGAGCCAGGGTAGGTGTGGGAGCAGGGCTTCGACACAGCCTGGTCACGCCAACAGATTTCCACAGTCCTGCCAGCAACAAAAAGTTACAGTGGGCTGACTTGGAGAGTGCACGGCCGACGCCGGAGGTCTCTTGCTTGGGGCCCGCTGCACCACCACCGAGTTTTGGAGGCCGACAAAGAAAGTCTCCACCCATCACCCATCAGTGAAAATGATAAAGTGAGGAGCTTACAGTACCGTGATGGTGATCCTCCTAAGTTTTTCTTAGTTTTTTATATAAATAGCAATGTGGATGCTAGCACTGCTCCGTAAAACCATATTTTAAGTGCCTTCACATAATTCCACTCTGGAATAGGACCTGTATTTGAAAATTCAACTGGATAGGAACAGCATGTGATTGGAAAGCTGAATTAACAAAAAAATATATAAACTGTTTGCTCTTTCTATATATGTTGCTATTGTCACATTACTTTGACTATAGACTACTCTGTAGTCAGCAGAGCAATAGTTGATGTTTGATGCACATAATAATTGCATATAATGCTGAATCCTAAAGTTTTAGACTCACATATGTCTGATTTGCTTTTTGCCTGTCTTTGTGCACTGAGCTCACTGAGTTGTGATGGCACATGTGAGAGAGACGGCCCTCTGGCTTGCAACCTTACAGGATTCCCTCCCGTTGCTGGCTGCTTCCTCTCTGGGCCAGCCAGCTGTGTTAGCTGAGGAGAAGTCCGTTCTCACACCCAGGTCCTGTGTGATTGCCAGAGGACATCCAGCCGAGCCGCACAGTGTGAAACCCGAATGGGAAAAGAGAGAGAGAAAAACGCCCCACCCTTTTTCCAAAACAGAGGGTAAACTGTCATGGTCTCAGGAAAGCACAGAGAGCATCCGGAACAAGCTAAGATTTCCAGAGAGACCTCCCAAAGGATGTGTTCTGCCATAGCAACAGATGGTCTCACGTTAATGCAGGCCCTATAAACCCCAAACAGCTGAGTCCTGTTTGTTTGACCATTGTCGAAGGCCCTCGTCATCTGTCGGGAGTCGTACGTCAAGATGCACGTTAAAAAGTGCCAGTGACATTTACAGACAGTTAACCAGGTTGTACAATGTTGAGTGACGACTTTGACATGCTGTCAAGTCTACCCTACAGCTGAAGCCCCCACTACTCACAGCCAGGGCTCTTGGCCTCAAACCCTGTAGTGTGTTGAAGTGCAATCTTTTACTGGTATGACCCAATTACAGGTATGATTTCCTGAGCGCAAGACCTCACTGAAGCATAAAGCCGCTTTTTGATCAGGAATGACTCAGGGAAAAAGTGAGTACCGGTGCCGACCAACTTGCTTAATTTGAGGCGGCGTGAGGCTTGGGTGGAAGGTTAGGGGCTTTTGGAAGTTTTTTTTTTCTTTTTCTTTTTTGCAAAGCAAACAAATGGAGCTGCTTCCAAGATTCAGGCTATGCAAGTGTAATTAGATAGATTAAACAAACACTTTGTGCCAGGAATCTCAAAAAGTGCAGCGACAAGAATCTCCCTGGCCAAGAGTTCCTGTTTCACAGGGTTCTGCACAATTTTTTGTTTTTATTTTTGGAGGGGAAAAAAAAAATATATAATTTTATTCCCCATCGCTTTAGGCATAGCACCACAAATCTCTGCATCACCTCATTTCTGATAGCGACCATGTCCAAGTCGGTGCAACGCTCACAGGCAGGCTTTTCAACGTTGCCCCCGTACAGTCACGCCAGTGTGTGTTGGACTATTTTGTTTGTGTCACTTTCCCCCATGGGATAATTCTGGAACTTTCTGAGATAACATTTTCCCTGTGAAATCACAGGCAGGGCTCTGTAGTGGAGCCATACAGGCAGGCGCCCACCTTCTTTGCTTCTGCGCTAACAGAACGTCCTGTGTGAGTGAAGCCTTCTGTAGAGGCAGCTCCAACACTTTCTTTTTTTTCAGAGGCAGAGAAACGTTATTTCTCTTATTTGTGTATGTTGCTGGGCTGCTGCTCTGTGCCGCAGGAGGTGCAACCTTAAATTCACTTGTGGATGGAGTGCCAACGGTCTGTTTACAGGATCGGTTTTCTTTGCTCTCGCTCCTGTTTTAATACACTTCACAGTGTGGCCTTTGATAAGCAAATTAATCAAGGTTCTCTGTTTTATTTTTACCCTCTTATCTGGCGGCTCGGTGAAATTTCTCATTGTGCACGACTGGGGCTGTTGCTTTAGGAAATTGCACCACAGAAACAGACTAAGAAACATTAGGCGATTAAGGTTCTAGTTTGGCTTGGATTTGTGTAGCCAGTCGGGTTATTACAATCGCTGTGTTATTGGCATCGTTCTTTTTACTCACCATTGTCACCATTGGACCCAGAACAGAGACAGATGTTCTATGGTGCGTGAACATGTATACACACACACACACACACACACATGCACGCTATCATGACTGAGGTATTCGCTGACATGCCTGTCCCTCTGCACCAGAGCTAATATGAACTCCGTGAATGTTGAGCGTGACATATTAGAGGGTGTGCGACGAACACCGCACCTCCCCTGGCCAGCACACCTGCCCACGGCTTGCGCACCATAGGCAAGTTATGGACCTGGCGGCAGAGGAGGGGGGGTCTCTCGTGTTGCTTCTATCATCACTTCTATTAAAGTTAGCGCAGGAATGTGGCCGCCATGCTTTCCCACCGCTGCACCGCGCTAGCAGGGAGCTGGAGCTGTTTAAATGAGTCCTATTGTGGCCTCGCACGAGTCATAGATACACCTGCATTACTACTTCAGCACGGGCTGATCGCTGATCGCTAAGGCCTGCTGAAAGATTTTTGGAGCGCCCAAGGCCTGTCCTAGACTGCTGGTGAGCAGTATGAAAAAAAAAGAGAAAAATTTAAATACGCTTGCAGCATTCATACATTCATTATTTATACAACATGTATTAATACATTTATTACATTTATCACATTTATTATTTTTGTATTAAAACGTGCTGATGCAGATGACTACAGCAGTGAATTTGATGAAGAAGCCGATAAAACGCTGCCAGCTTGACCCTTCCAGTGAAAGCTGCCCTCACAAGGAGTCCTGCCGCCGCCATATGCACACCAACACCAACCGCTAGCACCTCACGCACGCAACCTGCTGTGTACATACGTGGTACATAACAGCCTCATGTTTCACAGGGTGCCAGTTGATGTTGACATTCATAGGAGGTGCTCCGAGACAGCCGCATGAGGAATGTCTGCTCTCTGACCTCCGAGTAGAGAGACCCAGCTGATTCCACATTCGCCGTACACACACACACACACACAAACACACACACATTCACATTGACTTCTCCCTCATACTGGTGTGACTTAGGTTTGGCCACCAACAACCATCAGTTGAAATGGAGTTTGACTCAACTAAATTGGATACATCTAAATGATGGTGATTGTAGGCTATAACTGAATACTGCCTTTGTACAACATCTCTATCAGAGGTCTTGGTGAACATTAAACAATTTCGCAGGTCTACATTACCTGACTGAAGGAGATGGGCTCACCCTTAGACGTCAACCTGCGCAGGTTCAGTGTTGATATCCAACACTATGGAGGAAAAAACAAACGTAGACTAACCACAAATTCCATCCATCCCTTATCGCCCTGCCGTTGCCAGAGTGAGAAGCCAATGATGAGCTGCTCGTCAAAATGTTGGCATGGAGCGCAGCTCACGTAGCCAGCCGAGGGAACTGCCAAATGAGCGACCTGGAACAGACGTCATAGGCTAACTGCATACTGTATTTTAAACAAATTCAATATGTAAAACAAAGAACTTAAGATACCAGAGCATAAATATTTACCTGAGTCATGCCGTCATTGTGGTCCTGGTGCTGACGCCTTCAATGGGTTGCAGGCTCAGAGATTGTATGGGTCTGTGACGTACAAAAGACGTATGATACGGCCTTCTGTTTTGCATTGTTCACTGTTTCCTATAGGTTTGAACAAGGTGATACACATCTGCAGGATGTGTGAAACAACTGCTGTAACATAACAGCCTGCATGCATAGCTGATGGGAAATCAAGACCACCCTAAATACGAATCAATTGATATATCAATGTGCTGTGTACTTGTTTGTCCTGGTGAACAGTCAAAGCTCTTATCCTACCCATACCTCAGTGCAGACACGGAACTAATTCAGTATTTGATGCAAAACATGTTGCTGGCTCAAGAGTTGTCATGCCAAAAATACAAACAACATTCCTCTCAAAGCCCGGCTCTTACACAATCTCCGTAAGCAAGTCATTAAAATGGCAGACACTTGTGCAGTCTTGCTGTGGGAAAGTACTACATTATTTCAATTAAACATGAAGACTGCAAAAGTGAACACTGTCTGTTTATTGTGTGTATGCTCTCTGTATGCTTGTGGATGCTCTCTTGAAACTCCTGAATGTGTTTGTTGTTTTTTTTGTTTGTTTGTTTGGGGGATAAAATAACACCAACCAATGAACACAGACTGAAAACTGACTGGACAGCCTCATTGCCAAGGCAGGTTATCATTACACAATTTATAATGGGGGTCTATGCAGAATGAAACCGTATGAGTAGCTGAGTTGAAGGTGCTACCTTGCTGACGGGTCAAGGATTCTCATAGAGGCAATTCCAGTCCCCAACGGAGCTTCAGGATGACACACACTCACACACATAGACGCACTCTCTCCTGGAAATGTTTGCCTGACTGACAAACAATGGCTGGGAATGAACCAGACGGCCGTTTGCCAATAGCAGCCCCCCCGCCCCATCAGGGCTCAATGTGAGATGGCCAGCGCACACATCCTGCCTTTGTGGGCCAGGAATCCCTGGAATCCCGACTGTGTGCCCTCCTTCTCGTTACCTCCGCCCCTTCCAAGACTAGGTGCTCCGGCTGCTCCCAAACCTCTTCAAGACTGAATCCTTGTTTGTGTGTATGTGTGTGCAGAATGTCCTGAAAATTGTTACACCTTTATGACCTACATCTGGCAAATATATTCAATATGTGAAAAGGATATCTGTAAAATACTTAATGAACATAAACAATATATTTTGACTAAGATGTTGGATGTCATTGAAACAATAGCGCCTCCAGACAAATATACTATCCAAAACAATATATTTTATTCACGAAAAAAAAATAGTTTTACCCCAAAAATACTGCCTATTTTGTCCATGAACTCCATAGTTTACCTCCTCAATTTCTTACACCTCTTTCATTCTCTGTCCAATATTATCTTGTAAACCAGGCCCTAACCATCATTTTTGCCGTGTTAAAAGGTCTGAATGCTGAGTGAAGCAATGGTGGTTTGACGTGATAATGGAGGAAGTGTCAGAGCAGTGTGTGAAGAAGACACCAATGTGAACAGCTTTTCAAAAAGAGTGCTATAATTGCCAACTTAGTCTAAAGCAGTTAGGGATTTTACCCATTTTCATTGATACAGATGTTCCTTTTCATCATACACTTTTACTATTACTTTATCTGTTCTTGGCCTCTTGAGAGACTAATAGCAAACATCAGAGCTATCTTATGTTTGATGAATGATTGAGGGTTGAAGGCAACAGAGAAACTGGGAATTTCATAAGAATGTAAAGAATATATTTTGTATCTATCAATAGATGTTTGCTATTTGTTCAAGCTAATAATCCAATTATGTTTGGAAACATTCCAAAAAAGCTGTGTCAAATGTGTAAGACCAATGAAAATGGGTTAATACACAAGGATGAGTTCTGCTGTGCTTGGTAAGTGAGTAGGAGTTAAGTGGATGCCAGTTTCCTTAAAGGAGAAATTCTATGTAAACATACCCAAACCTGTTATTTGAGGTCACCAAAGGCTGTCAGTAGGAAAAAGATTTTAAGATGCAACATATAAAAAATTGTGAACCTTACACAGAGACTGAGATGCTTTTCAATCCAAAACAAAACAAGTTGACTTGAGATAACTGTATTACAAGTTAGTGCATATTCTCATTTTGTTTCACATTCTTTTACAAGAGTGTTTTGTTCGGCTGTGTAAACTATCTGTGTTCCAGCCTTTATAGACAGTAGAAATCTGAACATTTAATTAAACTGAACATTTAATAAGGCAAATCATATAGACATATTAGGGCAGTGAATGCCGACCATGCCGATTCTCTTTCTCTTTCCTGTTATGTGTTTCATAACTGCTAGCCAAGGCCTAATGTGAGGGCTTCCTGGCCAGGCACAAAAACACTTTTCATGTTCTTATGGGATGACAAAGAGAATGTTTAGTTTTTCCTACCATAACACGGGAACCTGTGTGAACAGCCTGGGTTTCCTGGAATGTGGCTGTTAGGAAAGATTTCAGGCAACACTGCTACTCACCAGGAAGTGTCTGAGGCAGAAAGTGTTTCTGGATAGGAGGTAATGTGTGTATGTGTGTGTGTGTGTGTGTGTGTGTGAGAGAGAGAGAGTGCGTGTGTGTGTGTGTGTGTCACTCTCATTTGCGTCCATGTGTTGTTTGCAGGGATTTCCTCTGTGAATTGTCTGCATCACCACTTCCTAGCGTAAAAATGCTTTACTCAGACAGGGGCTTCCCTCGTACATACCACATAGCTGAAACCTTTCATTGTTATATTGTGCACTACCTTATAGTATGTAAAAGCATCTTCTTCCCCTGAATTGCTTCTTTATATCCTGGATAAAACCTGATGTTTATATTGTCGGTGTGCCAGCTTCACGTTGGTGGCCACCCTGTTCCCATGTAGTCCTACACAACTGGCCCTGAGTAAAACTCAAGATCTCATTAAACACACCAACAACTGGCCCTGAGTAAAAAACAAGATCTTCTTAAGATCTCTTTGCGCATGTTGGTGCGCGTTGCCCGGTGGTCCGCAGATAGGTTGTAATTCATCAACCATTTCCTCCAGCGCTGCACCCTGCTTTTCCTTCTTCCTCTAGAGAGGTGTGGGGATGTCACAGAGCAGAGAGGGGGCTGAAACGGAGCGTGTGTGTGGTGTGTGTATGTGGTGGTGGAGGGGGCCTGAGAGCCTATAAGGTGAGGTGCTGGCCGGGAGACTCTCTCAGCCAATCTCACAGGAGCTGGGTGGCACTGAGAGCACAGCCTGTGGAGCCAACAGAAACCAGAGAGAGAGAGAGAGAAGCTGACTGGTGTACATCTCAGTGCACTCCCTCAAGACTCACTCCACACACTCATACGGATAGACCAAAAAATACTTGCAGACGCACAGTGAAAAGACACTGCTAGTATCATTGAGAAGGGCTTTTATTCAGAGATTTTTTTTGATATAAGGGCATTAGTAAAACTGCTGTGGATTTTGGAATTGCTGCGAACATCACCTGGATCTCTACATAACGCCTGGAAAATTATTATATTGTGTCTGGCATTAAGCAAGCATGTTTTCCATGGATAAATTCATGAAGATGAAAGTCATTATTGTTTTCCTCCTGTCCTGGGGCTCAGCACTAATGGTGAGTTTTACACTCTGTACTTGTCTGTAGGTGATGGGCTCAACTCATAACGATAGTTGTTGCAGCTAAATGCATTTTAGTACATTTTTTCTGTACTAGAGATGGCCAAATCATCAAGTCATTAAGCAATTACTGTTTATTTAAATTACCTGTTTAGATCATGGCACATATGTATAAAAACCCATGTTAACTGGTATTTTTTGAGTTGCATCTTATCCACCACCTCAACTTGATTGTTTATTTGTTTTATCAGTTCCAAGTAGCAGCATGTTATATAACCTAGTAAACCAAAATGAGGTGTTACACTCATATTTACTAAAAAGTATGAGAGTTCAGTGGTTTCAGATGTCCTGTTGATGGAACAACATTAGTGAAAGAGCCAGTCACCCCTAGCCGGTGTGGCTTTACTGTATGATCACCCTCCGTCACAGTTCACTAACGTGGTCCTGCTCGTAGGTGGATGGCGGTTGCCTGGCTCAGTGCTCCTGCCCGCCCTCTCCGCCGTCCTGCCCGGTGGGCGTGAGCTGGGTGACTGACTCCTGCGGCTGCGGCTGCCGGGTGTGCGCGCAGCAGTTCAACCAGGACTGCGGCCCCGACCGGCCCTGTGACCACATCAAGGGTCTGCACTGCCACCTGGGGGCCAGGGGTGACCCCGAACGTGGCCTGTGCAGAGGTGAGAGGAGGAGAGGGTGGGGTGGGGGTGGGTAGAATGGGCTCTTTGTGCATGGTGTGAGAGGAGGCACTCTGGGAGAGGAATGGGGGGCATGTTTTTAAATGTGACCTTTAACCTTTGCCCTTTGTTTTTCTGCCTGTTAGCCCAGGCCCAGGGTCGGCCGTGCGAGTTCAGCGGGCGCATCTACCAGCACGGCGAGGACTTCCAGCCCAGCTGTCAGCACCAGTGCAGCTGCATGGACGGCGTGGTGGGCTGCATGCCCCTGTGCCCTCACCAGGTGCCGCTGCCAGACTGGCGGTGTGCCAGTCCAAGGCTTGCCACGCTGCCCGGACGCTGCTGCCAGGAGTGGGTGTGCGACGACAGCAACCACATCAGCGAGGAGCCACGAGAGTCCGAGCACACATCCCTCCCCACCAACCACATCAGCAAGCACCTCCCCACACAGCAACACACCAGCAACAGCCTCTCCTTTCAGGGTAGGGAAGACACACATACGTCATACCCTGGAGCGCTTGTTACCATTTATATTACTATTATGACTATTATTATATTATGTTATATTATATTAATACATTACTATTTTTAGCCCAATCTTTAAACCAATAAGTTTGTTTTGAGGCTTGGCTGAGTAACAGTAAAACGAAAGTTTTAAATAATTAAGTTTTTAATAATAATTGTGTATTTTACAGTTGTTAATTGTTTAATGGTTTAATAGGTTGCTTTAATCGATACATGTCTCATTACTGTCTTCTCCCACAGAGTGGCTGTCCCGCCCTGTGTCTCGTCTGATAGTTCCCCAGACATCTTGCTTCCCTCAGACCACCGACTGGTCAGAGTGCTCAGCCACATGTGGCTTTGGCGTCTCCAGCCGAGTCACCAATGAAAACCCTGACTGCCGTCTGGTCAAAGAGACACGGTTTTGCCAGATTCGGGAGTGTGGTGTTACTGCTGCCGTCAAAGTAAGAACCCAGTGAACTCCCTGTTCTCCCTGCTCACTAAGAGTTTTACTCCTTGTTTCTCCTCCTCATTCCACATCTACTGTATGTTTTCAAACGAGGAATCAAGGCATCAATTATATGTGTATTCATTTTAACAGCAACCTTGTTTATTTCAGTTTGTCAGACTACCACGAGTGATTGTTAATAATATCTATGTCTTAATTTTCATGTGTTTTGCTGTTTTCATTCTAGAAAGGGAAGAAGTGCCGACGTACTGTGCGACCTAAGGAACCCGTGAGCATCACATTTGCCGGATGCACCACAACCCGGCGGTACCGGCCCCGCACCTGTGGCTCTTGTGTTGACGGCCGTTGCTGCCGTCCCTCGCAGAGCCGCACGGTGCGCCTGCGCTTCCAGTGCCCCGATGGGGAGAGCATCATCCGGAACGTCATGTGGGTCCAACGATGCCGCTGCAGCAGAAGGAGCTGTCCATCTGCCGACCACAGCACCAACCAGGCCGGCCCTTCCGTCAGCCTCCACAACGACATCCACACCTTCCAGGGGTCGCCGGCCCTCGAGTAAACACCAGTCTATCCAGGCCATCTTGCATCCGTGCACCCCTCTCTCCTCCCCTTCAACCGCCACCCAAGCCCACTCTTGGAACCAGTTAGGAGCCAGTCTCACTTCTCTTTCTGAGACGGATGTGTATCCCGCAGGTCAACCATCATGTGGAACCCCAAGGTCAACCATCATGCCCCAGAGCAGCGGTGGAGGTTTGGCTCTCCACAGACTTAACAGAAAGCACTGGCCTTCATCTATCCAGAGAGTCAGGGTGAGCCCTGTTCCCACCCCCTCCCTTCCCTGACTAAGCTAACCTTTGGTAATATGTTTAGATGATTTGCTTAAGTTGCACTTTACGTTTCCTACCATTTGGAAGATCTTCCATCCTCTCTCACCTTTTGTGGAATGTCTGCCACGTGGAGTTCTATTTTTTTCTATTATTAGCTGGGCTCTGCACAGAATAACTGAGTTTCTCTGACACCTGACGGACAAATCCTGCAATCAAGTAGTTCCAACACGTTACTGTTGAACCAATGAATCTCAAACCCTTGATTAGATATGTTTGCTACATGTGCTCTTTACTGTTGTTGCTCTTTACTGTAGTTTCTTCTGGCCCCTCCTCTAATTCATTGGTCTTCTATTTTTGAGTTCCTCCAACTGGAGGGAAGGCAGGATATTTAGGTATTGTAGACGCCCCATCAGCTTGCATGGCTAATGAAGTGCACTAAAAATGCCCTTTCTGAGTGAATCTCGCCTGCATGTGGTGACTATCAGGTGATTAGGGTCTCAGACATTTATATGGCAGGCTGATAAGTACACTGAATACACCACAGGCATTAAGATTCATTCATATTCAGACTCAGTTTGAAACGTTTCTGAATGTTTTATGCATTAAGTACTCTAATTAATTATCGACCATTGTTGGCACTGCACTGCCTTCTGGTGTGAGAGTGTGAAAACAGCATATAAGTGTGTATGTGTGTGTCAGTGACAGAGTGGAGTAAGAGAATGAAAAGTGAGAGAAGAATAGAGAAAGAGAAATAGTCTGTGTGTTTTGTGAGAGATTTACGTGTACATATACGAGCTTCATTCAGTGGAGTGAATATTTGGAAATCGCTTCATTTTTCGGGGCGTGTTTGGGATCTGACTCTAAATTCTGATTCTTTACAGTCTCTCATCCTGGAGTGAGGATTTTTTTTTTTCTGTGCGTATTTATGACTGTTACGTTTTGTAATAAATTGTGACCTGATGTTGATAAACACATCACATTAAATATATATATATATAACATATATCTTAGTACCATGTGTATCTGTGTGTGTGTGTGTGTGTGTGTGTGTGTGTGTGTGTGGATATTTGTATCCTGAAAAATCTTTATGGCCTATATACAAAGTCCATTGTCAGTGGTAGCTTGACTAACAGAGGGCAACAAGTACAAGACACAAGTACTACCACACATCAGTAAGTTGTCTATCTGCTATGAGGCAGAGGCTGCCGCAGTCCCAGTCGGACACCAGTGGACCAGAGTTCAGCCAGTGAACACACAGCCGGGCTCTCCAGCGCAAACATTGCAAACACCTCCCAAATTCCTCACACTGCCCCGCTGCCCTGGTCCTGGTCACCACCCCATATCCCCAGCTCCCCAAACTCCCGGCCCTCCCCGCAGAGAGCTGAGTGCTCAGGGCCTGTATGTGTCCTACTCACAGCTCGAGTTGGTGGGCCCTCCTGGCTATGTCTGTGCCATGCCATCCCTTTCTGTAATTAGATGCGGCAAGAAGCCTTCTCAACAACTGCCTAACATCTGTGCTCTGCAAAACCATGGGTTTCTTGTGTGTATGGCACAAAGATGTTTCAGAACCAATCCATAAACTCCCGTCACTGAAAAGGAACCGCAGGCGCTATGTGAAACAAGAAACACTGAAGTCACTGAAGTAATCACACACTGGGCATTGAGCTGCAAATCATACAGCCTCTCTTGGCAAGTCTTTGTGCATCTCTTTTCTATCAACAATAGTAAAAATCATGCACGCTGTTGCGCTCTACTGCTCCTGCGAGCCACCATCCCCAAGCATTCCTCCGTCACCATGGCTACATCAGTGCTACCCACCAAGGCCACCTTCATCGTCACCGGTATAAACAGGTCTTCCTGTTGTATTTAAAGTGTGCCTCAATTCCCTGAAATGTGAGGCCCCCTGTATTTGCAAAGCGGTAATTGAGTGGTTGAATCCAAGCGTCGGTGCCTTCCCTAAAGTTGTTGTACACATTGTCTGGTGTCCCTTGACAACAATAAGACTGACAAACTGAGATAAATAGCATTTCTGGAGACCGTCATGACAATGGTGACGACAACAACAGTGAACAAACATGGCAAAAATCCTCCGTATATTTCGGCATATTTTTGCACTGCCACTGGTTATGGTGGCCGACAGGTGCAAACGATGTGCAACTTATGAAAACACGTGCAAATCAACAAAACACGTGCAAATAGACAAAACACCTACAAATAGACAAAACACAAACGACTTAGGAAAACATCTTCATCTTAATTTGACAACAGGTGAACATCATTTAGAAAATGTGCTGTATTTCAGAAACGCGCTCCGAAACTCAAAACACATGCAGATTAGAAAACACACCCCGAACTCAAAACACATGCAGATCAGAAAACACGTCCCGAAACTCAAAACAAAACGGAAGTTTCCAGTGGGACACTTAAAAGTGACGAACACCTCTGAACAGATTGTGAAAACTGGTGGTAATCTGAGGTGTGATCACAATTAAAATGCCATTAAAATGTTGAAATAAACCCAAATACTTACATTTCAGATTACTACCGCTAGCTATCTCTGTCACACGTACACCCCTGTTCCTTTTCACCATCTGTCCAGAGGTGTTCATCACTTTTAAGTGTCCCACTGGAAACTTCAGTTTTGTTCGGAATTTCGGGGTGTGTTTTCTGATCTGCATGTGTTTTGAGTTTCGGAGTGCTTTTCTGAAATGCAGCGCGTTTTCTAAATGATGTTCATGTGTTGTCAAATTAAGATGAAGATGTTTTCCTAAGTCGTTTGTGTTTTGTCTATTTGCAGGTGTTTTGTTGATTTGCATTTGTGTTTTGTCTATTTGCACGTGTTTTGTTGATTTGCATGTGTTTTCATAAGTTGCACGTCGTTTGCACCTGTCGGCCACCGTAGGTTACAGTTTTGCGGTGGCCAGTATGGACATAAACACCGTACAAGTGTTCTTTTCTTTCTCTTTCTGCGAAAAAAAGAAATAGGTCAACATGCCATTTATCACTGCAACAAGCCTGACCTGGTGAAGATATATGGTCGCTTGTAGCCACGTGTGCATCTAGCTCTGTGTTTTTGGACATTTTCGTCTGTCTCCCACCTCTCGTGCTGAGGCGTGCAGTGGCTGGCGAACGAGACAGGAAGCCCCAGGTGTTGCCTGATCTCACATAGAGTTGCCACTTTCAGCATTAACTCGACAGAGAAACGGGATATATGTCAGAAACATACCACGGCCTAGGAGAATAGAAAGGGCCACAGGAACTTGGGTTTCACACAAACAACCAGAACGTACACCAATACCCAAGTAATAAAACAAATGTTCAGAATTCAAGTGACAGAGTTAACAGTAACATAACATGAAAAATATTATGGCTGCAGGAGGGGGGAAAAATCAAGCACAGGTGTCCGTTGGGGAAGCATTACACCAACTATTCTTTATTGTACACATCATTTATTTAAACTGTCTGAGATGTAGTCAGATGCTAATTCATTTTGCATATTAGATAACACATAAATATTTGTTGAGGGGGAGGGGGGGGCAGTGTGACTGAGCAAGAAATTGCATTAAGAGAACTTTACATTCAGTGCAAAAACTTTTTAAAGAAATTGACGAGGAAAATTATCTATCCTCCTGAATACGTAGAGAACAGGGGGTATACAGAAGCATAGCCATAGATATAAATGTTTTAATCAAAGAAGCATGTAAAAGTCTATTAAATCACAGTATGAGAAAAGGGCATTAAAAAACCTTCTCAACCAACATACCAAACAACCATTGAACAAGAGTTGACTTCCCCCTAGTGGTAAAATTAAGTAGTGATATATGACGACCTGTAACAAAGTAAGAATGTTTGTTGTTCGTGTAAACAAGTTGCAGCTTTTCTGGCAGGTATGGTGACATTACAGTGCATTTATATACCGCAATTAAGATAATCTAAGAAATAAATACACACTAGACTCGGGCAAAGATTACAAAAAGGTATAAAATCTATTTAATTGAGGATTATGCAGTTGATCCGAATTAAATTCAATTTTATTTTAGGCTACTTTACAACCCTACTGCACACAGACATATATACATGCATGCTGGCAAATTGGTATTGACATATTCTTTTTCTACGGGGTGAATAAAATGTAATCTAATTGAATGCTGGCTTTACAGCTAATAATGCACTATGTTGATGTAATTTTCTGGAGAACACAAACGACTTCACTTGGCTGCTAATATGAAAATAAGTGGTATTACTGTCAGTCTCACACCTGGTGACGATACTGATGCCCTAAATTTGTCATGTCATTTAACTTAAAGCGGGGTATTCTTGCATAAATTATTGTCCTTCGCTAATAGTTTAGCAACTGAATACGCAAATAATGAGTGTTGTCACTGGATGACTTTCGGCAAGTAATTCCTTCCAAATTGTGATGGGGGCGCGATTAGTCAATAATTCCATTTTTGCAGGCTACATCGATCATCCTGTCAAGTGCCACTCCTCCTGAGCGTTCAATGGCTGCAATGGATGAATCTCGAAAACGTCACCGAGAAGCCACTTAAAATCCTTCCTACTCCCTTTTTGGAGATAATTTAGGTTTTCACCGCCAATCTGGAAAGCCGTGCGTAAACTCATGTGATGTCTTTCCGATGTCTTTGCCGCGCTTGATACTGAACAGTGGTTGCTGTGAGCGTTTGTGCGTATGCAGAGTATCCGTTGTTTGCTTCGCGCATCTCACTCGGGTTCTGTAGCGATAAGCGAATTAATTTTCGCATGTTCATTCGGTTGAGGGGACATATCGTTTTTTGACACAGAAGTTTGTACAACATTTTTCTCTCTTCGAATCTGTGCATTGTTATTTGGATAAGGGACATCGACACATTGGTACAAAAGTTCATAACGGTGTCCAGACGAGGAACTTCAAGGTGAGATGCTTTTCCACCTGATTGACCAATTTTGCTTTCAACGTTAGACCTCTACATCTTTGTGTAGCATTTTCTTTAACCAGAATATTAAAACGTAAGTGCCCAGGAAGCACCAGACTGTTGTTTTCAATCCCGAAAGTTGAAAGAAGCTACTGGGCTATTATGCTGCTCACGCATGCTGAAAATGCGAGGGGTATTTGTGTCCGGTGCAGAACGATGGCAGGAGCGTTGGCTCAAGTTCAAGTTGGAAAAATCTGGTTTTGGAAGTCAGTTACAGCTACTGATAACATAGCGATAAGCTCCTAGCTGTCTAGACCTTGCTTTCTAAATGCTTTGAAACTTCTGTTCTGTTTCCGTTACTCAGGCGCTCACTGTGGCTATGTAACCTAGTCCATGTTTATTACGCATTTGCGTCTCTCATTTGGAGTCTCTCATTGGCACATATATAATTAAGGATTCATTTAAGACTTTTCTGAATGACACAAATCTAAGGTGAAGGGGCCTTAAACTCCCTGTCAGCTTAGTGCTTAGTGCTTAGCTCAGCTTTAGATGATACCCATCTGCTGTACAGGGTAGGATCTGTAGGTTAAGTGTTGAACCTAAGGTTCTGGGGATAGGCTGAGGTTACCCAACTATAATCTATTCACATAAGTTATGCACAAAGCAATATTTACCATTAGTGGTACTGTCTGTGATGACATTCTTAACCAAAGACAAGTCTTAACTACACTACAATCACAAACATCATCTTAAGTTTAAGAATTTAAGAACTCCTGTGCTTGCTAAACTACTGCAAATGGGCTGGTATTTTTTATTTATTTATTTTGTTTTCATTTTAAGAAAATAATGATGCTGTGTGTATCATTTTATGAACAGCCACTGCAGCCTACACCGCCATTCTTTAGTAAAAGTAGTTGATTCAATGGTTAAACCATTATGCCAGTACCCAGGGTCTCCAGTGCATTAGTCACACAAGAGGGGTTTTTGAGAGGACAATTAGGGTGGGCTGACACCCATTAATCTAGATGATTTCAGTGCTGACTGACTACTAATGGAAGACATGAAGAGTGTGGCTCCTCACTCACATCCACCCACCCCCTTTCCCAAAAGCTTTTTCTTTCCCCTGCTACCTTTTGGAAGTCAGCAGACAGCAATTTAGAACATTCCCAATGATTTCCGTGATGGGAGATTGCTGAAGAGATTCGGCTGATGTTAGATGGATCCAGGTTGGATCCCGAAGCTTTTAACAGGGGCAAATAATAGCAAAAGTGGCATCAAGGAAACTCTGTTGATGGCTGGTGGTGATGTGGGATATAGTAGTGAACACCATTATGATTGCCTTGGCTGTGTGTGACAGTTATGATGCTTAAATTGGTTGCCTTGATTTGCAAAATGGCCAAACATCCAGCTCCCTGGATATATGTTACTGTTATTTACCATATACATATTTTTTGTTGCATGTACAACATGCTTTTAATGGTCAAATGAGTTCATGTGTTCACATTAACGAACTTAGCCTTCGCCATGAAACCTGCTGGCTGGACGCAGGCAGATCTTACAGCAGAGATGCTACCTGCAGGTTATAAATAGAAAAGCAGTGTGAGTTGGAGAGCGGTCGTGTTTTGTTTTGTTCCGTAATAGCCCTGTGATTGATTCCACAGCTCTGCCATGGTGAACAGCCAGGTGCCTGGCGGTGGGTCTCCCCCCCGGTCGTGCGCGGGCTGCGGGGGACGGATAGCCGACCGCTTCCTGCTCTTCTCCATGGAGAGGTACTGGCACACGCGCTGCCTCAAGTGCTCCTGCTGCCAGGCCCAGCTGGGGGAGATTGGGACCACCTGCTTCAGCAAGGGCGGCATGATCCTCTGCAGAAGCGACTACATCAGGTGAGGCTTCAAGGTCATCGCAGTGGTGTAATCGTACAATCGTACATTGCCGTGCAGTAACCGTCGATTCTGTTGTGATGCCCACCTTATGCAAGCTCCAGGTAGGAAAGGGACTCGAATAGGCTCCCATGTCAAAAGCAGACCTCAGGGCTCCAGTAAAGGCTGACATTCACAGTCCGAAAGTCCGAAAGTGTTTCAGGGGCTCTACAATCCTTTAGATTATAACTTGTTTTAGATTAGATTAGATTCAACTTTATTGTCATTACACATGTATAAATACAGAGTAACGAAATGCCATTCAGCATGTACTCTGTGTGTCATGTACTTTGAGGAATCTTCCATAATGGCCCTCTACTGCCCCGTAACCCATACTATAGATGTGGGTCTTTATAAAGGTCTTTAAGATGGTCTTTATGAGTCTTTGCTCCACTACTGTATGGTGTTGGATACAGAAAGTGACATAGTTGTGTAGAATACTCGAATGCTCAGGGGGGCTACAAGGTGACCATAGCTGAATAGGTTTGCACTGTGCTCAGGCGGCAGTTGTTGTCTGTGTAAAATCCAACCAATCTACTTGTCAGCCAAAGACCATGGTCTGTCTTACATTGCAAATAAAACCACAAATTTGGCTGCTTTGTATGAAAACTGAAGTCCCTTTTAGAATAAGCAGGAGACAAAATGGGGACACCTTCGACTGTGTTATTCTGCACGCATTGATCAGAAGAGGTTTTTGTTTGTGCAGTTACTGTTGCCAACCATCACACAGGATTATAGAGCGACACATGGTGTTATGCCCAACGTTTATGTTATTGGCATGCAGTCCTGCACCAGTCTTAACATTTTACCCATCTATTAAACAATAGACGCTCTCCATGCACAAGATTGGCAGAAAGTTATAATATCTGTAGTCTCTGGACTATCTCACAGAAACTCTGTTTCTCTCTCTCCGCGTGTGTGTGTGGTCTCCCTCACAGACTGTTTGGGCACACAGGAGCATGCAATGCTTGTGGGCAATCCATTCCGGCCAGCGAGATGGTGATGAGGGCCCAGGGTAACGTCTACCACCTCAAGGTGAGCCTCAAAACGCGGCGAATCACAAAAGCAACATTATTATTTTGGTAACTCTTTTTTTGAAGGGGTCTACATAAGGGTGACATGTGGTAACCATGGTACCTCACATTTACGTAATTTAAACGACACTTAATTTCCACTTACAGTATGTATACAGTCGGTTTTTGAAATGCAGACAGAACCCGAATAAACAACAGTCATAAACAGGAATTAAGTGTCTTTAATGTTTATGATATGTGCCATGTTATGTTTCTAACAGACTAATGCCACCAGTATGTAGACCCATTAAAATAAAGTATAACTAAGATTTCACATCTTAAGATATGACAAGCCAAGGCTGTACTGGTGCTTACTGATAATGGCATGACCGTATGACCAGGGATGGGGCAGTGATGCTTGTGCTGTTTGTTACAGTGTTTCACCTGCGCTACATGCCGAAATCGACTCATGCCCGGCGATCGCTTCCACTATGTGAACGGCACCATCTTTTGTGAGCACGACCGGCCCAGTGGGTCCTTGCTGGGAGGCCACCTGCAGCCCCTGCAGGGAAACCCTGTGCTGCCCGATCAGAAGGTAAGAATCCTCACCTCCCCCACGCAAGCTCCACAGGCTCTGAGACCTCTTAATGTTACTGAGTCCATGAAGACAAACCAGTTCCCATTTGAGTGGTGCAATTTCAATCCATTAATACCCAAATAAAGTCAAGTCTATCCTGTAAGGCATGCAGAGTTCTGATTTAGTCAGCTTCACTCCTTTTTTGGATATCTATGCCCTCATACCCATAGCCCCCCCCCCTCCCTAATTTATTTTGCCCCCTTCTACACCCCTCCACCCTCTTTTTACACACAATAGACTGTCAACATTTTGTTACTTCACTGCATTTATTTACACTCACATGCATAACAAGTGTATGTATATGAGAACTCCCTTTGAATCATAGTATAAGTCAGGTTCTATCCTGCAGAGTAGCTTTGTTGGTGGATGGAAGTGATATTATTCGATTTAAGTAGTCATGAACATCAGTTCAGTAGATGTTCTGTGCACAGTTTTATTTCTTTATTTTTAAGCAAGCGGAGGCCATAACATTCTCCCATCTCTCTCCAGGTCTGCTGAATGGGGAAGAAGACACAGGCTGGTTGACACATTCCTGGCCAAAACACCAAGACACCACATCCTTCTGCAACAGCCATCAACTGCTTCTGGTGGCATTTGCCGTTCTTTCCGGTGTCAGTGGATCACTTAATCATTGGATACAAGCACTTATTTTGAAAAAGGTACATATGTGACGCATGCAGCCAAGCAAAAACGCAGACTTACCCCAGACATCCGTAAGATTTACTTTCATTCGACAGCTGTCTGGAGCTCTCTGTGTAAATGGTCTTAAAATCACCAATAATCACTAAAAAAATACATTGTCAGGTCTGCAAATGGCAGAAATGCTGTGTTTTCTGTCAGTTATAATCGGGAATACCAGTCCATCAGTTTCTGTGATGCAGAAGTGTCAGTTTTAATGTATATATGGCACAATGTTGCCAACAGCCATTCATTGATTGACTTATTCATTCCTTGTTTGGAGTTTGTTTTCAGGGTATTTTTTATATATATATTGAGTCAGTTCACTTCATGCTTCTTCAGATATCTGACTGAGGTGGGATGACCTGTAAATATTTTTATAATGGTATTGTGTGCTACATTTGAATTCTATTGTCTAAAAATGTAACATCCTCTTTTTAAATGGATGTCTATTTATGATGTGAAAATTATCAAATGGTAAATAAATACTTGAAATCATAGCCTATCGGCTTCGTGTTAATTTGGACAGCAGACCGTACTCCATGTATGTTTCAGGAAAGGATGAACAAGGAGGGAAAGTGTGAGTGTTTCAGCTTCTTTGTTTGGTTACTTAGTTTGGTCCTCAGTGGTGCTGGGTTGATTACCCACAGGAATGGATTTAAAAGGGCTCGAGCTCTGACCATTACTGAAGCAATTAATTGTGAGCATGGTATCTCTTCTGCATTTGCTCATGGGATGACGAACTTTGGTCTGATCCCATGTCTGAATTTAATAAGGCCTAATCTGGAGCCCGGCTAATTAAGGGGGAGCAGCACTTTTTTTCCATTCAGTGCTTCAAAACAATCAGATGCATTAACTGTTTACCATGTTGCAATTAAAAATGCCACACGGCTCATCCCTCCCCCACTCACACACACATATTTAACCACCTAAATTTATACTCACGCAGACACACACACACACACACAGACATGGTGACCTTGCATTTTGTTTGTCAAGTTTGATGGATGTAGTCAATGGTTTCATGTTTTGCATCTCGTCAGAAACCAGTCTTGTAATATTAAATGAAAAGTTTATTCATTCTCTCAGTTGCGCACAGTTGACTAAGTACTATAACTTGATATAGTACTGTACCTTTTTAAACCTTTAGCCTACCTGGACCTCTAACGTGTGTCTGTTGCAATCTAAACTGAATGTTTCAAATTAAGTTCAACTATCATAAATAGATATGATCGAGGAACGTTCCAGTCCTCTGTTTTTGCTTTTAGAAAAAAAAAAAACCTTTTAAATGTTTCTCTCTCTCTCTGATCAAGCAGTTTTACTTGTCTCACACTAAGCTCTGTCTGGGTGTTGCAGCTATCAAAATGGCACCATAATGTGCTTAGCTATTTAAAAAGTCCCATGCGCCAGTCTAGGTGCTGATACGGCATCAATTATTTATTCCACGTCTGATTGAAAAGCATCAGGCAAATTCATTAACGTATGCAAATGATCACAATTACAATTATCTTCATATCTTGATAAGTAAGGAAATAAAAACCTCGGCACAATTTGAATCCCACTGCGCCACAAGTTACACTTTGCATTCAAACCAATCAAGCCTCATCTGCATATGACTAATTAGCTGAGCATATTCAAATGCCAATTAGCAGGTCTTGGAGAGAAAGCCTCTTTGCCAGGAGGCTTTATCTTTTATCGCGAAAGTTTGCAGGTGTATGGATTGTTATGCAGCGGCTGTCATGCAAAAGTGTTTATATTCTCTAATTAATCATATTAACACATGCAAATGAGTCTAATTAGTAGCTTTCACGCCTCCTGCTGGGTAGGAGAGAGGAGAAAGTACCAAAAAGATCCTTTTCTCTTGTATATAGATGGAAATGATAACGCTGAAATATGGTTTCGCGCTGTCCTTATGAACAATGAGAACAAGAAACTGGATTGGGAAGGTCACCAAAGCCTTATAGGCAGGAGAGAGTTTTTCTATACAGACCTTGCATAGGGGCCTTTTGTAAAGTGACCATGTGCCTGTGTGTCTATATGTGTGTGTGTATGTGAAGGAAAAGAACAAACCGAGAAGATGTACAAACACATTTACAGATGCTTTAGTTTATTCATGTTATAGCTGTAGCCTGCAAGCACAGGCTAACCTTGCAGGAGACTCTTATTGCGTCTCCTATTGAGAAGAGCTCTATAGATCTGTGGAGCTATAAATCATTTTCAACTGCGGGATCCCCATTCACTTGATGTAGAAAAAGTTGGCAAAGACCATTCTTTGGCAAAGTCTCTTCTTTCAAGGTTTTGATTGTCCTCAAAATGTGCTTTGCCATCTTTGTTGCCATAGTTCTTAACACCAACAAACTATGTAAGCACCAACAACAGTCGTAATCGCACCTTTCAACATAGCTGTTCTTCTTTACACAGGAAGTGGTGTGCTGTGTAGGGATATGCTGATAACGGTGAACAGCAAATGAGTTTAGGTCACAGATACACTAACTATTTTCTCATGATACTTGGCACGGGAATGCTAATGAGGACCCTGGATCAGTCGTCCTCTGGCATGATTAAACCCTAGCGATGCTGCCGGGGAGGATTACATTGTAATTCCATCCTAAGCATCATCTATTTCAGGTTTCCCCCCCACTGTTCACGCCTCATCACTGAAATTCAAATAAATGTCTCAGCCTTTAGGTATGTTTTAAAATACATTTTTCCAGCACATGATTTTTGCCTGAGTTAAATTCATTTACTGGAACTCACTCTCTCTCTCTCTCTCTTTCCTTCTTTCTCTCTCCAGCTCTTTCTCTCTCTCGCTCAATAATAATAATCTGCTTCTTTAGAAACGAGACTCGAAGCTCCATGACAAAGAGAAAGAACTTGACAACTGCAAATTTAACAGGGAAGGATGAAGGAGACGGAGACAAGAGAAGGGAGCAAGAAATAAGTTCCCTGCCCAATCAGAATTCTTTGAATAATTAAACTGATCGGCTTAATTAGCTCAATTACGTTAATTTGACCACGGAACATGGCCATATGGTGAAAGGAAACAAAAGAGGGGGGATCTAATTAAAAGTAAAATAATGAGCATTTTAATTAACTGGTTCCCCAGACGTCAGCAAGCATGGGATGTGGAGCTGGGAAGCGTAATTAAAGTACTGTAACGCTGGCAACATTTCTCCTCTCTTTCTTAGAACTGTGAGGACCCTACCCATCTAATTAAATCTGTAAATAAATTAGCTACATGGAGGGCTCCTTCTTGACTTAACACCCCCCACCTCCCCCACACTCTTCAGCAGACCTGCTAGCCTCTTCAGCATGCTCTCCCACTACTAACACTGTTCAACACACACACTCATGCACTGACTCACTCACTCACAAGTTTTTGCTATCTAACGCTTTTAAAAAATATGGTTGGAAGGAAGCGCGCTTGCTCCATCTCCCCCGTCTCTCTAGTTCTCTTTCACTTGTTTAAGTGAGCACAGCTGCTTTGATGGGGTGTGTGTCCAAACCAGTGTTTGTGTTTGTTCTTGGCCATGTAAAAACAGTCTTGTATTTTATATTATGACTTATAGATAGATAGATAGATAGATACTTTATTGATCCCCAAGGGGAAATTCAAGATCCCAGCAGCTTAGAAAAATCACACACAACATATACTACAGCGTACACAGGATGATAAGAAGCAGATCAACAAAACAACATGACTAGATCAACATTACTAAAAATAAGAATAGAATGCAAAAACTATGGGTAGAGATGTGCATGAGTGTACTTTGGTACAGTATGGGGTGTGTGTTAAGGTAGTGCAAATGAGCCAGTAGTGCAACAGTGCAAATGAGTCCAGTAGTGCAGCAGGTTAAAAGTCTATTGACTAGCAATAAATATGTGCATATATAAAAGAGGACAACAGAAAAAATAAGCATAGCACTTCAACAGTTCCAATAAAGAATACAGAATAAAGAATACTAAAAACAGTTACTGTTAGAGGTCAAGTATGTAGTTACAGTAGAAGGAGGGATTGTGCATATGGGCATATGGGCTAATGTAGCCAGTAGGGCCCCTAGGCAGTGTGAACAATACACAGTATTGTAGAAAAGTCCTGTAAGTGAATAGGAGGGTTCAGGTGCAGATAGACTATGCAGAGAAGTCCAACTCTCCTTTTCTTTTCAGTGAAGCATTGTAGAGTTGTATGGCCCTGGGTACAAATGACTTCCTAAGTCTATCTGTTGTGCATGTCAGGGAGCGTAGTCTCCAGCTGATCAAGCTCTTCTGCTGTATGATAGTGCTGTGGAGTGGATGACAGTCATTGTCCAGGATGTTGTGTAGCTTTTTCAGTGTCCTTTTGTCTGATACTGAAATGGTGTACTCCAGTTCAGCTCCCACAACAGAGCCAGCTTTCCTTACCAGCCTGTCTAGTCGCCCAGCATCCCTCTTCTTAGTGCTTCCTCCCCAGCATGTCACAGCATAGAAGAGGACGCTGGCAACAACAGACTGGTAAAATATCCAGAGGAGCTTGCTGCAGACGTTATATTATATGGATTTGTTAAAACACTGTTCCATCAGTAACATTTTAGTTGAGACCATAACTCTGCTTCCGACAAACGGATGACAATAAACGGGAGTATCTCGTTAAACGTAGCACTCACAATAGAAAATCCCTCACAATAAGCTCTTATGGCCATGATATTCATCTCTATTGTGGGTTGCACAATGGTTGACTGGGCTCTAATGAGCATTTATGTGATCAACCTCTCACTCTCACCTTTGCTTAATTTTGTTCCCTAAGATAATACCCCACCCCTCCCCCACACACATCCCAGCCCACCTCCATCCTTGTCATGCAGACATCCTTGCCCCGGTGGACCTCTCTCTCCCTCTATCTCTCTGTCCCCCTGTCTCCCTCATTCTCTCTCCTGCTTTATAGCTTTAATTAAAATATGCTTTCAGACTGACAATTGAATCATTTGCATATTAAATTAACAGCCACTTAAGTTTCGGAGCGCGCTGCAACAGGGGCCGCTCTGAAAGCAGAGATCAACCGAAGGTGCCATCACTGACTCATAGTCACTTTAGCACAGTAAGCTGGACAAAAAACTTAACATCACACACTCCTCTAATATATTTGTTGTGAGGGTTGTGTACTAGTGATCAATAATATATACTGTGGACCGTATATGAGCTGCTGGTTAACCTTGGGTGAGAGCGGCCTTGATTGACACCCTTCATACATACGCATGCTTTGGAACTGTTGCCGTCACGGCAATTGTAACCCGTGTCAAGGTGCGTCCGTGACGGACGTGAATCGGCGCAAAACAAGAGCGAGTGTTGGGGGTCTCTGCGGATCCGCAGCCTCTGATGACGCCCCAGAGGGATGCCAGATGCTCCTCTGTTCCCCTGTCGGTGGTCCTGAGGGCTGCTCAGGCTCCACAGATGCCCCTACGGGCCCCGGGGATGAGAAAGAGAGAGAGAGAGGGGGAGAGAGGAAGGGGGGAGAGAGAGAGAGAGGGGTGGTGGGAGAGTGAAGTGAAAAAGATGGAGAATTTTGAAGCGGGATAAAAAAGGGTTGAAAAGTCTCACACAGACATGTGTTCCTGCATCCTCTCCTGCCTTCCAGCGTCTGATGGAACAGCCATGACGTGCGTGCAGGTACACCCGGGCGCAGAATTAATTGAATCGGCCCAACATCAGCATGACGGAGAATGCAGGAGGGCTAGCATTCTCTTTGATCAAAACGATGAGAGCAAAGATGTCCAGTCAATCCATACTTCATGCTTACTGTGATGCACTCTAATTTACAGAAATATTTCATTTAAAGATTTCAAGCGATAGCCTTCGGTTGGTATAGGAGAAAACAAGAAGGGCATTTGAAACAAAATAGTCTGCATAGCAAATAGTAACTAAATGTAACTAAACCGTAACTATGGGGCCCATAAACTCACTTTCAGGTTCTTTCTGGCCTCATTTACTTTGCATTTGCTGCTGCTTTGGTGGGAGGATGTGGAGGTTAAACACACAAGGCCTTTGTGTCAGTCAGTGCCATTGCTCGCAGCACATAGGTTACACACTGGAGTTGGGCAACAAATGAACAATTTTACGCCCAGAAATCATATCTACACATAAGAATAGTTTAGGCAGTCTGCTTTTTATGCAGGTTTACTCAGGGACATTTGCTATCTAAAATCTTGTTACAACAGAAATATAACAATTGCACGTATTACTATAGTCATGCTACTATACAATTGATTGTTGTTTGTGTATGCGTGTGTGTGTGTGTGTGTGTGTTGGGGGGGGGGTGGCGATGCAAGAGGTGTGGACTTAATTATTCAGAAACAATAAAAATGACTGGACTTTTTTTCCATTTGTTTTGTTCCCTATAGCATTAAGGACCAAGGGTTGAATTTCTCCAGAATATCGCTTCAGTGGTTGACTGCTTTAGTCACTGAACTTACCAGTCCACTTACCACATTACAAGTCCACCTTCCTGTACCTTGTGTTTGCACGGATGGAAAACAGATTGTAAATCTTGCAGTTTTGTACATATGTGTCAGTTCATTGGATCTGCATCTAGAGAAATTCATAGCAGTCTGTAGCTGTTAGAGAATATGGCAAAGAGGAAGGCCATATGGCCCTACCATCAGTACAATGGGGCTGTATATTATAGAGGGATGTATTGATGTATACATATGAAGTACGGAAATGAGAGAGGGGTAACAAATGACTTGCCGGTTCGGAATGTTTTTAATTGATTCTGCAGGTGCGTATGTGTCTGTGTGTCTGAGTGTGTTAAATTCATTGTGTAATATGAAGACAAATCCTGTAATCAAAATATGAGCCCGCTGTAATTTATCCTCTTCCTTCTCAGTGGTAAGTGGAATATGCTTTCTCTTGAAACCCCTCTCTACACTGCTGTCTTCTATGTCGCTAGTATGAACCAATCATTTCTTTCAGAGCTAAAACAAGCTAAGTCAGTCTGCTCTCTCTCTCTCTCGGATTCATTAGCACCCTTTAGTTAGGACCAGATGCAAAAGAAACACCCTGTACTCCCATCCACTGACTGCCTGCACATTTATAATCCTCTCTCTCTCTCACACACACACACACACACACACACATACTCTCACCCTCACAAACATGTTTCTAGCCCTTCGCCTCCTGTTTTGTCTCCATACTATTTCAGAATCTGAATTTTAAATCAGAAAGTAGATCAGACTCAGCTACAAGAATGTCATACAGTATAGGCCTGCACTGTTATCAAAGCCATTTGTTTAACATACAACTGAAACACACACAAACACACACACACTTGTTTAAAATTTAGGAAATAAAACAGCCAGTGCAAAATGACTCTTGTCTTTAATGTGAAGTGACTGTGGTGTGTGTGTGTGTGTGTGTGTTGTCATGTGTGCCCTTAAGGCCTAGCTGTTCCTAATTCTACCTCATCGAGGTTTCTTTATCACTACAACGCAGGCCGTTGTGTTCGTGCTCAGCCATGTGTGGCTGGTTACCTGCAAGAGCTCTCCGTGCAGCACATGGCTTTATCAGAGAAGCACACGTCTTTCAGTCACGCTCCAACTAAATCGAGCTGTGCGTTTTTTTTTTCATTGTTTCTTTTTTCTTCTTCCCTTCTGGTTTCCGCTCAAATTGGTGTGTGAGTGCAGATGGCTGATGGAATCTGGCTGACGACTGCAGAAATGTCAGTTTGTGGTGTGGCATTTCAGAGGCAGATAGCACTTCAAAGGGAGAGGCCGAGAAGGGTGAGGAGTGCACACAACCCTGCACTCTGCCCAAAGAGCCTGGGCGCGGGGCGCTGGGCTCCAGCTTTCTGGGGTTCACTGGGAAGAGGCTGAGGCAAA
>JAGFZM010000364.1:111998-149846 GCA_017657215.1 Limnothrissa miodon | reverse complement strand
GTGTGTGTGTGTGTGTGTGTGTGTGTGTGTGTGTGTGTGTGTGTGTGTGTGCGCGCGCGCGCGTTGGCTGAGGTAGAAAGAGAATGAGACAAAAGAAAAAAAAGGATAAAAAGGAAATATTAGAGAGATTGAAGGATTTCAAAAGGTGTAGCACCCAGTTTATACACAGGGTTGATAGGTAAAAGGATCCCAGCTTCTGTACACGTTTGTGAGTGTGTGGCTAGTGTATGTGCGGACCATCGGTTTGTGGTTTTGGTGTATACTTCCTCTGACACCCTCTCTGCCAGGGAAAGAAAACAAAGAGTTTCAGCACAGCTGTCACTGAACAAAAATCACCACAAGCAAATAAACAAAGTTACCAACCAGATGAGAAATGAAGGAGAAACATTCCCCCCCCCCCACACCCCAAAAGAACTAAATACATTGGTGCCTTTTTTGGCTGAATCAACGTCTGCCGCTACAGATTGAGTTGATCTTTGACTGGAAACAAAGGAAGTATGGTGATGTTTAGTATTAATAAGTGTGTGTGTGTGTTTGCGCACACACAAATAAGAGGGTAACAGAGAACACATAAACGTGTGTGTGTATGTGAGTGTGTGTATGCAAATTACATATTTATTATCTGCGTGTGGGGATAGAAAACACACCATATCATACCCTGTTTGGCAAAAACAATACATTTAGACTCAATTAGAGCCAAATTATGGAAATGCAGTTCAATTGCTGTAAATAATTTTCACAACAGCGTCTTTGTCTTGAAGCAATTAGCCGAATTCCCATGTTCAATCAGATGACTGACTTTTATAAGGAAATTACAATGCTTGTGCTCCTACCAAAGTTTATTAAGTTCATTTTTGTTTCTAATGAAAAGCTGATTTAAAAACTGTGCCGCAATTAGTTTGGTTTTAATGACATTAAGCTATTATCACAATAGTGAGTTACAAAATCTACTTATGTTAAATTGAAGCAACCAGTTCTGTCTGTCTGTCTGACTGTGTCTGTGCGGCTTGAACTTGTGCTGCTTTTACATCTTTTATTTGTGGCACTAATATGTCTGACACTAATCTGTAGGAACTAGTTCAGAGTTTCAGAGGAGTGAAGATCTGGGAGGTCAAAAAGGACAAGCGTAAAACAAAAAAACTTCTAGTTAGAACTTCTAGTTAGAGAAACTTCTAGAACAAAAGATAGTTCTAGAACAAAAGATTCTGGAGATTTCAGAGAAACTTCTAGAACAGATCATGAGGTAGTTCAGGTTGTAAAAGAACATTCGTTATGCTCTGTATAGAATCTAGATATAAAATCCATCTATTCAGTGTCGGGATATAAGCCTGCCCTGAAGTTCACATGACTTACACAAGTATTTGATCATTTACACTTTTATGTGTTCTGTCTCTTTGTGTTTATGTCTGTGTTTTCCATCCAAGAATTAATGGCTTTGTTTGTTTGTTTCTTTGAGGATGCGTGAGCATGTGTGCCTGTGTCTTTGTGTGTGTATGCAGTCTGCATGCATGTGTGTCTATGTATGTATGTGCGTACTTGCGTGTATGTGCAGTATGCATGCCTGTGTGTGTGTGTGCAGTCTGCATGCATGTGTGTGTGTGTGTCTTTGTATAACTGCTTTAGTCATTGAGGAACACTGATAAGCCGTATGGAGCCAGACGGCAGTCTCCATGCAGTACGCTTACAGATGACTGAACTGATAGCGCGCACACACACACACACACACACACACGCACACACACACACACACATCGAGAATATGGAGGCAGGGAGTTTCCTGTTCCCATAACCTTTCACTAATTTTCAAGACTGATGCTCTGGTATTCATGTTACAGAACTACACACGTATATGTGTGTGTGTAAGAACTGGATATAGCCTGTCTCTATACATTCCTTCTGGATAGCCCACTCCTTGTTATGAGTGGGCTATCCAGGCTGTGTACATTCCTTGATGTCTGTTGTTGGAAGATGGAGGCTCCTGACAATGACACTGTGAATTATCGCTGAGAGATTAAAATCAGGACATCACTTCAGGATGTGCAACCGTGAGAGGCTCTCTTATGTAAACAGGAGTGGAGAGGTGCATTTCAAAAGAGGTGGTGGTCAAATTTGAAAAATTGAAAGTGCTGAAGATAGCTGTCCGTTGTAAACTAGCCGCCCCTTTCATGTCTCTGTTCCTTTCCCTTCAAAAATCTCTCCATGTTGTTATTGGCATAACTTAGTTGGCCATTTTGCGTACAGCACATATATGCAGCCCGTTGCATAATGTAGAGCGGCATGCACACATGAATAACCAAAAGCGAAGGTAAAGGTAAATCGTCTGTCGTCTTTGTGCTTTATTTTGCACGTGGGTATGACTGTGTGTCGTTTCCTGTGTGCACACACCTCCCTCGCCCCCATCATCCCCTCTCTGATGTGTGTGTGTGTGTATGAGAGAGAGAGAGAGAGTGTGTGTGTGTGTGTGTGTGTAAGAGAGCATGAGTGTTTTTTTTTCTCCTCGTTCTCTGTGAGCTCAGAGATGAAGCCATCTGCAGTCGTCTCAGGAGAGAAGCGATCTGAGCTCCCCTTTGACTCCCTCTCGATTTCTGCCGCTGTTCTAATGTGAAAATTGGCCCGTCTTTCCGCTCGGCTTCAGACCGGCTCAGCTGATTAGGATGGCTGGGACAATTAGAGAACTAGAACTCCAAGCACGGCACAGCACACAGCTCACAACTCAGCCACTCATCCCAGGTCCTCTGTGTCTCTGGTCAGTCTCCTACACAAACAACACGGATCGGCCAAGCTGTTTTGTCCGCTTGCAGCATAGTCAGAGTACCCCTTTCTGATTTTTTTCCCCTCCATATAATTGGGTCTGTTTTTTATGTCTAACAGGTGTAGTCTAACTGCCTGCACCACGTGTGACATTCACAACCAGGCCAGACTGTTAAAGGAATATTGTGATCGAGTCGACCCGTTTGTGTGCATTTCATACGTAGTATGAAAGTCCTTCATTAGGGTCTTTTATGTCCTTCATTCCTGCATTCTTCAGTCTTTCTATCACATAAAATCAGTAAGTCGCTGATTCTACGATAAACATGTGTTGTATTTGTTGCTGCGGGATGGTATGGTAACTACTCCTCTACACCAAGATGGAGTGGTGGAAAGAGGGAAAAGCTGGGAGGAGGTAGAGAGTTTTGTCAAGGAGAACTAAGGGGCATTGTTTACGACAAAGGTGAAGTGGACCATCACAAAAGGAGTCAAGCCGAGGCCGGCGGAGCGATAGCGAGAGTGATTAGAGGAGAGAGAGAGAGAGAGTGTGTGTGTGTGTGTGTGTGTGTGTGTGTGTGTGTGTGTGTGTGTGAGGGGGGGGGGGGGGGGTCACGGAGGAGGAGGCGGCACCATGGCTGCATTCCTCTACACGGGCGAGAGCCTCTCCTTTCACAACACGCTTGCACTCAGTCATCCACTTGGACTGGAGTTCACCTCCAAGATCCACAGAGCCCAGACCAAGACGAGACAAAATGATGTAAATGTACCAATACCATGTACCCCAAAATTATTGTTTTATTATGGAGTGCCATAATGAGCATATAACAGACATATTTGTCTAAACATTTAAATATACACTAAATATAATGTGAAAATACAAAAAAATCTGTACACAGTATTTTAAAGACACTTAAAATGTACTTCTGCTTCTGGACTCAGTCACTGTTGCCCCAGCAGTGTGTCAATGACCACCAATCAGAGGGCACAGCTGCTGGCCGATTCATTGTTCCACACACTTATGAAGGATGGACTTGCCTAACCTCCATAAGCTGTTGGCAGATCCACATACGATGGGAGTGGGGTGGGGGTGGATGGTCTCAAGATCAGCTGCTATTTGTGCCTTGGACAGAAAAGCACGCCCACAGGGTCTCTGAGAGGCATTATGTGCTCTTAAATACTTCTACTTTCCAATATACAATATATATAATTTAAAATATATTTTATTATATCTAAATAAAGTTAGAGAAAAAAATATGGCCTTTACTGCAATACAGAACAAAAACGAGTTGTGAAGTGCGTATAACTTTTGCACAGTAGTGTATATATGCTCTGGGCATTTTTCTAATTGGGAGTCCTAAAAACAATGACAAGTAATGCTGTTTGTTAGCTGGCAATAAAGACCGCATAACAAGGCCTCAGCGTTCGTAACGATTGCACACTGATGCGTTGACACAGAGAGGCTTTGTGACAGTCAATCTTAACACTCTGGTGTCAAACCATGTGCCATTGAAGGCTTTGGATGTGCGGGTTCTCATTTCACCCAAACACCAGCTGGTTTGGCTAATTAGCTCCCCCTCCCCGGTTGAAGACGAGCTTATCAGAACGAGCTAGTGCTTACAGTTATTCTTAGCTCTCATTTCAACTATGTGTAGACAGCTTCCCTTTGAGAATTTGTTTGTGAAAAAGATCCTATAGCAACAATCTCACCTGTATGCATGTCCAGGCGAGGATGATGTGACTCAAAATAATTGATCTGTAAAGAGAAACAAAATGGCTTAGAGATCATTGAGATTTTGCTCACCATTTCACACTTGGTCTGCTTGGGCAATAAGACATTCACACCTTGCATGCTACTAGTAGACAAGTGTAGAGCTGAAAATTAGCCACATCATTAGCGGATTCGTTTTTCACTTCCAAAAATGTCATCATACTGTACATACTGTAGCAACATGCCATAGCAAAGTTTCATTTTACAGGTACATCTTTAGTGAAGTAAGAACAAAAAAGAAAGATATTTACTGAATAAAAGAGTCTAATGGAATTACCAGGCATATCCTGCCATTCAGAAATGTGTCAGGCCGTCTAGCCCACCCAAACACACTGAGCTGCCCACCACAATATTCACTGGACGCTCTAATCCCCTAATTTCCTGGAAAATTCCAGACTGGGGTTACCCATTTTCCAGTTTCTGCTCGCTTCAGGGTGGGATAACTCCGTTTTTCACTGGCCATACACACACACACACACACACACACACACACACACACACACACACATACACATTTCATTCATACACAATTCATTATCTCTGACGTAAACTGTCAACTATAAAATACTGTACCTGAAATTCAAGGATGTGAGTTATAACATAGTCTGTCTGTTTTTGCCTCCCACATCATTTCTTTCTTTCTCAAATAGAAATGTCTCCTAATTTGGTCATGGATAAACACAGAGGCTGTACTAAAATAAGTGCATGACAAAGCTAAATGTAAAAATAAATTAAATCTGCATGCCAAACTCAAGAGACCTAGGTAGCCTACTCCATAAAGATAATAACATGGCTATTCCTTGTTTGGGGTTATGGTGCCTATAACATTTCAGAAGTGGTGAAACCAGCAACAGTAAGTGTACTGGTCAGTTAACTAGGGTCGCCAACCATTTGTGGCAAGATGCAAAATACTGATAAAAGATGCTGTAGGCCTATCGGTCACATTTGCAAATGTTCACCACATTTAATAGTGAATACAAGCAATGATTCACAACATCAGTGGTTTCAACCAATTAAGCATAGGCATCAGGGATTTTTATCCATGAGGTGTTTGCATGGCAAACAATCAAGGCTAGGCATCAGGTGTGAAAGGACTGTGCTTGGCCTTAATTAGCTAAACACACGTTAGAATCAGAGGAGGCCCTTAGGATTGTTCCAATGGATACACTGGGTAGATCCATCGTTAATCCATAGGATGAAACAAAGACAAAGTACCACATGAAAGAGACCTACAATTTCTTCCAGAGATCCAGAGTCCACCACTCCCTCCACACACACACACACATACACACACACACACACACACACACACACACACACATAAAAATAGCTCTTGACCTTAATGGAAAATAGTCACTTAGTACAACAGCACATCTGCTCGGTAGGGTGGGAAAGTTAGCTTCCATTCCCCTCTGACTGAACAAGATAACGGTGACTTTGGCCAGCAAGCGCTGTGCCAATTTGCTGTGTAAAGTGGTGCCCTGTGTTGACACCGTTGGGCACAGGAACTTCTGCTCTGACTGACCTCCTCTTCATGCCAGGATCGTATTAGCGCCTCTCCGTTTTTGGAAGAGAAATGGCTTCATTCATTTTTGGATTGAAAAAAAGCAGGAAGCGCGGATGCAATCTGTCCAAAGGCCAGTGGGATATAACAGGTCAAAAATAAAAGATTTAAAGAGGCACAAGGTTTCATCCCTAGAGGCTTGGCTCCATAGATAAAAGGGTCACAGGTTCATGGTTGGTTTTTGCTAATTCACATCAATAAACGAAAATGTTGTTTTGCATGTTCTTAGTTGGGGTATCCCCAAACTCTCGTTCCTTTCATTCCCATCTGGGTGTGTGTGTGTGTGTGTGTGTGTGTGTGTGTATGTGTATGTGTGTGTGTGTGGCAGCTGTTTCATCTCGCCCTGGTCTTGAAGCTGCTGGGAGGTTTTTCATAAAGGTTTAATTGCGTAGGTGAGACTGCACTTAAAGTGTCGCGGCTAATTGGCTGTAAACGGGTCCATCTGGTTTTGTTTGGAGCTGAGCAGAGGGGAAGATGGAACAACAGCGCAGCCTTAACTGCTTCTCTGCCATGTCTACTGGAGCACCCAGGGGGGGAGCATAGGGGCCCTGCTCCATCACTGCATTGTCATATCGTCTCCTCAGAACGACGTTAAGACTACGACAGGCAAAAAACCATAGACGGTCCACCCCCCTCCCCCACAACTGTAATATCCGATCAGAGAATAACAAAAGGACCATATGACTATCTATTGTAAAAGGATATGAAAACAATCTCATCACGTATCTGTCCCCTAAGATTGACTCAGAGGAGCGACCTTGGAATGAAACACAGCTGTGAATGAAATTGAAGTATTTATGGAGCTGAAACCCTTCATCGGAACATGTTGAGCTGTAAACGTTAAGCACACCGGTTTTCCATATGGGAACCATGTAAGCAATTCCACAGTAGAATGATTTCTTATTTGGTTAAAAGGTACTCCCACCACATAAGGAATTTTATCATCACCCACATGTCCACATATTTTTTTCTCTCTCACACAGGATGGAGCTTACTCTGATTTTTCGTGTCTTTGCGTCCGTGTTTTTAACCTTGTAGCGGCTGTGTGTTTTGGTTCTGTGGTTCCGTGACAGTGCGCTATCAGGTTTGTTGTGTTTGAGCAGCTTGTTGTCCAGAGCGGTGGGGTGGAGCCACAGTAGGGACAGATAGCTGACCTAACTATTGGCCTCTTGGCACGTACGCCGCGCTTCATGGTCAACAGCGGCAGACTCACAGGTACAAAAACTGCTGCTGGGGTCATAGGCGCTCTAGAAAGATGACCTTTAACCTGTAACAGACTCAGCTTACCAAGTGTTCATTTGTTTTGGAACATCCTGTGTGCTACTAACTGTTTTAGCTTGTTGTGTTGCACATGAAAGTGATGCTCACATCCTCCTTTTATGTCTGCTAAAAAACACTCGCAAAAAACATAAATAATGAATAATGAATAATGAATGAATAATGAATAAAACAAGTCCACTCCCCTCACTGCATGGAGAGTTTCACCCCAAGTCCAGCACCCTGAGGCTGTACACTAGGAGGATAGAAGACCAGTGAGAGTCAGAGCCCTCTGTGGTGAAACCACTAACATCCCAGCTTGGGAATACCCGTAGACATACCCTAAAGGTAGTAAATAGTTTTGCTCCACCGGTACATCAAGCCACAAGCTGTGTGTCCTTTAGTTGATCTTCTTCCAAGGTTCAGTCAGACAGATCACAACACCTTATAACCCTAATGACCTAGACTGGGAGAGGCATACTGATCAGTTTGTATGGCACTTCCTCATTGCCATTTTCCATAGGTTACCGTATCCGGATTGTATTCGGGTCTATTTTCACTCCACTAACTTATGCACTTTTTTACCAGTTATATTATAGGCTATGTGTTTGTGCAGCCTTCAACCAACAGTGCTAGTCCTACAGTTAACAGAAGTTTTAAAAATGCCCTTACCTTTATCCTCATGTCCTCTGATTAGACTGCATGAGTTTGGTTGACAGCACTAAATTTCACCTGTTTTGACTACACAAACAAGTCTATTTTTCTATTTGCATTTGCAGCCTATTTAGGTAAGTAAGATTCATGCTTTCTTCAAAAGATCATTTAATCCAGACAGACCGTTTAATATGCTGCTAGCTTTCTGCAATAGTTGCACAACATTGCGTGAACTTCTCAAATAGGACAGGTGCTAAAATTGTGCACTATAAATTTTGTTTACCTGCAGGCAGGCTCCCAATTAGCCATTTATGATACACTCTGCAGTGCATGTTTGTGTAGAGCCTCTGCATTTGGCACCAGAAAATGTCCCATCAGCAAACCAATGAAGTTAACTTGTGTTTTTGGGATGGGCCTGTAGTTCACGATAGGGCTTCTCTAGGCAGGGCAAGAAGACAAAGCGCGCCTTCAAGCAATGTCACCGACCATCAGAACAGACAATGCCCATCAGATTTCTGGTCTACTTTATGTCCATCAGTAACGTGGCATTTGATTGGCTAACTAACATGGTACCTCCATGAAGCTCCATTTTGAAACCTGAAAAATTCATTCCGTTTTGGCTGAATTCACTAGCCTGTATCATTTCCCAATAAAAAAAATGGGACCACATTTTCTCCAACTTTCGTAATACCTCCATGAACTAATTGTATCTCAGTGCTAGATTATCACCATGTCAATGTGCATGGGCAGTTTGACAGACAGACAGCCACTGATTCTGGCCTTTGAGCCTGGCCTATAGGTCATAGCCAGACTATACATTTTGATGTTCTAGTCTGACTTGTCAGACTAAGATCCTTCTTTGCATCAACAAGATGGCCGCATGCAATAAAATATGATCAAGATAGGGATGACAGACCTAGCAAATGTAACTGACTTTGCAGATGCCTGGATGCCTTCCGTAGACGCATGGAGGGCTGTAAGCTGTGGAGTGTGATTGTGGAGTGAGTGAGAAAACGGGCGGTGGTGGCGAAGTGGGGATAGCGGCGCAGCAATTTTTCCATAGTAATTAATTCGTTAATTAGTGTGTTGCCTGCTTTCATTACTGATACCGCACTTCAGATCTCAGTGCTACACAATTCAATTTGTACCTCGTGTTCCAAGGCTGTGTATTCTGCAATATCAGATGCCCTTGGGTGTGTGGTGCCTGTGCATGAATGTTTGTGTGTGTCTCTTTCTCTGTGTGTGAGTCTGTGTGAGTGAGTGTGTGTGTGTGTGTGAGAGAGAGAGAGAGAGAGAGAGAGAGAGGGTAAGTGAGTGTGCGGCTGTGGCTATGCACACGCATTGACGTGGGCTAATTGGGAAGAGGCTCTTGTTATATAAATAACTGCCACGTTTTCTATTGAAAATTAAATATTATGAAGGACAGCACTCTCGCTGTTGGAGTGGATCAGAATGATGGGAGAGTGTGCGGGAGTGATGAGAACAGTCCGAAGTACCAGCTCCATTACACAAGAAAATTAACCTCCCTTCTCCTACACACTAAACCACAGATGTCAGATGTGGGAGTATGTCTGTTATATTGAACATGTAAATGGTCTACATATTTTTTACAGGCAAGGACGGGTATACAGGAGCATCTTATATTGAATGAGAGTTATGTGTGTCGTTTTACTGTGTGTATGAAGAAAGCAATAACACTGGTTGTAGACTGAATATATAAATCATAAAAAACACAGAAGAAAGCAATGACCTGTCAGTCTAATTAGCATTTTGTTGTTAAGATTTATGACAATACACATGTTCAAGTGGTGGCGCTGGGCTGTTTAATCAAGGGAAACTTAAATTGCATATGACATTAAAAAAAGTGTGTGTAGATGTTCAAAGCCCAAACTGCTGTGTGATTGGCTCACAAAGAGGACATCTATGGTCTTAACTACTAGCCACTGTAGAATCAGAACAAGGAAATGAAATCCATGCCTGTCAGTCAGGGCCAGTAATTAGTCAGTGTTGATAAAACACACGTTTGTTGAAATAGCTTCAGAACGATCGGAAATCCATAAAACTGAATAACAGTATCTCCATATCTGCCAAGAAACTAGAGCCACTTTCATGTCTCTGTTCTGTTGAAACCTGTCCATATACAGACTCCCATCCTTGAGATCCAAAATCTCCTTGATGTATGAATTTTGTAAACTTTGCAACACGACACACAGTGAATAAACGGTTCGTGTCTGATTTTGTCCCCATGTAATGTAACCACCTCTGGTCTGCCACCACCAAAGTCTCCATTAAATACTCTTTCATACCCAGTCTATTCACCGGCCATTGTTGGTGCGTGTGGCAGGCTGTAGCTGAGTGCTGCCTGCCTGTTTGTGTTGTACAGGGCAGACAGACAGACAGTAAGAGGAGCCGTTGTGGCCTCTGCCTCCAGGCTTTAGCTGGCACGCTAGCGTGACAAACCAAAGAGGAGCATAAATCGATAGAAGCTGTCGTCTCCCGGGGTGTGCTTCTTTCTCCCCCCCCCCCCCCCCCCTCAGGAGCACCGCTCCTGTGGCGCACAGCACAGGCACAATGGCCAGGCATCAATACCTGCAATCAGGGGAACCGGGGGGGTTGGGCTGGAAGGCTTGGCCGCCCCTGGCCCGTGACAAGGCCAGCTCTTAGCTGTTATTGGGACACCATCAGTTTGCATCAATTTGCTCTAGTGGGAGGGCGAGGAACAGGGCGAGAAGGGAGAAAAAATGAAAACTATTAGGGGTATCCTTGACTGAGGGGTTACCTCTTTGTTTAAAAAGGTGATGTGTGTGTGTGTGTGTGAGATGCATGGATGCCTACATTTTGTGTCAGTCTGTCTGTATAGTCCTTGTAGGACAATGTGTGTATAACAATGTATCTATAACATAGACAATACATATTTATACAAGAAGATGCAAACAAATACTACACACGTTGTTGGGGTTTTCAAAGTGTATGACCATTTCACATGTGTCTGTTTTAATGTTCAATGCACTGTACTGTAAATATACTTTTGCATGTGTTTGTGTATGTGTGTGTGTGTGTGTGTGTGTGTGTATCATGCTGGGTAAAGAGCTCCCCAAAGATCGAGATAGGTATTTTCAATCACTGGCAAATTCTGGGCAATTTCATCTACTCACTGAATCAGGCCCCACACTAGGTGAATAATGGGAGCTGTGGAAAAAGTGCCAAGCCAACCCGCCTCAATAGTCCAATTGTGTGGTAAGGTGGAGGGGTTTGAGGAAGGGAGAGCTGTTGGTGTTTTGGGGGCATGTGTGCAGGCTCTCTATCCTACAGTACGACAAGCACCACTGAGAATAGAAGTGTCTACTTAGGGCTTTTGGATCGGAATCGGAATCAGAATCAGGTTTTATTGGCCAAGTATACATCCAAGAAATCTGACTTTGGTAGGTGTTTTGCTCTCTAGACAAGTGACAAGGACATCCCTCAGTATACATACAGTGCAAGACGTATATGGACACATGATGGGTATCAGCACAATAGACAATAGTCAAAATAAATAGTCAACGATCCACATTACGAACAACTAATAAATTATACAAGAATACAAAAAGAAACATAGTGCAGGAGTAGTACAAAAGATCATGCCAGTGTAAATACCAGATCTTGTTTCCATGATCAAATACAAAATCCTAACCTGTCGTTTCCCTGAACAGGGTCAGGACAGGGCCATTAGAAAATGGGGAAAAGGCATTAAGTTTATTGTCAAGTAGACATCTTCGTCTAGTCATCTTCTTCACCTTTCAATGAAACCTGTTTGCATTCATCTTTATGCACAGACTCATGTGTTATGTACTAATATCCACTTGTGAAGTTTAAGGCAAGAAAATGATCAGAGATTGACAGATATCTGGGTATTTGTGGTCTGAACTCTTTTTCTTTCATATACTTGTAATTCTGTTCCAGAAAACTCCGTAGCCTTGTCCTCCTGTACCCTCAGCTCTTAAACACCCGCCCTGTCTCCACCACTTTTCACTCAGAGGCCAACCTCCAGATTCCTCGCCTTCGAAACAGGCCTCGACACTCTCCCCATGCTGAAGCCATTAGATGAACAGCACGTGGTCAAGCTCCTAAATTACAGTCCAGTGAGCCCACGCACCCACCCACCTTCAATAGACACCCTTCCTGAGCAACAATCCTGTGCCCCCATTTCCTCCCTCCCTCTCTCTCTCTCTCTCTCTCCCCCTTGCTCTCTCTCTCTCTCTCTCCTTCCATCCTATTCTCATGGTAATAAGAGCAATTTTCCTCCCCTTCCTCTGGCTCAATACCAGCCCCAGTGGGTACCCAGAGGAGGAGTGTGGAGCGTTTGGAGAGGGACAAAAGGAGAGGGGGAATTGTAGCCGTTGCACCGGGAGGCTGGAATAAGTGGCCGCGTGGACCGGAGAAAGGGGAAATTGAGCGCTGGCTTCTGGGAGAAATACAATAAAAACATCCTGTAATTTGCGCCCGCTCCCCTGTCTCTCCCCTGTTATCAAAAGCGCCACTGATTATCACATCGGCGCTCTTTTCGGCTGCGTTTAGTGAAAGCTGCGCTTTTCATTTTTCCTGCGGATTCTTTCTTTCACCTTAGCCTGCGCTGCAGGGGGACAGGAGGCCGCTAAATGCTTCTTCCTCCAGTTATATGCTGCAGCTCGGGAAGAATAAACAAATAAATCACCCAGCTTTGACCCAGGCAAAGACTCTAACTTCACAATCCTTGAGAGAAGAATAGGCTGTATTAATCCCCTCTGTCGTCCAGATCTGTTTTGTAGGTTGAAAACCATACCTTAAATATTTATTCTCTGTTTAGGGTGGGGGTGTTTAGATTGCAACACAACTTTTTTAGCTACTCCTGCTCCCCACCAATCCTCCATTTCTTGCTCTCTGGTCCCCTTCCAGACTCTCACATGGAGATATAAGCTTCTCTTTTTGTTTTTTTCTCCTGTTTAGAAATGGAGAGGCTGGTGCTGCAGTGGGTGGGTGGATGGGTGTCGGGAGCCACCTCCAGAAACCTCGTCTCTGCCTTTTAATGTGAACCAGGATGCAGCAGGACCAGAGCAAATTCAATATAGAAAAGAGAGCGGGGGGAGGGGGGGGGGGGGGGGGGGGGGGGGGTGGACATGCCAGCATAGTTACATCACAAAGCCCTGAATAGAATTAGGAAGCGCTCGGAGCCGAGAGCAGAGTGGAAAATTGATATGAAATGAGCACGGCTGGCGTTGAAGGGAGGCCCACGGGTCCCCGTGCGGCTCCACACCTGGGGGAGGGAAGAGAGAGCAAGAGGGCGGCCGGTCGGACACCGGCGGAGTGGCTTTGATCCCTATCTGTGTGCAGGCCGGAAATGAGCTGCGTATTAAAATCCTGCATGACACACGACCTCAAAAGCTGAGAATGCTCTGCTGAAAAAACAGAAACACAAATCCCTTCTCTCTTCTCCCTCACACACACATACATACATAGACATGAACACACACACACACACGCCCGCACACACATACTCATGGCATCTGAAGAGTTTCTGCTTAGGACAGGAAATTAAAAACCCTTTAAAATTATCCATAAACCACAGGGGCTTCAAAATGAGAAAATAATCAGTGATTATTCACAGGGTTTAAAGGGGGCCACGGAAGAATTTAGCTCATGCTCTCTCTCTCAAACGACTTCTTCTCCGCCTCACACTCTCTGTACTCTTCTGAAAACTCTTTGTGTGTTATCTTTGTTTTGTTAAATATTGCCTGTCTCTAGAGAATCTCTGTTAAATTGGCTAAAATTGGCTTGAGTGGCCAATATCATCCCGGCTGATTTTTTTTTCTGCATTAGTTATGTTTGGGCCTCCTTGGGGGTGTACTATGTATCATGATACTGAGTAAACACCTTAAGTCATAACACAAGTGAGGTGAGATCTTAATTATACCTGTTCTTTGGTGGGACAGAAAAAAAATAACATGTTAAACATAGCTTTCCATTTGGGGGTCAGGGTGTGGATTTCAAACTGATAAACAAAAGCAATAAGAGAGAAAATGAAAATCATTCATCTCTAAAGCCGTCAAAACAGACACATACATGCCTCTCGGTGCTTTCAATTTCTCAGTCTCACCAAACTAAATAATCAACTAGCTTTTCTCAAAGATCTCCCCCCTGGTCCCAAGTTTTCTCATCTCTTTTCTGAGTTCAATAATTTATCAACTCTGATTAACATGGAGAAACCTTGAAAATATCACATTTGATTAACTATTTCAGAATATTAAAGATTAATTCATTGCCATCTCTCGTGTTCCTCACATCTAAGGTATGACAATCTTAATTTGCTTCTTCAGTATGTATAGTAATTGCCTTGACAACTTAATAAAAGACATTTTAATGTTCTTGTGTCAGAGGATCTCTGAGTGTGTGGTCTTTTTCCTCATTTCAAAAGCATGTGGCTGCCATCTTGTGGTGAAGACATCTTATTACAGAAAACAACTATTACAGAGAACAATCTCAAAATATAAAAATATTAAAATATTAAAACCCTTTTATTTTTCATGCAGTACCACAAGTGAACCACCACAATAATTACATTTTATAAACCAGATTACATTTTATATAATTGGACAGTCTAATGGGAATATCATTTTTTTCTGTAGTATATTCTTGTAATTATCTTTAACAGAGTTAGTTTGCAAATTCCTGTTTCAGGTGAGCACATGTAGGCCCTTTTATTCCCTCTGTCTTTTCTTCATCTTCACCCCCTTTACCTGTTGCCCACTGGTTGTATATATTTGCCAGTTATTCACCAGAATCATATAATATCAGATCATGTTGTAGTCTCATGCATATGTTTCATTGCCCCAAAAGAAAACCTACTATCACATAATGAACAGGACTTTTTTAACGGACACAGATTCACTCTTAAAAACGAATGCGAACATGGAATCCAAGAAACAGACCAAGTGATAAAGTTTGGGACCCAATGGGACACAACTGTATAGGGGGTTGCAAGGGGGCCTGCTGATCCAAATAGAAACTATAACGAGGGCTTATTGCATATCGCCAGAGCTGTATGTGTATGAATGCAATGTTCACCAAATGTTGAATGCCAAAGATTGGATGTTTCTATGTCGAGTAGCCTAATGCTGTAGGGGTAACCATGTTAACAGACTGATATGCAGTTATCATTCAAATGTAGCGCCATACATTTACATGTAGAAATCCAAAATGCAGTAATTACATTACTTAAAATAATTGAAATCGTCACACTATATTAGGCCTAGATAAGGTAACTTGTATTGCTTGGAACAAATTAGTTTTCCAAAGTAACTTACCTAACACTTACGAGGGAATCTTTGTATGGGAAATGTCACTGTCAATTTATTCACATGTAGAAGATATTCAGTGGAAATCAAAATTATGTTTCTCACTAAAAGATAATTTTACAAAAAAAAAAAAAAAAAAAATCAATTCCGCATTGATGACTCAGGCACTGCTTCATATTAGACCACTGACCTTCATGACTTAATACGATGAAAAAAAAATTAATAAAAAAAAATATTTTAATCACATTTATCACCATAACATTATCTGGGGCCTGTGTTTGCACTATTCTTGTTGCTTGCATCCAAAATAGCCATGGAATAACATTCTTAACCTTTACCCTAGTCTTTCGATCAAACAGAACCCAAGTTATTATCTGAATATAGATTAGAGACATATTTTAACGGCATTCTATATCACATTGAAAGGCAAACGTATAAGCCTGATTCAGGAAGCAACGCACATGTTTCAGGAAGCAATTGCTTCACGGAACCAGCAGAGCCCGCCTGAATTCCTAGAAATAGAGTAAACGAAAGCGGATATATCTGTGTGGCACAGTGTGGCAGTGTGCCATGCATAGCCTACCTGTCACCTGTTTTTTGCACATTACCTTTGCTCTGTCTTTGCATTATAAAGTCGTTGCTAATTAACTTGACATACAGAGCACCGCACACAGTTGCTGTATTGGAGTTTATAATTAGCTTGGAAGAGCTAGAAGAAGAAATGTGAGTAACAGCCAGCGAAGACTGTGCAAGCGTATACGTTAGGCTGTTAGTGTCAGTTTCCAACTCCCGCGCTAAATTTAGTGTGCTTGTGCTGAGCTGAATACACGTGTGGTGACCCAGACCCACAGATCAGCAAGCGAAGACCGCGCCTTTTGGGGAAAAAAACAGGCTTTGTCAACCGCTTTCTAATGTTTGTGTTTACTTTTGGCATGAAGGAGCTGGCCTTGGACTATGGTGAGTCAACTGGTTTGATAAGCTTTCACTTGCCTGTGATGGCTATATATAGTGTTCTACAAATCCTAGACTTGTTAATTAGATAGCTGGAGATATTTAATTTGCCCCGGTGGAAATTAAGGCATTCTATAGTTAACATGATATTACAGCTACACACACCTTACAAAAATAAAGACATAGCCCTACAGTGGACCCTTCTACGTTCCAGGTAAGGGGGAGGGACAGAGAACAATTAAAAACGAACATTTTAGCTGTACAGTGCTAATTTACACATACATGCTAAAAATAAGCCTATAAATATAGAACAATTGCAAATGCCAGTTTTAGGCCATACCTTTAGGAGTAAGAGGAAGAAAACAAAAATGTGCGTGGGGCTGCCAGTAACAACAGCATACAGTACCAAAAAGGCCTACCAAAGAACTCAACTCTATGGGGGACTCCTAAGGTGATGTGAATATTTCAATTTGATCTTATCTCTTGTAGCCTAAATGTTATGTTTTGTTTGCTATTTCAGAGTGATGGACCTAAAAAATCCTAGTCAAAAATATAAAGGTTGTTGATCCGTCCTATCCACCCTTTCACTGGAACTGAAGCAGGACATGGGGTCATCAGATGAGCCATCAGGGGGCCGCGGTCTGAACAGCCCAGACCCTCTCGTCAGGGAGGCTTACCTGATGGCCTACGACTACCTCGACTATGTGACCTCTCAACCAGGAGCGCACCTTCCTCCTCCGCCCTGTCCCGCAGCAGCTGCGCTGCGACATGCTGGCGACGAGCTGCTCGTCCGCTTCCCCATCTTCTTCCGTCGCTGGCCGCGCGTTTTCCAGGACGTGACGGAGAGCTCAGCCTGCCCCATGCTCACGGCCATCTTGGACGAGCACTTTGGTCAAGTTCCCCCAGGGGGCCGCCGGAGGGACCTGGCCTGGAGCGCGGTGCTGTCGGTGTATGTGCTGGCAGGACAGATGGCCCTGCACTGCCATGACAACGGCATGGATGCTGTCGTGCCACAGCTGCAGGAGTGTGTGGGAGCGTACGTGGAGCGGGTGATCTGCCCTGAGATCAGGGAACACGGCGGATGGGTAAGTGGCTTCTAAAGACACAACCAAAACATGTACTTCTCGTTTTTGGGGAGTAAATGTCAAACTCACGAGTCTTCAAACAAAGAAACTAACTAAAGAAAGTAAGAAAGAAAGTAACTTGACAGGACAGACTAGCATTAAAATGTCCAGTATATATATATACCTATACACTGGGCTCAATTCAAGGGAAGTAATCAGCATTTGTTGTAATTCAAACTGCCACAGCAAGCAATTACAGCCTGATAAGCCACCGCTACGCTACCTCTAGGTGGCTCTAGAAGGATGGAACAATATGATTGCTCTGACCAGACTCGGGAGAACAGTGACTCAGGCCCTAATAGTTTGTTTCTAGAAGGACTTGCCAATCAAAATTATGTTCTACCTCCAGAGTATGTTTAAGTTTCTAGACGTTAGCACATGGACTCATTTGCGCTACTACCTTGACACACACCTCATACTGGACCACAGTACATTCATGCGCATCTACCCTTAGTATTGGTATTCTATTGTTCTTTTTAGTAATGTTGATCTAGTGATGTTGTTTTGTTGATCTGCTTCTTATCCTGTGTACACTGTAGTATATGTTGTGTGTGATTTTTTAAGCTGCTGGGACCTTGAATTTCCCCTTGGGGATCAATAAAGTATCTATCTATCTAACATATTTACTGCAATGTCTTACGCGACCGGAAGTGTGCTCTGTGGGCACTGCCACTATCAATGCCAAATAGCTAAATGAATGTAATTTGTGGTACAAATAACTGTGTATTAACATATTACTCATTCATACTTTTTTCAGGCTGGTTTCATATCCCGCTTTGGGGTTAAGCAGAGCCTAGAGGGTCAGGTGAAGAGAGTATGCTACTGGACCTTACTACTGCTAACCACAGGCATCCTCGCCTATTTTCTGTGGAAGAGGACACTGGGTTGAATGTGTTTTGCACAATGTACTTGGAAATCTATTGTTTAATTAAGATGAGCATGAAGAAGGCTCATAGGTGATTGTTGAATGTATGGATAAAAATATGTACTTTTATGTCTAGGCCTAATAATGGCCCACTTCTACAAAAAAAAAATGAAACTATAAAACTCATTTTAGAGGTGGAGATAAAGGTGAAGATTTATTTAGTGTTTACCATAAATCAAACAGCCCACTCTTATTTTACAATCAAGAACATACCAAGTTTCCCTCTGCATTGTAATGCTTGTATGGTAGTCTTACAACCACCATCTTAAAGATTAAACAAGTTTAAGTTCACTTACTACACTACCATTAGATAATGTCACAATAGACCGATTCTGAGGTAGCCAGAATAATTGCTCCTTGTGGTCAACAAGAAATATGACCACCACACTATTCTGTCTCCTTCTGCCACACTTTCCAATTCATTCCAACTGGACTCTGCCACATAGCACTCATGTGATTTGGCTCAAGTTACAGGAAGCACATCAACAGTGTCTTCACCCGAGGCCTATGACTACTAGGAACAGCATTTTAGGTCGTCTCGTCATGACAACTATAGGCTTTTGTTCAAATTTGGCACATTGTATTTAGGCATAATACCCAAATAAATTCCTTAACACCTGGTATTCATGGATTATAATTTGAAACACACACACCACAATTTTGTAAGAAAAGTTTTTTTTTAATGACTTAAGTTTCTGTACAGACAGGAATGAGAACAGCAAGTGACAAATAAACAGAACATAAAATACTGGACTTCAGGAAAGACTGACAGGTCAGTGAATTGTACAGCCTGGGACAGTGGAATATTTACAGACAACATTTAGGCCAGCTCAGCTTCACCCTCCTCTTCCTCAAACTCTCCTTCCTCATCAGCGGTGGCATCCTGGTACTGCTGGTACTCGGACACCAGGTCGTTCATGTTGCTCTCGGCCTCAGTGAACTCCATCTCGTCCATGCCCTCTCCGGTGTACCAGTGGAGGAAAGCCTTGCGGCGGAACATGGCAGTGAACTGCTCAGAGATGCGTTTGAACAGCTCCTGGATGGCGGTGCTGTTGCCGATGAAGGTGGCGGCCATCTTCAGGCCACGTGGGGGAATGTCGCAGACTGCGGTCTTGACGTTGTTGGGGATCCATTCCACAAAGTAGCTGCTGTTCTTGTTCTGCACGTTGAGCATCTGCTCATCCACCTCCTTCATGGACATGCGGCCGCGGAAGATGGCGGCGACGGTGAGGTAGCGGCCGTGGCGTGGGTCGCAGGCGGCCATCATGTTTTTGGCATCGAACATCTGCTGGGTGAGCTCGGGCACAGTGAGGGAGCGGTACTGCTGGCTCCCCCTGCTGGTCAGGGGGGCAAAGCCAGGCATGAAGAAGTGCAGACGAGGGAATGGTACCATGTTGACAGCGAGCTTGCGCAGATCTGCGTTCAGCTGGCCAGGGAACCTGAGGCAGGTTGTCACACCACTCATGGTGGCAGAGACTAGATGGTTGAGGTCACCATAAGATGGGGTGGTTAGCTTAAGGGTGCGGAAGCAAATGTCGTACAGGGCTTCGTTGTCGATGCAGTAGGTCTCATCTGTGTTCTCTACAAGCTGGTGGACTGACAGTGTGGCGTTGTAGGGCTCAACGACTGTGTCAGACACCTTGGGTGAGGGCACAACGCTGAATGTGTTCATGATGCGGTCGGGGTACTCCTCGCGGATCTTGCTGATGAGCAGAGTGCCCATACCAGAGCCGGTACCACCACCGAGGGAGTGGGTGAGCTGGAAACCCTGAAGACAGTCACAGCTCTCAGCCTCTTTCCTCACCACATCCAGCACAGAGTCTACCAGCTCAGCACCCTCTGTGTAGTGGCCCTTGGCCCAGTTGTTGCCAGCACCACTCTGACCTAAAAATAGCAAAGGAAAAAGATCGGTCAGTTTGATTAATTTGATCCAATTTGCTGTAAATGTATTCCGGCTTTCACAGACAGGAAGGAATGGAGATGCATACCGAAGACAAAGTTATCGGGTCTAAAGACCTGTCCAAATGGTCCAGACCTTACAGAGTCCATGGTTCCAGGCTCCAAGTCAACCAGCACAGCACGCGGCACATACTTGCCACCTGGGAAACATGATCAAAATACTACATTAAACAAATAGGTTCACACTCTGACCCATTTTATCACCACAGCTATTTCCCAATCCTACAACGGAAACCTGCAAGCTAGATAAAACAAATAATTGAAAAAAAAATACCTGATGCTTCATTGTAATAGACATTAATCCTGTCCAGCTGAAGATCACTGTCGCCATGGTATGTTCCAGTGGGGTCAATGCCATGCTCATCACTGATGACTTCCCAGAACTGAAAAGAAATATTTATTTATTTATTTATTTATTTTATTTCCAAACATTTATATATCCAACACAAGGTGACTAGATTTACAAATTGACCTGCAACCGTATGATCCCAAGAACGAGGCCTACTGAAGGGGGGGGGTGGCTTGCCCAATTATCGAAAGGCCTAGGCTACCATTAGGCTACATTTATGCTAGGAATGTAACAGTCGTTTGACACAGTGTACAGAACATTCCAAGCATGATTTTCAAACCAGCAGCTCACTGCAGGTTATTGGTCGATGGTAAACGTATGTTGGGTGAGCGCGAAATCGACCCAGACCCCTCCCGCGCGCGCCACTCGTACTGGTTGGCTAACCCACACGCTATATCATTTTGAAAATTCATCGCATGAGCAACGTCACAGCTAACCGGCACAACCCACATCCGCTAAAGGCGCGGTGCGCGCAACTACAATGGCGAGGCAACAGGCCTTAGAACGCATTTTCATAAATTAGTTAATACATACTACCTTCACACAAGGCATTTGTTATATAACATATAGTGCACAGTCTACCAACATATGCAGCATAACAAGACAATTAGGATTAAGTGCCAAGTGTTCAAAATTAGGTCAATGAATCGACTTCCTCTTTTGCCGCACTGGTCACTGGCTTTGTTAGAAAAACGCAAAAAATAATTTTCTTTAAAGATCGTTCTCTATTAAAATTGTAGATTAACCATGCGTCTCATACTATGCTGGTTCACGTTTAATCGACTAGTTTCGGGAAACAATATAATTTAATCAGTATGAAACCACGACAGGTTTGCAGTAAAACATGAGGGGGAAAATTCTACATTATGTCTGATAGGATTCTTTCAGAAATATCCTTTGAAATTTAGAACATTTTTGGTTGAAATGGAGAAGCGAGTCGTGTAACGTCACTCCATTAAAAAGCATGCAACCTTGTTGAAAATTTGCCCCATTGTGAAAAATGAATTACACGGTATATATACAATGTAATACGAGTGTGGCTTACCTTGGCACCAATCTGGTTACCACACTGTCCAGCCTGAAGATGCACAATTTCCCTCATTTTTGGTTTGATGGTACAATGTTTCAATGAACTATAAAGCCTGTCCTTTCTTCGATTGAGGCGCGGCAAGTGGCGACGCTTATTAGTACAGCTCCATACACCCGCCCCTGCTATGACGCGTGATTGGATGCGAGTTCTGTTGGCTGATGTGGAAATGGATCAGCTCACAGTGCAGCGACAGCCCGTGAAAATTAGCTAGAGCGGTCTTATTGGTTCGTGTTTATGTCTCTCAAATATTCAACGAACATAAAAATTACCCGTTGTATATCTGCCTGGTCTACTTCCTTGCGTTTTTTTGTACATAGACTACATACATTAGGTCAAAAATGTCAAAATGTGAAAACACAATTCATACATCGGTAAGGAAGGTGAGGAATTAAACTGCAATCAGGTTCATTCATTTAGATATAATGCTTTCTTTTGAGAGGAAAAAAAAAGACTATAGAGCTTCATGGTTATGTGTCAGTTTTTGTCTTCTGCTCCTTGTCATCTAAATCAAATAACCAGACTACCTATAGCAAACAGTCGGTCGGATACTTAAAAGACCAATCAAAAATCCTGTGATACCTAACGCATTCAAATGTTAAGCAACCTCACATGGGGTAGCCTAAATATCATTAAAGGTTATGGCTAATGTACCAGTGTACTGAACATTCTGAACACTAACTTTACAAAACTGTATTGAAGATTCTGGTCTGTTTTCAAAGGTTATACCGACAGAATGAAGACAGTGTAACTGTCCTTATTCCCCATGTTGATCGAGCTGCTGACGCACCCTATCAGTGCCGTGGGCTTAGGCCCCTAACATTGTTTTGCTCCCAACAGGACCCGAGTAATGCTGAACTCGGCAAGCCTCTTGATCCGTAGGCACAGGAGATTACCAGTCACAGGGTCGGTTAACTGGCCATAGCGAACAGGGTTCATAACAACCCTCCCTGTCACATGGTAGTGTGAGTTGGTTTAAGTCATTAATGTGTTATCAGATGGAGGTGTTTGTTTTTCAAACTATGAATGATCGAAAGTTCAACAAGCTAGACTACCTGTATGAAAACACTGAACGCAACCTTTTGTCACTAATGCAGGATCACTGTGTGTGTGTGTGTGTGTGTGTGTTGTTCACATCTACAGCGTACTTTGATTGGAAAGAAAGATTTCCCTCAGTGGCCAGTGTTTGCCATCACCCAAGACTGATTTCGGCTCATGTATTCAGATACACCCTTGTGACGAGTGTTTTCAAACCGTGCAAAGGTGATATCTTGCCTGGAAATGAGGTCAGCATATGGATGGGGGGGCTTTCCATATATACAGAGGGCCCTGTCACCCTGGCACTGTTGCTTTTTTAGAAACAGGTCACAAGAATGGAAGCAGTGGGGATTATTATTAGCATGCCCATGAAGGAATGGTGTGATAATGACACCACCAGCTCTGGCACAGTTGGCATGACTTTAGAGGGCCAAAGGGCGCCATTTCCTAAGTCTCCATCCCCCCACGGGAAGTCTTCATATCTCCCTTCATACCCTTAAGTCAACATTCATAAGTGCACATTATGTGCTGTGGCAAAGATGCCATAGATAGTCAATTATGTCTCCAGTATCTAACTAAAACTACACTATATAAATGAATCTGATGAAGGCACGCCCTGATGGATCTCAATGACATCATGGGAGTGCACACAACAGTATACAGTGAGCTTTGGAGTCCAATTTTGGAGAAAACATGTCGCAACTGTGTTAGTCAAAGGTTTGGAAGAGGGAAAGGAAACATGTGAAACCAAAAACAAGATTTTGACTTTTGAGTTCCAAAAAGAAAATGTAGCTATCAAGATAAGTCAATATACGGGATTTTATTCAGTCTAATATTTGGTCCAGTGCTTCGTTGTACTGTAGACACACAGAAGTTTGCATGAGTAGACAAATCGGGAACGAGAGGCAGAGCGTGCGGTCTACCAGGCCCTACTGGTCTTTACATATCCTCCTTTGATTCCTCTTCCTTTGCTGCAGTGACTCTGTTTTTGGCAGCAGAATGAATTATTTATGTAGCTCCAGCAATGCAGAGTGGCCACGAAAGCCATGGACGCATGATGGTGAACTTAACTGACACAGGCACCGTCCTGCCCACAGTATGAAAACGAACCCCAAAAAATTGAGGAATAAGACAGTCCAGGACTCCAAGTCTCCCACTTGGTCCTCAGTTCTGCTGCTGTGATTCCAGAAAAAAGGCCCACATCCCAGCATGACGGGTGGGTGAGGGGAGATATCTCAGCAGCCGGTCTCTGATATTGATTGAGCCTTGAGTGAGTGTGCATGCTAATGTAAGGTCTGGGTCTGTTCCTGTAGGACTATCCCCCCGAGGAGCAACATTAGCAGGCTTTTTCAGCCCGTCAGCATCATCCTCCCCCAACAAACGGCGCTTACAGCTCCATCCTTGCAATATCCGTCAGATTGCTGAAAAAAATGCCAAGGAGGAGGAGGAGAGGGGGCTTTTACAGACAACAAAGTGTGCTTCAAAACACACTGGTTGTGTCGTCTCGCAATGACAGATTGTTAGACAATGCTGACTGTGTATGTCATACTAACATGCTAATGTGACATAGACCAGCAAAACCAAAGCCCTGCTAAGTTGTCAAATTCATAAATTTCAGGTGAATCTAATGAACGCTGGATAACGTCATAGGATATTAACCATATTAAATAATGATATAAACAATGATATGGGTGGGGCCACGCCATTTTTACATGCTAACATTGTGCGCACAAAGCTGAAGCTAGCCCTAACAATGCTAAGCCTATGCAAAAATGAATCTCTATATAAAAATCGTTACACTTTCTTACATTAAAATACGTCCAAGACAGTCCTTAAATGCTTTTACTGATGTAATGAAAACATTAGCCTGGCTGTGTGGATGGTATAAAGCTCTAGCTGTGCTCTTTGTCATGGCTGGGGTGGGGCAGCGGAGGTTTGGAGGGGGTAAAGGAGCAGGTGCTGTGGGGTGAACAGCTGGGGCGGCGACTGAGCATGTGCAGTCACACACTCTACCCTGCCCCCCCCCCCAACACCCCCTTTTCTCTGGGGAGGGGGGAATCCAGAAGGCTGCACCAAGGATCGAATTCCACCCCACAACCTAGGATTTTATTAAATCTCTCAGTGCCTTGCTGGATGAGACAGCACATTTCCACACCAACTGTATGGCAATGGTTTACTGGTATACTGGGAGGGGGATGGGGCATTGCAGCAGCCGAGCCCCATGCATGAAAGAGATGATGTTGGTGTCAACAAATGTAGCGCTTTAAAAGAATCTTAACAAGGGATTGAAATCCAGTCACCCCTCATGACAGTGCGCTGACTTGACAGTCAAGGACAGAGTTAGATATTAAGTATAATCTACTCAGGAAGTATTTTATTCATGATGCAACCGCTAATAAAGTGATTATGCTCTCAATCCCGTGCATTTGGTTGAGCTGTGGCAAAGTCCTTTCCAGCGAAACTCTTTTGCATATATTTGCACTTTGATTTGCATTTGGTCATTCTGTGTGAAAAAGGAAAGTCACTCTGGCCACTGCATTTCACTATTCAGAGCAGTCTGTCAAATTTCAATTCAGCCCCCACATATCACCATTTTGCTTTCTTTGTTTCATTCTAGTGTGAGTCTTACATCCTGTCGGCCACCATATTTATTTCACAGTGTATCTCGGTAAGAATCTTCCACAAATCTTCCTTACAGATCATTTCCCAGTTCAACTTCAACGAATGCTTCGAACAATCTTGCTACTCTTTATTGCTAGTGAGCTGTGAATCAATGTGACTTCATGTGTAATATATGCACCGGTCTCCTCTCACCCTTCCCCAGTCCACTGATTCACCAGACCAGACTTGACTCACTGGATGTTTGTTTCTGAAGGAGTCCCCTCCGCCATTGTGCTTAGTCATCTGCTAGTGAGTGTTAGTGGTCCTTTAATGGCCGCCCCCCCCCCTCCTCCCGAGCTACCCAGATACCCAGCCCCTCAATAAATCAGCAATGAGCTGCAGAAGCGGCTGTGCCACAGAGCTAGCAGGGCGTTGCCAGCTCTGTGTGAGTCTGTGAATGTGTGCATCAGCCATGTTTTCTTCCCTTGAAAAAAAGAGAAAGAAAACAACCCATATGGAGAGCTGGCATTTTCAGCCATGCCTTAGTCTTGGGGACCGAGTGAGCTGCTGGATGGATCAGCTTTAAACACATGCATGTTTTGCATAAATTGTGTGTGTGGGGGGGAAGAACTCTATTATTGCTCTGGCTGGAGATGATACATCACAAAAGAGCCTTTGTGTGCTTAGTTCCCTTTGTCTGGTGTGTGCGAAGAGACTGCGGCGGATACAGAGGCACTGCAGAGGGTGGGGGTGGTTGGGGGGGAATAATGAATTCTGGATGGAGGAGGGGGGGGGGGGGGGGTGGTGTGGAGGCATGGAGACTGGGTGGGGGGAAGGGCGTGGGTTTTTAAATGGATTTAAAGCCTTTGCTGGTGCATGCAGGGCCGCATGCATTTGTACTGTAAGTGCCTCCCTGCCTCCGTAGCTGAACCCCTGAAGAAGGGGGAAGGAGGGTGGGGGTAGGGGGGCTAGCAGTGGTGCTAACGAGAACATGCACTCTCTGCTACCAACTGGGCGGAGACTGAGAGTGACCGTGATGAACCTCCTGATGGAGGCTGAATGGGAAAGAAAAGGCTTGTGGAGTCAAGTCACATCCAGGCAGTCATTATCATGAACATTCATGGATGGAAGAGAATTTTCATCCATTATGAGAATAGGCTGCTTATTGATTGCCAAAGATGACTCAATCACATGCTGCCTTTTTATTTATTTTATTTTTCAATTATGTTGAATTTGTAAAATATGAATCTTAATTTTTATATAATATTGTGTCATCTGCCCTTCTGGAGCAATTATGAAACGGCTAAAATAGAAGTAAGAGAAAAAAAATCTGATTTTACTGCAGAACCATTTCTATGTTTGTCACTGAAATCCAACCATTTCTTCTCTATGAATGCATAACATACTTAACAGGGAAACAAACAGGTAGCAATTTTATTTGTTCTTTGTCCTGTCTACAAGCGGTGGTGTTTAGTGAAACCTATTAAAAGTCTGTAGCTGATCTCTGGCCCCCTCTAGTGGCCAAGTCCTTGTCACAAGAAAGACATTGGAAACCAGTAGTATAAAGTGATTAGTACTATTATCACTTTCCTACTTTTAAAATTCCAACTTGTATTTTATTATGTGAAAAATCAAAACAAAATGCCGAATTGCTCTTAATACAGGCAAAGGGCATTTAGCTCAAAACTTCTAAAAAAATGTTGCTGTCTATCAGGACTGAGAGCTGAGCATGAGGCTACATGGAAGGTAGGGTTTAGATACTGTAGGTCAGAGAATGATTGCAATAATATTGTTGGCTGAAGGAGGAAGAACGGTCGCTCAACACGTGTCATGTATCCGGTACACCGATAAGAAGTGGACTTTCTCCTCTGAGCCTATCTCGGCCTGTGCCCTTCATTAATCCAATACTCCACTGAACTATGCTAAGCTGTGTTCAGTTTAGCTCTTTCTCAGATTTGACCAAAGCTCTATCAGTTCACATCTAATGTATGGGGAAAGATCCTGTGCGGTTGTACTGGTATTTGAGGCTCTGTGTCTGTCAGAGGAGTGGAGTTGTATTCACGGAGTGAGAGATTTCTGGGGATGTTCTCAGGAGACCAACACTACCCCCAATGATGGAAAAAGGGGAAACATAATGAAAAGTGGTGATAAGAGGGCCATCTAGTGGTGATTGTTTGTTACATGCCTGCAATGGTGAGACAGCATATTTTTGTCAGTTTAAAAGGTTCTTTTGAAGACCACAGAATTAGGCCTGTTAATGTATTTATATGGAGGATATTTTAAAGAACATTACCATATATATTTATTTTGTTCCTACCAGGCAGATATCAGATATTAGCACAAAAATATTTGAAGAGCTGTTACCCCTGCATAACAATTTAATTATTGGCTCATCATGTTTTAATCAAGCTTATCAATTTATATCAGTCATTTTCTTTGATAGCAAGGATTAACAAGTGAGTACATTATATTCAGCTGTCTATGTGATGATCCTATTAGATCCAGTCCAATAACTATGCATTATTCTGTTAATCTGTAATCTAAACACAGATACATAATCATACTGTCAGATGATGTCCACTAGAATTTATGTAACTCTATATATATATATATATAAATATAAAATGTCCCTGTTTCTAAGTGACATCTATCTCATCCTACATTTGACAGGGTTTTCAGACATATGTCAGGAATCATCTTTTAATCTACTCTATTTATATAAACACAAGCTCCCTTGAGACATTTTGTATTTAAATATTGGACCTATTTTTGTCCTGTGCTGCATTCAAGTTCCATCCTCTGCCTGGGCGTATTGTTGGGTCTTCATCACGACCTAAGCTCACGGGGAGCCTCTTAGATCCCCGGGCTGATCTGCTTTGCCCCGGTGGTGATGGGCACGGGCAGCTGTAGACGGGCCTGTGTGCCGGGAGGACTTACACACTAGAGCCAGGGCCATAGCACAGATGATGAAGGGTCAGCAGGCTGCACGCTCCATAGAAGTCCAAATTAAGTGGTCTACAGGGAGAAATGGCCTCATCAAAGGCAGATCACAACCGTAATACGATGTGCCAGCATGCGCCGCATCACTTCTCAGTTTACACCGAGTGTCGGGGGAGACTGAGAGCAGGGCTTGGGAAAACAAGAATGTCAGCCATGTTCTGAAAGGTCTGACAACACCCCAGACAACCTTAACACCATGTCTTCAGTCCAAAATTACACCTCAGTGAGCCAAAAAAGTGACTATGAAAGTTATTGAACAAGGAGACTACATTCAACTGCCACTGTGTTAATGGCCTCTGTGTGGGGAACAGCATTCCACAAATACTGCTGACAAACAGAGAACTGAAAACTTGAATTAAACTGTATAATTTGATTATAGTAAGAGACCTATAAGAGCAAGGGCCAAGCTATTCTTTATCCAGAATTTAAAAAAAAAACTAAAATATAAATAAAAAGCTTTCATGAACGTCCCAACAGCCTGGAATCCCGGCAGCGTTTTTGTCAACAGGTGTTGAAGCACCCTTCGGTGGTGGGATTGGTTAGCACTCCGTTAATGAGGATGAATGAATTGGAGAGCAGGAGAAAGGAAATGAGATTGGGGCGTGATGAATGGCTTAATTGACAGGTTCTCTCGCACAGACACTTATGCACCTGAGAAGGATCACAGGGGCTGAAACCAGACCCCTAAGCACCAGCGTGGAAACAAATGGAAACATGTCACAGGATGTCGAATGAAAATGAGAGTAAAAGGAAGGTTTAAATGTGCCTGTAAATGTGACAATAATGATGTTTTTCATGAACTGCTGTTCTAATTATATTAGAATTATAATATAATGTAATATATGCAATTCATGTAAGCCATTTCAACCCATATTTTTAAAGTTTATTATATCTAAATCATTCAGAAAATGTATATGTTCCCTTTTTCACAAACACGCACACAGTAATATTAAATATATACATACATTTCATCTGGTATCTTACCATATTTACAGGCATCTACAGGCATTTACAAAGTTTTTTTTAAGTCCATTTAATGTATGAAAATATATAAAAATAAAATGGCATCTCTTCTTTAAAAAAAAAAAAAAAAAAAGAGTTCACTTTGTGTCCAAGTCACTGAGCCTGGTGAGACTTCCTGTTCCTCTTGGCTCGCCGTGTCGGGGGGAAACTGATGAAGTCAAAGTGTTTGAGTCGGTCTGTGTTGGGGAATGGTGGGGGCCCTTTATGGAGTCTCTTGATGAAATGCACCTCCCTTTGGTTCTGCCTGGTCTTGGAGGCCTTGATGGGCCTTCCTTTCCTGGTGAAGGCCACATACCAGCCCTCATACTTGGCATTCTGGAAGGCAGTGTAGTTGTTCTCCAGAACGATCTCTGTGAAGATGCAGTCTCGGCCTCTACCGCTGACCTAAGGAACAGCAAGAGCATATGAGGTAAGTTCCTCTGTGTGCATGGAGATTATTATTTTTTACAGTGGGATAAATAAACTGCTAAACTTTTCATATGTTCATGAAGGATGGTCCCTGTTTAAAAACACAAAAACAATGTGACTATTTTAGCTGTCTATGTCACAGAGAGTAAAGAACAAACAGTGTAATTTTACATGTTTCATTCTTCATGTGGAACTACAAAATTAGGCCATAAAGTGAATACCCAAGAATTCTCACAGCTTCCATAATGACCTCTAGATGGCGCTGCTTTCATTCTCAGTAAATCAGAGAATGGTCCCATCTCTGAACATGACAAGTGCATCCAGTAGCTACACACAGGTATGCATCAAAGAGAACTGCTACATTTATAATTTCCAGGGCATCTCAATTAATTAGCATTAGATTAAGACATAAGAAGGTGTCGTATAAGCAAAAAAAAACAAAAAACACCCTCACAAGCCTGACTGGTTCTTTTTTCCTCTATTTAAAGATATGTACTATGCACCATGTTTAGTATGCTCTACATGACTTTCAGCATGAGTGTGCTGGATGTATCTCAAGACCCTCGACAATCAGATTGCCTCCGTTCTTTCTCATGGCAGGAGATCAACACTGAATACATCTTTTCCACTTCCCTGCAGGAAGTGGCGGGTTGACTTCTGACCAGACGCAGAATGGGTGTGAACAGAATTTTGCCCTTCAACAGGCAACTGTCCTACACCCCTCTTTCCAAACACAACTGGAGCTCTTTTGCTATCCCTCCCCAAGCTTTGGAAGTAAAAAAAATACAGGAAGCGTAACCATTTCACAACTTTTTTTTCATAGCTGATTCCAAACACATAGCTAATGAAAGAAAAATATTTTGGGTTATGTCACACTGTATTATCTTTGGATGCATATTAACGCCCTGTCTATTCATTGAAGTGATGCAGATGTGACAAACAAAAAGAACATTCCATCAGATTTTTTTTTGTTCTTTATCATTGTGGCATGACCTGAAATATCTTTATAGATTTGTTTTGAAGCAGTTCTCCCTATCAAAACATCACACAAAAAAAAACAAAGGAGTACGTCGTCTGTCCCTCCATGGAATAATTGGATAATCTCCCATGCTTATTTACAGACAAACAAATGCATTGACTGAGAAAGCCACAAGACCGTCTGGAAACAACTTTACCTTCCCAACTAGCTTCCCACGGCGGTTCATGCAGAGGTATCGCCCGCTTTCTGCACCTTTAATGCGGACCCTGCTTCCAAAGGTGTCGGTCTCCACAAACAACCTGGCTGTAATACAAACACAAAAATAGCATCACTGAAAGGCCACAACACAGAATGACTCAGATTAATGCAAAAGCTTGAAAACTGGCACACAGGTGCCTTTGATAGCTTGGCAGTTTCAGTTCAACCAGTTACAGTGGTACAGTCTGTGTAATGATATGTAATAGCGTACTACTGTTGTACTTCCATGTATTTTTGTGTACCTACACACACAATGGAGGCAACGGGCTAAACTGAGATCTGAAGTACCTTAAAACTAAAGTGGATGAATCAGTGTTTAGGACGCCCTTATGATGGCCAACTACATCAGCTTTTAGATTCTCAAGAGGAAATGGCACTACTTTGGTTCACAACCATTAGTGCATAGTGCCAGTCAAAAGTTCTCACTGTTTTTAGTCTATAGTCTTTAGTAAAATGTGTGCAATTACACTGCATTTAGGCTTACATCACTTACATACATATGACATGCCTAGTCATCAATGTCTTGTAACATGTATGCCATTACATTGCATGGTAACCTACATGTAACAGGCGGACATAAAGGTGCCCTGAGCCTTGATTCACAGAACGCTTTGGGATGCCTTGGGTCACAGTTCAGCCTATTGCCTCCTATGAAGAATTCTGAGCTAACAAAGTAGGCTCCTCAAAGTGTACTCAAACTGTAGCCAAAAATACATGTACCGTAGTACATACTATTGCACGTACAGGTGGTACAACTACCTACGTATCAGTGGGTAGATGCAGTGTAACAGTGACACCACAACAAAAGTGTTACCCACACATTGTATTACTGTCATAAAGTGAATTTGTTTCTATCATGCATAAAGTATGCAAAGGACCTGTATATTAACACATTTCCTAATCTAAAACGATTAAACAAATAATTCCAAAAACAACTGAACAATTTCAACAGGTGAATATTCTCAGTACGAATGATTTTGACAAGAGGTCATTGCTTACCAAAATTGTTGCCATCTTCTGCAGTCGCGGTGACTCTCTTGCCCTGTATCTGAACGTGCTTCCCGCTGGTTCGGCTGTAGAGCTGGTAGACTCGGACCTGCCGCCGGCTGAGCTGGTCCGTCAACGTCCCCTGTTCCCTCACATACTGGTTAAAATTAGGAGAAGGGTGATTCTCCCCCTTTTCAATGTAAAGGGAAAAATAAAATGACACGTTTCACTATGTCTAAGGGCTCTCTGTGTCATTCACATGTCATTGAAACGTTTTACACAAATAATAAGGAAAATAAGCTATCTAAACGAATTATTACTGTCTCACAAGCAATCACTCGAAACAGATTTCAGTTAAATTCCCCCAGGGAAAATAAAAGAAAAATCTGACAATGGCTGAAATATGAAATTCTTTATTCTAGATGACTAAAATGTTTAATTTCAAAGGAACAAATGATTATCATAGCAAAAATAATGATATATTGTATTTACCTGTGCATGGCACCACACCACAAAGAAGTGAAAAGATCTGCAAATAGTCAAAAAAGTTCATGGTTAAACTCTTATTATTGTGGTGGTATGGCACTTACATTTAGTAGGCAAAACACTTACAAGTAAAAACAGCGCTGATTGATCCCATACATTGTCCAAATAGTCCGTTCAACTCAGACAAGGTTTTTGACAGTAAAATCCTTGAGGTGTGCAGGGTAAATCCCAGTGTCACTTTTGCCTGAAGACGTTTGGGAAGTCTGGAAAAGAGTGCGCTCCCACTTAACCTGACCACCCGCTTCAGGCAAGTGAACATGTACTAATTCAGTCTCAGATGTAGCAGACCATCATACAGTTCGATTTCTTTTCAAACGCGCATTTTAAAAACATACGACAGAAAGGAAAATAATCCATGCGTATTGCGAACGGTTATCAAAACTCTTCTATCTAAACAGTAGCTTCGTTCCATCATATGTTTGTCTTAAGTGCATGGTTTCCTTCAGAATGTCCAAACTTCAAGCCAAATACTTAGTTTAAAACAAGTAGCTTAGGCAGAAAAGTCAGGGCCCACTGGAACCGATGTGAACAGGCGCTGTTGTCACATCAGGAGGCCTCCGCAGGTTTTAGACTGATTGGAGGCCAGCTACTCTCTGATCACTGACTATGCCAGAGTGAAACACGTCAAGAAGCCTTCGCCTCAGATCCCTCCCATGCTTATGAAGTCAGAGCTTGGTGGAGGGTGGGCTCCAAGGATGGACATGTTATATCTCCTGAAAATAAGTTTTCGTCCTACCTACAAGGTAAAGAAAATACATATATCGATAGGATGGTTGTACAACGCACTTTAGAAAATGATGTCCTGGAATTATGTTCAGTTATCTGAGACCCACGGTGTAACGTCGTATAGTATAACAAACTTCACATCAGTTGACTTATGAATGGCAGTGATTTCATCCCCTGGCGGAGTCTTGTCCCAGCTAGAGTCCAATTTAATCGATGATTAAAGAAGCGCTTAACATGTTGTTTGTGTTACATTCAGTCTATAATCATCCTCTGTATTTAAAGCACATGGGATATCATGTAAGGGTGTTCCTTCTCGTATTTGCTTTACTTACCCTCCCTTGAATTACAAAGATGGCCCTATCGCCTCGAAGGGGTCTTGGCTCACACCTTTTGCTAACGTGGTAACCCTAATAGGAAAACAATGGCTCGTTTTAATCAGCAGTCTCCAGCGTCTTTTGTTGGTTTATGTTGAATCCACATAGCACAACTCCCCTAATTATCGCCAACAGGATGCGTGCTTTCCGACAGGTATTGGATACATGTATTGCTTCCCGACAATTAGTAATTAGTTGTATCATATGACAATTTTCCTTTCACCTATTAGACAGTAAATTATGCTTGCCAGGTTTCAATTGGGATTTAAACACTGGATGTTTTCTGGCTACATAATAGACCAGCCCATTTTGAAATAACAAAAACAACAACAACAAAACATTTAACATCCTGGCTAATACTTTTGTATATTGTTTCCATTTGAGTGTGGGCTATAGCCTACATTCATAATCATTCATATACTATTTCTTTATTTTTTTCATGTCAAAAAACATGATAGATACCTGGCGAGTTAAAACAATAGGACAATTCTTTATTTGTCAGCTATGCATAAATAATTATTCCACTAAAAAGCTAATCACTATAGCCTACAGCGGTGCCATGCCCAAACAAACTTCTACTTAATCTGTTACAAAAAGGTCAATTCATTGGTGCCAGACATGGTGTGCGAATTGGCTCATTTGCAATCCATAATGATGATGTGTTTTCAATCACTAAGATGGAAATGGCAGCTTCCTCAAGCCAACGTCCTTTGTGAGAAACTGGAGGACACATTATTCCTTTCTGTTGTGGTTTGGGATGTTGCAAATAGCAACCTTAACTGCAAATCTCCATAACTGCAGAATTGTTGATTGTGTCTCAACCGTAAGCTAGGCTATACCTAATGGGCATCTTATACCAGGACATTGGGCTCTGTGCATTAAAACACCAATAATCAATGTTATTAACAACAACAATAATAAACCCCCTTTTAATAGTGATAATGCTGTGAGTTTGAGAGAGTGTCAATCACTTCAAGTGGCAGTAGAACAAATGCTGGTCTTTGTAACAAGACAATGTGACACACTTGGCTCTTGTGACATTCCTTCAGTCTTTGGAGTTAACTAGGTAATCTGGTTGGTGGGATGGTGTGTTAGTGTGTGTGTGTGTGTGTGGGGGGGGGTGTTGGTTGTTGGTGTGTATATGGGGGTGGAGGGGCAGTTGAGAGAGAGACAGAAAGAGAGAGAGAGAGAGCAGTAGCTAACCTCACTAGTGTGGAATTCTTTGTCCCAGCAGGACACATTGGGTGTCGACAATGTTTTTTGGGGATAGTGGATTGTTTGCAAAAGAAAGAAGTGTGTGTGTGTGTGTGTGTGTGTGTGTGTGTGTGTGTGTGTGTGTGTTGGAGAGGGGTACAGAGAAAGACAGGGAGATGTAAGGTTGCGAAATACCACTTGTTCACTCACCCTGCTCTGACACCCTTCCCCACCCATTCAGTTTCACAAAGTGGCGGATGGATCAGAGAGTCTGCAACCCGATCGTATTTATTTGCGTCTCCTCAAGCTCTACCAGTGTTAAAGTCATGATGGAAATAACTCGGAGCTCGAACATGAGTGGGAGCCTAACAGCAACAGCACAGGAAACCTACATCTTTTACCTAACACATTTCAGCCCACTTTAGGCAAGGGAGACCTGTGACACTCAGATGAATGGACGGTTCAGACTCACAGACTCACTTTGGTAGAGTTCAGTTGATTTTAATAACGCCATTCAGCCATTCTCCTTTCGAGTCAGTTTCAGGTTTAGAAGTCTGAATAAGTCACCAGTGCCTCTGTCAGCATCAAGTGTATCCACAGACAGACACAGGCAGTGTTCCTGAGTCATGACCTACAGAGGGTGTGGCAGCGTAGGTGATGCATTTGGGAGCTTTTGGAATAACTTCTAAGAACTGATCATTTTTCAGTCTAAAGGGGTTCTCTGTACATTTAGGCTGCTAGGACAAGACTACTGTACCTTGAGGTCCAAGTGAAAGGGGGTTTGGTGGTCTTCTAGCAGCTTCGACCACATCGTAAAAATCTCTGCCATAAAGACCAACTGGCCACACTTTTCAGACCCCACCGAAATAGAGACAAAGCTTTGAGAAGTGGGTGGTCTTTGGACAGCAATGCTAAAAGCCTTACAGGCTATTTTAATAATGAGTTATGTGTAGGGGTTTGATCAGTTTATTATTGTCCTTTGGGGCAACCTGCAAAGTAAAGGTGTCAGAGGTGGTGTTTCATACTTACGCTCATGACAGTTCCTCAATTGCCCTCTCTGGAGAGGTCAACTGGACTCCAGATTCACACCCTAACATGTACTGTGCAGGCTATGTAGCTGCAAACAAAATGTACAAATTCTAAGAGATGAAACGATAACTACTGGCATGCAATACATCACTCGTTTTAATGAAAATATTCTATGCCTTCAGGTTATGCATTTTCTGTTTTTCCAGTTAATCGAGTGTTCAAATTAGACAAATCTGTAATTATTACAAAGTCTGCTGACCTCTAGATATACCCCAACCATTTGCAAGCTGACCATTTGAGCTTGCCAAATTTGACACAGCTGACACAGGCAATAAATTTGAACTAGTTCCCCACCCCCATTATCTGTAATGAGACCAAACCTCTCACTCCACACACACACACACACACACACACACACACCTTAGACACACACTAACATTGAAGAGCGATTAAGATATCCCAGTAGGTAGTAATGGATACATGTGTACTTGTTTCATGCAGGTTAATTGATTCATTAATTAACCATTGCCTCGGAATAATAGTATATAGTGAATATTGTATTAATTGATCATAATGCAAATGCTGTAATAGGTTTAAGCTGTTGTAGTTTGTTTTAAATTTGTGAAGAATTAGAACTTTTACAGTGTCTTTCATTTATTGTTGGCTGTTGACTTGAATATATCTAAAATGAAGCTTAATAGTACGAAAAGACTTGTTGTTGTATCAGGTGTGTGTTTGCTGAAAAGACTACTGATATGTCAGATTTAGCTTATCAGACTTCATAAAGCCAGCTGGAATCTTAAAAATCCAATAGCAGAGTGTGGCTTATCCACAAGTGATAGCATTCTGTATTTATCTGTGTATTTGTATGTGTGCATGCGTATGTGTGTGTGTGTGTGTGAGTGTGTGTGTCATTGTCACATGTATGTGACTACCCTCTGCTGTGTGCGGCTAAAAAACATCCCTGTGGCTTCACCTAAAGTCAGCCTGCTTTCTTAATAGCTGAAACCCGAGAGGGCTGTCAGTGATTAACACCCGCCAGTGGCAGACAGTCCTTGACTGCTTCATCTGATGAGATCGAGGGCCAGCCTCCATGTCAAACTTCACAAGGGGTCACATGACTGCGGGAGACAGTCCACGGAAGGGGCTATGAAAATAACCAGCTAGTGGCTGACGACAAGGCCGATGCGCCGCAACATCTGTGTTATTTTTATGGAGTGTAATGTCACCAAGCACTGATCAGGCCAGGGGGGAACCTGTGTAACCGTGCAGGACGGAGGGTCAGGTCAAAGCCATAGCACCGTGGTGGTCCACTTTGTTAATATGGCAGAGATGGAGTGCCGGGGAGGTTTGCTTTACAGAGAGGAGGCATAGTGGAATGGCACGGATGTTAGATGAAAGCTGAGAAAGTATTTCTGCTCTCATGAAGAACATAACCCATAGAATTGAACTCCATCCTCTTGTAGAACTGTTAAAAATGGTTACAAAAAAATACATTTATCTCCAATCCCTATCCTTGTTTTCTTTTGTATATATTTCACAGGCTTTCATCTTGTTTACAAACACTGGATAACGAGAAAGAAACACATAATGTTTTATTATCATTTTCGATCTGTTAACTTGCATTACAAGCTGGAAAAGGCAGACAACCTGGGCTGTCAGTGAGGAGCAGAGCATCCCAGAAATGTGACCTCTGCACAGCGACATCAGAACAAAATAGTCATTTATCTGAAATTTGTTATGCATCCAAACTCCTATGACCCTGCGCTCCCACAGGGAACATTAGTTCCTTATATTTGACTGGTATGGGATTTCAAGCCACCACTGATAGGCCTCCGCAAGATTTATTCTGTCATCAACTGACAGGAGCCGTCTATCACGCTCACGTCTTTGCACTCCTATAGAAACACTCAACATTCTTTCCTCTTCTTTTTCTTCTTCTATGACTGCTATAAGCACTACTAAGCTACTACTACTCCTACTGCTGCT